>NIXA01000030.1:0-359056 GCA_002242795.1 Byssochlamys sp. BYSS01
GGCAAAAAAAAAAAAAAAAAAAAAAAATGAAGAAAAAAAAAGTGTGAGAACAAAAGTAGCGAGAAAGTATGATGATGAAAGACGCTCATCACGATGAATCTGGATGAATCTCGCAGGAGCTCACAGCACTTTGAGGCGAGATATTGATAGAGCGCCACACTGGGATTATCGGATGAATTAACAGTAGCGTTGACGGAGGATGTGCGACTAGTACTCGGTAGCAGAGGTTCGATATTCTATGATTTCCGCAGTCATCTTAGTGAGAGGCGCTGCTATAGACTTGTGATAATTTCACAATTGTCCAGCGGCCTTGAAGGTAGTAACCATTGATTTTCAAAAACATGTCGGCTGCCAGCAATGCGGTACGTTTGTTCCCATCCTGAAAGGTATGGTTTTTAATTATCTTCTCCGCAAGATTCGCAGCAAGCTGAAATTCGTCTTCCTCGTTTCCATAGTGTTTCAAATTCATCAGCGAATGGACTGCAGACTCTAGCATGTCCGGTTGGGTTGGGGTGGCATGGAGAGCAATAAATCTAATATGAAGCCGCTGAATTTGAGGCAATGTTAGAAATCGAAGTGTTCTCGGAGTCATTCTGAGAGGTGGAAGGAAGATTCAAAATGGCTTTGTTATTTCGAACAGATCTCATGGGAATACCATTCTGTTCCACCAGCTCTGGTTTCTGGTTGCTACTAGTATTATTTATAAATCTAGTGTAGGAATAGCACGGTCCCTTGACGGTTAAAGAAGCCCGCTTATTTGCTGTCATAGAGGGACTGAGTTGTGCATGCATTAGCTACAAAAACCCAGTGCATATTCCCAAACGTTTTTCGTTAGGCAGCAATAGGGAGCGGCTTATCCTAGCGAGTAAGACATCAGCACGAGCATCTCATGGAAAACTTGATGCCGGGGACTGTGCCAGTAATACTATACTAGGCGAGATCTTGATGCCTTACTAACGTTAGTAGATGTCGATCTCGATTCTTTTCCATGATACTAGGGAAGAGAGGTATCAAGTTATGGCGGTAGGAAAGCGTGAGAATCAGAAAAGCATCAGAAACTATCAGGATCAGGAAAACGTACATCGATAAGAAAATCATCAACGCCATACGATTCACTGATAGCATCCAGCCACCAACGCCAACACTTACCTTTCTTTGAGCGCCTCAGCTCGCTACTGCAGGTCGGGGGACAACGGTCCGGCGGACATTCAAGTAGACACCGATACGTATCATACTGCCGCAGGCTGCGGCGGCAGCGTCGTCATCACGATCCCCCGAGGCTCGGTTTTGGCGACACACCGTAAGCCTACAAACACTCAAGGCAGTAATCGCGTAACTCCGTGACTTCCTCCTCGAATCGGTGCTTTCAAGGCCCGGTCGCCATGCGGTGCGACAGTGCTTTCATGGCCTAGCATCAGGAAAAGTAAAAAAGAAATAAAAGAAACCTGGATACTGTATTTATATGCCAGAGGACTACTCTTAACAACTAGGCTTTACCCAGGTAGCCTGCCCTATCCCTCTCAGAGATTCACATACCATATAGAAGTCTAAATTCGTCTACTGATACTGCAGGTAAAGCATAACCTACCTTCAACTTGCTGATGTATGGGAGATTAATGCACAGGATACTAATCAACTAGACGCCTTTCTAAGATCTTCGTCCACGACCTCCTCCTATTGACAAAGAGAAGTTATAGGTGCATTGAAGGTATGAATTGTCCCATATACTGTAGATAAACCTGCAAGTTAGTCCTTGGAAAGATGTGTGATTTGCTCTGTCGTCGATATCGGGGTAGAAACAGCTGTGGACATCTGTATGCCTATGGAATTCAACGTTGCGGTACCGCCTTCTCACGGCCTAACCAAGCCTACTGCGTGCCTCCTAGTGGAAGGCTTCGGGACCTCCCTCGAGTGGTTGATGTTCAAGATGACTACCAAGATGGCCGATGTCCAACATGTCTTGGACAGACCCCTCCCAGTTCGGAAGGCTCTGAATTTGGCTGGGCTATCTAGTAGGTTTCATGACTCGAAGGTGAAGAATTGGACGGAAACAGACTAGGCTGTGTGCTATACAAAGTAGCTCATGATAAAGTTCTGTCCAATCTTGTGGTGTCTTCTCTGTATCGTATTGAAGAAGTTCGAGAAGAATGTGATGTCGAGTTATTCAAACCTCGCTCGCTGTCGACTGATACCTGTAGTGCAGCTGTATGGCCAACCCACAGTAGCATTCGGAAGGTTCGCCAGCCATACTACTATGATTGGTGAGCTGTCGGTTGAGGCCCACCTGTGCAGCCAAGCCACAGGCCTATAAAGTTTGTCCTGGCCCTTATGATTCTAACCGTGAGACATTGTCCTCAGTCAGTCAGGAGAGTCAAGATGGGAGCTAAACGAGTCATTCTACGCTTGCATGAAAGTGATTTTCCAGATATTTCCTATGCTGATCTTGTTAAATGTGTTGAATCTTTCCTTGCTTTCAATGGTCGCGGTGCTGAGGAACTAGCACAAGGCAAACATTTCTTCCATGTCCAACCTCCCAATCCTCAGATACCACAACAAAACCCGAGGTTCCATATAATTATCGACATGGACAAAGCGAAGCATTCTGGCTCTCTTCCAAAAGACTTCCCCCACGAGATTCACCGTGTGTCTCGACATGATAATGTGATGTAAGTCTATGATTGTTGAGCGGCCCAGCTGCCCATATTAATCACTATTATAGTGAGATCATTCCTTTTAAAAATAGGAAGGAGCACGATAATTTCATTTGCAAGATGCGTCATTTTACGGATGAATTTTATCCTTGGGGCCACCAGCTAGAAAAGGGTCCTACTGGTACCTCTGGATCATAGCCAAGTGAAGGCTGTTTGAAGGAGCACTATGGTGCTGTGCATCCGACCACGAACTGGGCACTAGAAAAATGAGGCTGTGGTTACACTTGTGTTTTTCTACCGTAGCAAGATGTCGTATCTAGCTGTGACACTTGAATGAAGAGGAGCAGTCCATTGCAAATTCCATTAAGCCCTTCAGCCCCAAATAAATTGTATACAACTTATTATATGGTCAAAATCAAAAGTAGATCAAAAAAAAGTCTTGATAGTTTAACCGAAGACCTCACAGGGCTCGTCCCAGCTAAATCTCAATACTTCAGAACACCCAGGCAGAGACAGCCCCCTCCCAGATTCTTCCGTAAAAAAAAAAGGTGTCCTCGAGGTCCTTATACTGACCTGCACAGGAGGAGAAATCGTCAGGTGAGCTGGTTGCTCTCGATCTGATCTCTGAACACCACAGCACTGGCTCCACACCTTGCAAACAGGGACGTATAGACAGAGTAGATCCCAGCAGCAGCTCTTGGGCGTATACATCTCCGGAGAGTTGGGAAGCAATGAAACCACTACTTCCCATCAGTAATGACCCTTGCATGGGGAAAACATGGAGACTTACCAGAGCAGATGCCAAGTAAAGTTGGGTGATAGCACAAAAAAACAAGGCTGAGGAGGAGTGGTGTGAGGTTTATATCCTCTAAAATAGCCTGCTTGAAATGCTGCTTTGTCACATTTGATTGCATCCTCCAGAGCGATATGGATATTCTGAGTTTAGTAATGACCCTTGCAAAGAAAAAAGATCCAGTGTGATTCTTACAGTGGCATGCAGCATGCCCTGATGTTGCAAATGTGGCCACACAGCTGTGAGAGGCGGCATACAAATATAGGTGAATTACTATCCAGGAAAGATCTACAGAGAAGCAAGCCTTATGTGAGGGCATCTTGTTGTGCATGTCAGAAATGGGGAGGTACAGGAAATAATTGTGCTTGTGGCCATGAACATTGCCCAGAATGCTGATACCACACTGTACCGAGCGCTGGTCTTTGCCGAACCAGGGCTCAGTTTATTCTCTGTAGCAAGGATCTGCCAACTTTGTGATCTAGAAAATGTACCGAGATCGATTTCACTATTAATGAGTGGTCTTTGCTGTGGAAGGGATCCCACACCATGACCTTCAACTGCCCCGTCATCGTCTGCATCCTTTTACTGGATTTCAACTGGGTCAGAATATTTACGTCTCCGATTCGGCTGTTGCAGTAACCTTCTAATCCTTATAAATCTACTAGCCTCCTCATAGAGCGATTTCCGCGCACATAGTAGTTACGATATATTTATTGCACTAAAGTTTTACTCATAGACGTGTAGTGTCAAAGCTGAGGGTCTCCTGTTGAACAGAAAAGATGCAAAAGGTCTGGAGCGAAGACGAATCACCGCCCTCCTAAATAAGGTAAGGTTACCTATAACCTTGGAAGTTCAGGAGACATCTGTTGACTCCATCTTTCTTCTTCTTCCTCTTCGCGGTAACGTGCCAGTGTCAACTGAGTAGCAACTAAGCCGGCTCTCACCATCAAGCACACCACTTTAGAGACTTCCATTTCAGAGACTCTAGAGATCTCAGGTTCCTTCGTAAAATATCAACTTGATGCGTAGCGTCTTGTTGAAGTGCGAATATAGTGGCATTCTGAAAGAGATGTGTCATGAGATTGCAGTATTTATAGATCTGGGTCTGCGCATTGATAAGCCTTATCTGCAAACCATCCCGACTAATTAGGAAAACACATGAAAGCGAGCACAGCCAAATCCACGGATCGGACCATTCTCGCCCCTGACAGCTCATGCTTACGCCGACAAGACTGTCAGCCTCCGGTACATTCATCTACGACTTGCTCGCTGTTCGTCGGGTCCAATTCTACCGTCCCTTCACGACCACAACTGCGATGGGCCCTCCAGTAACCAACGTCACCGGCAATGCGCCGAAAAAGCCTCTCAAAATCCTCATGCTGCATGGCTACACACAATCAGGCCCTGCCTTCCACGCTAAATCTCGCGCTCTACTCAAGCACATCCAGAAATCCTTCCCTCTCCACCAGCTCCACCCCGTATATCCCACCGCCCCCCTTCGTCTCGACCCCGCCGACATCCCGGGCTACGAACCCGGACAAGAAGGCGGCAGTAGCAACGGCTCTCAGCAGGAACTCGAAGCGTACGGGTGGTGGCGCCGTTCAAATACCGCCGCGGATTCACCAGAGTATATCGGCTTGGACGACGGCCTGGCCGCAGTGGCTGCAGTTCTCCGCGATGAGGGCCCGTTTGATGGCATTATCGGCTTCAGTCAAGGAGCCTGTCTGGCGGCGATGGTAGCGAGTCTGCTCGAGCCGGGGCGGAAGGAGTCGTTTACCCATTTTACGGATGCGAAGGTCGCTTCTGCGGGGTTTGACATTCCTAATAATTTGACTCCTGTGTCGGGTATCCCGTTCCCGGAGTCGTTTGAGGAATCTAAACTCGGTTCTCCTCATCAAGAGGCTGTGAAGTTCGTGATTTCTTACAGTGGTTTTCGCGCCCCGGGGCCGAGGTATAGGGGTTTCTATGAGAACCCGCCTATTCAGACTCCCATTCTGCATGTGCTGGGTTCCTTGGATTCGGTTGTCGATGATAATCGGAGTCGGGCTCTGATTCAGGCTTGTGCGGGTAAGCCGGAGGAAGATGGGAGGGTTGTCTGGCATCCCGGTGGGCATTTTTTGCCTAGTCAGCGGCCCTACTTGGATGCTGCCGTCAAATTCATAAAGGAGCAGTTGGATGGACGAAAGGAAGGTAGCAAGAAGAAAGAGGAGGAGGATGTGAATGATATGGATGTACCATTCTAAGGGTACGCTCTTCTGGGGGATGACCGAATGTGGACGTTGCATCTTGCAGGCGTTTACAGCGAATTTTTTGCATAAGACTATAGACAAAGATACGAATGATGACAAGACTCAGCTGGCGGCAAAAAGAGCGGTAGTAAACTGCTTGCTGACAATTTGGTAACACCACGCAAAGATGCATCGGTTGATTATCCAAAGCCTCTCTAGTCTAGCATCGATTATTTTACACGCAGCTGAAATTCCCGCGAGACCTTCATCGCCATCCATTAGTACCTGCCTGCCATCCACACGACAACCTGCAGCATAACCTCAACGAGCCTTGGTCTTCTCGGTTCTTGTAGGAAGGATTCGCGCCATCATCTCCTCCTTCGTGATCAGATGATCAATGCGTTCCAAGAGTCCCAAAAGGTTCTTCATATCGCTGCTCCATTCGTTCAGCACGTCATCTGCATCACGGGGCTTCGCAAAATTCACAAGGCGGGCAGGTCGGTCAATCTTGGCGTATATGGTCTTCGATGTCACTAGCTCACTGATGTATTTCTCCGTCTCCTCCTCAGTGAGATCCAACAACTGTGTTAGGCGGCCCATCTGGATGCGAGTGTAGTACTTGGCTACCACGCGGACGTTATGCTCAATAACTCGTTTTCGAAGATCTTGCCATCTCTTATGTGACTGATTATCTCCGACCGCGGTCGGTTCCGAGTCGAAAATATCAGTGCTGCAAAGATGAGGGCCGAATTGCTCCGCGACCATAGGCCAACGCATCAGTTCTTGGACGGTGAATAGCTTCAGCAGCCGGGATTCCACGGGTACCGTCGAGAGCCGCGAGTCTAATTGAATGCGGTGCAGTAGATCTGACTGTTCATTATCGTATGGAGACAAGACAATGTAGTAGACAATTCTTGCCAGCACCTTGGTAAAACATCACACTATTAGTTAAAGATAGAGGAGACGCATAAGACATATTCAACTTACGGCCCTGAGCTGCTCCGGATTGTTCTCCACAGACTCTGTATCGAGGACCTCCCGGTAAAATGTACAGGCATCGAGGTATCTGTAATCGTGATTGGCAAGGATAATTTGTTGTTCATAATACCGCAACTTCAGGTCGGTCACGTCATCGTCAACTTCAATAGGCGCTTCGTCAGGTTCCCGAGTCTTCTCTCGTTCTTCGGCCGCCTTCCTCAGCTTTTCAATTTCCTCAGGTGTCTTCTTCGGTTTCCGAGCAAAGTATCGCTTGTTGATCTTGCGGCTCAAAATAGCAGCTTGCGACCAATCACCTCTTTCAGTGCAAAGAGCTACTTGTTCCAGAATGAACTCTGTCTTCTCCCTCCTGGTCATGGAACCAAATGTCTCCACCTGCAGTTCGCAGAGGATGTCAGCCGCGGCATTGACATCACCTTGGCTTTTCTTGATATTAGATAGGATGCGCGTGACGCGGGCTCTCTCGACTTCAACAAATATCTGTGGGAAGGAGAAGAGTTAGCAAGAAAAGTGAAAGTGAAAGTAAACTTCTCGTGGCAATGACCACTTACCTTCCCCTCTGTCACAGTCCGCAGGGTTTCGATAACAGACAGCTTCACGTCTATATTTGGTGTGTCATCGAGAAAGCCCATTACTACCTGTACCATCTTCGTGGTCGCTTGCTTGAGCTGTCCATGTTTCTTGGCGAGAAGAAGCACCTGGTCGTTCAGTAGGTTCCAGTCGCCCGAATTTTTGCTAATCGTAACAATAGCAACGAGGATCCTAGAAGTCGTGGCAAGATCGGATGCCTGTAGGAACTAGTTAAGCATGTATTAAATCCTAAAGAGTACGAGGCGGCGCTTCGTACCTGTCTTGCTTGCTTCTCCAACACTAGGAGCTTGTCAATAGCGCCTTGAACATCGTTCTATCGGGGACAACGTCGTCAGAACCCTAACATGCCAAAAGATGAGTCACTGTTCAAACCTTTGCAAGCTGCTCCGCCTCTGGAATGAGCTTGTTGGCATCCTCGGTGTAGTCCTTCTCCGGCTTTAATACGGACATGGTGACAAGTCTCCCGGCGTCGCGTCCTCGAGCCTGAAAATCGAACAAGAGAAGAAAGGGACGTGAAAATCCTATTCAGCGTACGTACTCTAACTGCACCCTTATATAAGACCGGGAAAATAGAGAGAACAAAATGGCTTCGTCGGCTGGTGTGGAGGTCGCGGAAGCTGTGTTAAGACGCCGCGCTACGAAGACCGGGGCTGCAGCTATCTGACACGTGACCTATATGGCAATGCATCCAAATTCGTAATTCAACTGCCCACGCTCTGCACGAGAACCTCCCAGTTTTATCATAGTTGATCAGTTTTTATAACGTAACCAGTAAGTTAGAGGCCATTGTAAGCGAGAGGCCACCTCACGCGTTTCGGTCGTGCCCTAAAAGTATGCGGTAATCCCTCCTAAAATGTCTCGAATTCCTACAGTCACGTGATTATTTCCCACGTGAGATTTCCTTTTTTGTAGTCCCGCCACTTGCCCATTCTGTCACCTTACTGTTTCGACGCGACCGTTCCTTGAGCATCTGTGAATCTAATTCTTAAGGCCTTCCGTGCATGCCTCCTTGCTTGTACAAGTCATACTGCTTCTCTAGCGGTCCTAGATGTATTTCTATCCTTGTCTCGCGCTAGATTCCGTCGCGTTTTACCACAATCTCTTTTTCGTCCATCATCCTCCCTGGTTACATCTTCTCGATTCTAGCTCCAGTGGTGATCCTCCTCCCCCAAGCATTACTTCCCATATGTCCCTTCCTGGTCAATGAACCAGCCCAGAAGTGAGATCTAGATCTCGAGTGACTTCGGAAACCTGTCCACGATTACTCTGTACGACTGCTCTATTCGTCAGCACTTCCTCGACATTCTGAGAGCTACATTACTGTGTGGCATAATGAGCTCCATTCGCGTTTTTGATGTATCAGAAGATCGTGGACCGCTCGATCCTTCATGGATAATCAGTTGGGATGATCGGCTTTCTTTTCCTACTTTTGATGTAGATAAACGGATCAACGAGCTCAATGCACTCCTGAAAGATGATCATTACGAGAACCAAAGGGTCAATTTGCAGGCGATTATCAGCATGTATAAACAGCATATTTTGCCGGACCACAATCAGCGCCTTGTCCACATCCAGGATGGAAAGATTGTTCCTTTGAATGATCTAGATCTGGACGGAAAGCCATACTGGACAGAGGTATTTGCACATTCTACATTACCAGTGGGAAATTATCTAATTTATTCCAGGGTTACGGATTTCAGTTAATGCAGGCACCAGGTGCCAGTCAGCCCCTTGCGCCAATCCACCCTCCTACACCTGCCCCAGTTGCCCCTCCCCATCGCCGTGGCGAGTCGTTCCGATACGATGCACAACTCGGCGGGCATGAGGTACAGTAAAAAAGTCTTAAGGTATTATTATTAGCAGCATATTATATAGTGCGAAATTTAAGCCCTAGAACTGACCTATATATAGATATTAGTGAACATTCGCCTGCGACACGGTAACACATTGTTCACTGCTCGCATGCTGAATGATACTGGCTCCGACTTTTTGACCCTCGAATATGCTGAAGCTCAGGCTCTTGGGTACCATCCCAATACACACCCTACGTTCCAAGTCGATGTATTTACAGCAAATGGTCCTACTCTCAGAAACACTACTGCGGCGGAAGTTCAGGTCATTGCATACGATGGAGCCGCTCTTACTGAATGGATCCCAGAAGAAGCTGTTCTCGTTCAGCCGGGTTTCGCAAACAGGCGTCTTTCCGGCCGCAATGTTCGGACAACGTTATATTTTGCAACAGCGCCAAGAGATTGGGACCGCTCTCTACATGTTTCTCAAACAAAGACGGGTCTTATGTCACTTTTACCAGGCACTCGTTAGTATTCTAGTGTAGAATTCATTCTGGATCCGCGTTCAATATCATTTCTGTATAATTATGGAGAGTACGCATCTTCAGATGTGTGTTTGGCTGCGATTCTTCGTTGAACAGGAGACCGGGGTCCATGTTTCTTGTATGCACCCAGCCCTGGGACTGGCTACGTCCTGGCCACAGGGGGTCCATGCCCCGCATCTTTGGCCCGCAGTCCTGGGACTTGCATAGCAGCCGCCGTTCATCACACTCTTTTCAAGTAGTAAATCAGCTCACGATATAGATCCTTTAGAGAATACTTTAAGGGCAATTGAACAGATAATCACTGTGTACATACTCTTCTTGACCATGGTCAAGGGGTTGGGCTGAGCTGTAGGCCCGTAAAATGTCAGCTGGGATAAGCTTTATCGAATTCTGGGTAAGATACACTAATCCTAAAAAGGAAGGAACTGACATCCTATGAAATTAAGGGAGAAGATGAATCGGGAAAGAATCAATTTTATTATCAACTTAGGGTACAGAGTCCTGACCAAAGGGTGATTTGGTCCACACTAGAGCACATGTGTATGGCATTTGAGGCAGAAGGGTCCAGGCCTCCTGGTCTATTGGTTGTCAGGAAGAGTTGTCATGTCCTTCACAATCTGGGTGATCAGAAGTGGGTTATTGAGGAAGGATTCCGCAGTTTAGATGAGCTGCATGGTGAAATAGAAGGAATGATCATGGATGGGAAGGAATGAAGCATTTGAGTTCAACATAGACTTTCCTGGGCAGTGCATCTGTTGACGTCAGTGGGCAAAACGGGGTTTAGATTTTCGGATTATGCGCAACGGAGTTGGAAGCACAAGCGATACCTGGGATCTGAGCATATAGACAAAAGTGAAGTAGATATATATATATTGAGTTATTCAAGATTTTAGCTCCATATACTGACGTGACGATTAGTGGCAGGAATTGGCGCCTTTTCGCGAGTCTCGCTAACCACCGAATGCCAGTCTTAGTCTCAGGTAAGTCAATTTCCACAGTATCCATACCCAGAGGGAACCCAGCTCGGCCGCACTACGCACCCCTTAATGTCAAATTCAATAATAATAGCAGTGTGCAACGGCTACCTAGAGAACTAGTGGTAGACAAAGCTCATTTCCTTCCCACTAGGAGACGGTCAGGTGACGGTCACCCCCGCAGAAACTAGTCTAACATTGCTTGAATCGATTGCAACATTCCCTCCACAAGATGGCACACCAAGCGCATAATACCCCATGGAGTTTCTGGCCTCAAATCTTCACTGGAGCACGACCTCTCATGGTGCCCATAGCGTCACGAATCTCCGCCCTAGCATGAAACCAGACCAAGGCAAAGAGCCCACTTACTTTATCAAAGCGTTTATTCGAACCATCGACGACCATTCAGTATGTGAGCGCAAGAAATTTCCCTCAGCATATGAACCAGCAGATCCAACAGAAGTGATTCTTGACTCAGTCACTGTTCAGAAAATTACCCCTACTGTCCGTAAATGGCGTAGCTATGGCTTCAAAGGCAGATGCCCCAGTGGAATTTGCAAAGTAGCTCGGTACAAAGAAGAGTGTCAATGCATTCCCATCCCAGATGAAGAGAAAAAGGCGTCCGCATTTCTGCGACCTCCTGGTCCGAGGCTTTGCTTCCAGTTCTTCAATCTGAACTGTGAAGCGTTCTTCAACGTTGAAGTGGTGAAATCTTTACTTTTGCATGGGGAGATGGACACTATTCTGCGCGTATGTGCTCTTCCTGGAGTGCGCCTAAGGGAATGGTGGTGGGACAGGGAATGTGAGTGTGAGGTGAGTCCTACATAGCAGAAGACCTTTGGACGTGTGCTTGGCTGCGAGACGTCCCAACCAAAAAGTTCCCTTTCTCAAAGTCATAATGTATTCCTATCCCGTTAACATGTCCAAGCACCGTCAATTCTATGTACTGACTAACACAGGATCCTGTCCTTGGATGGGATTAAGTATGTATCAAGGCCCTCAGGGCCTATATATGTCTGAACACGATCCACTGCTTCCCAGAGATCTGGGACCACGCTTCCGCCAGAACCATGGAAATGGACTACCGCAACAGCAAGTTCTACCAGTATACACTGAGAACATGCACAGGCACGAGCCATATATCAGAAGTGAGCGCATACCCGCATCGGCAATTCTTCGGGATAGGCGACAAGCAATTTGGAGGTGAATACTGTTACTCGATGATCAGAAGCACACACTGGCTACGATGGGCGGGCAAGCATCAGGATATTGGATATCATTGTCGTCATGCCGACCATTATGGGAAGGTGCCCATTGATGAGTTTCTCGCCTTAGAGAATGAAATGTTCGCGGGTCATCAGCCAAGTCTGTCCGATGTGGTACTTGTTCGAGACTACTTGTATCGAAAAGGTCTGCCGGCAGAGCTGGTGTTGAACATCATGGAGCTCGCTAGGTATGAGCCGGTAGGACGACTGAGCGAGCCAAATGATCCGTTCCACCCATCAAATCGCAAAGAACTGGCTCGGTACCTCACATATTGTTGGCGACTGCTAGTCCACTGTGATATGATGGCCAAGGCTCTTGACATGAAACTGCCATGGGAAGAACTTCTCAGCAACTGTATCACTGACTTCTGGGCTGACGACCGCTGTGGGCGTGGGAACTTCTTTTGGTATGCAGTGAATGAGGACAATGAAAGGATGCCTAAAGTTTTCATCAAGCCTTGATCCGTGGGTTTGGGTTCATGAGGCTGAAAATTATGGTTATTGAGAACAAAATCAGCACCCACCTTTCTCGTTGCAACCATTTAAGGATTAAAGGAATCCAAGGACAACATGATCATTGATCTGTTGAGCAGATGCTAATCTCTGATAAATAAGCAACGCCTGTGACGGAACACACAAGATATTACCCACTGGTGCCCTTGCCAACAACTCACTAGTTCAAAGTGGTCACTTTAGAGGGTGGGCTTCAATATTCCTGCCATGTCTTGAAAGAATCAGACGCTCATCCTTCTGATCCATTTCATACAATAGGACTTTAATCTAATTGTAAAGAGCGGATTCTTTTCATATAGTATAAGGATTATGTTTCTGAATGCCCCAAATTTGAAGGCAGGAAGTGACTGTCTAGCTGACTATTCTGATCCAATTAATACCTTGTACGTAGCAGAACAGAAGACGAATACAAACGCCTTGCTTAATCAAAATATCCTTCATTCTGCGGAAAGAACAACCCTACAGACGGGTAGGTACTTCCTTAAACACACGACTTGCTTGAGGAGCCGACTCCACCCACATCAATGGTATGCTGGTGATCACTGCCTCATTCATAACGGATGTATCCCTGATGCAATAATACCTTGAAGACATAATTTGAGAGCTACAAGCTACTAGAACCTTTTTTCTGACTGTGAGTGCGATTGTAACGCATATGATGCTATCATACTGAAGTTCACTACTAGGTCACTTCACTGCCTGAAGACTAGAGAGCCCTCCACTTCCTTCCTTACACTCACTTCAAGCGTCTGTTCACCTGAACCTTTCTTTCCTTCAGCTTGCCCATCCAACTATCCTGACTCTCCACAGGCATTTCAGATATCTGTTTACACTCACTGCCCTTTCACGCGAACATGCTACAGAAGCGCAAGATCACGAACAGCCAAGTCCCCCAGTCGTGGAAAGAGTGGACCAAGGCCGCGAAAGCTCAGGGTGTCTTCGGTTTAAGTATCGACAGCTTTGAGAAGCTTAGTTCTGGCTCAGAGATCAAAGAACCTCAGTACCTGATGCTAAACGTTTTGTGGGAGAGTCGGGGCGTGACCAATTCTATCGCTGAGGAGCTGAAGATCAAGGGTCTCTTCAAGGAGGCCACTAAGTGGCTGGACGAGTTCGAATTTTTCCAACACTACCTCAAAGCGATCGAGGACCCGAAACAGAAAGGACTAGAGGTGGGCAGTTTTGAGAGCGCTCTCGATTATCAGCATCAAGTCGACCAGCTTTTAAAAACCGATCGCCCCAAAGCACTACACACAGTCAATGAGGAGGATGTTAATTCTTCCCTTCTGTCTTTATTGAAAGCAATTTGCGAAAGGCACCCAAGCATGAAGGCCTGCTGGACCGCACAACGTGCCTCCTTGGTCGCCAAGTTTAAGGGCCTCGAGATGAAGTGTATGGTGGATGGGTTCTTGCAATCTCAAAAGAATTTGCGGACTCTTATCCTCTTGGAGGCAAAAGCAAGAGCCCGAGAGATCCATTCGCCGCAAGTCCATATGCAGGAGGCTGCGGAACTGGCTACCTGTCTCCTTATGCACTACCCAAAGAGCCTCAAGCACGACAAGTAAGTATATTTACTTTCATGCTAATAGAATGCTATCAGTTTCAAATGTTAATTGTGCATATTAGAGCGTTCCTCATCTCCCAAGATGGTCACGAGCTCTACATTGCGAAAGCTTACGTCCCAAAAACATGGACAGCCGCGATGCGATCAGAGGAAACAGGTATCATCGATAAGAACGACTTTCTCCAAGTTCATCAATATGGACCATGGAGAATTACCGCGCCTGGAGATATAAAGCAATTTGCCTCTCTAGTGCTGGCTATTGCGCTTAGTACCTTGAAATGACAACGTTCGTCACAGTTTCCGTTCTGGAAGGTAGTCTCCGTGTACAAATCTAGGTAGCTACCCCCACACAGCCCAAGCCAGTAAATGTTGCCATTCGCCACCTGGATACCCAACTTCTAAGTGTTCCACATAGTAATCGAAGATCCACAGTATTTCGACCACCTTAAAGGGTTAGGGTGTTAGCATAGCCTGTTCTGGCTGTGCTTTCAGCTGTTGTAAAGCGGAACGCAAGGTTTCTTTGTCGGCCAAGTCTGGCAGAACTCGTCTTTGTCAATACAGGGAAGTACAAATATCATGCCGTTTCTACAGACGAAACGTCATCGGCTTCCTTGGGAGGAATATTTTCCTTTCTGTGCTCGGGTGATAAGGAGACATACCCCCAAGTCTGGATAGATGCCTCCTCCCCGTCACTGTAGAATTCGAGGTCTGGAACGACTTTGGGCTCGCAGGCATAGTATCGAGTGAAAAGGTCAAAGGGGGCATCGGCCTTCTTGATAAAGGAGTAAACATGCGAGGTTCGGACCTGCAAGGTCCCGGACCTGTCGAGATTGGCCAGCAGGATTCGCCCATGTCGGGGCCCACAGAATGAGAGAGCCAGCACCTATCAAGTTCAAGGATATAAGATGAGTATACATCCAATAAATAGAGAATTGTTTCTAATATACCGGGAAGAGGAATGAATCCTCAAAATCCTTCTGGCCTAAGCGGTTTTCTATCGCTTGTACCATCGAACCAAGCTCGCTGAAGAGTAACTGGTCCTCTTGAGCAACTATGCCGCTGCAGATGACCAGCATTATATGTGCAGCAGGGATTTGAGGGGAGCTCAAATTATCCTTCCACTCGCGCATTTCTTCCACACGCCACTCTGAAAGCCCGTCAGAGTTCCCGTGAAAGAGCGACATTGGGCTATCCAAAAAAGAATTGCCATCCCTAAGTTATTAGGTTGGCATGTTAGTATTGTAAGTGAAATAAACTGTTTTCAACTTACTTAATATGCTCCCAGCCGTCGTACTCCCAAAGCCAGTCCGGGTCATCCCCATTTTCCTTGAGGAAGGTTCTGTAGAGTTGTCCCAAATGCCAAAGAACCTGACATGCCCTCTGATACATGATGTGAGACGGAGTTGTGAGTGGAAGTTTGTCAGGGTCGTTGAAATTTTGGTCGAAGTTATGGTAGATTTTGAGGATGCCAGCAGGAAGGTCACATTCCTGGAAGGAGAACTCCTCAAAATCTTGCAAGGACATGGGGGTGAAGAGACATTCTTTCGACTCAAGGAAAGCCGAGTCTTCAGGGTCGAACGATGTTAAAGAAACTCCAAGGGCTGTGAGCTCATCATCTCGATAAGAATCCTTCGGCTTGGATTTCAGAGCCTTGAGCAAACCCAGCACTGCGCTGCTAAGCTTTTCTCGCAAGTCAGCTCGCTTCTCCTCCTGAGAGTTAGCGGCGGTCGCCATCATGGAAGGCTGTCCTGAATTCCAGATATTCGGCAATGTAGAGTAAGGCGAGGAGAAGGTTGGGAAGAAGAGGGTGGCGAATATTGCGCCACCGGTCAGAGACGAAATTGAACTTCTATGGTCGATGTTTTGATGAAATCAATTCCCATTTGATGGAAGACGATCCGTTGGTGGAGAAGAAGTAGAGGAAGGTTTTGACTAACGTATTTTATCCTAGCTGTGTCACGTGTCTTGGCTGAATACTCCAACCATGGGGTGGTTCGGCTGCAACAATATCCACGCACCTACCTCAGGACCCATGCCGACCTGTAGCCACTACCTAGGTAGGTACCTATCTAGCAGGACACAGCTGAGCGTACCCAGGTACTAGGTAAGTAGTGCCAAGGTTATCGTTGCGAAGCTACAACTGTCACACCGTTCTCACTAATCGGGTGGTTTAGGATTAGTTTAACTATTATCATGGGCCGGGAATGAAATGTCCTAGTGAATAGTAAGGCAATAGACTGGCCGATGGTCTTGAGTGAGTGCAGACAAAAGAAATGACAGTACACGACATGTACATGTCGAGGATAGCGACTACGACAGTAGCTGATCATGGATCTTCATAGACAACTAGATCTAACGCCAAATACGTACTAGCCTGACTCCTTTGCGTGAAAGTCGGGATATCCCTGCTCGGCTAGTCTGTCATTTAGCCCGAATGTTAACAGCCCGCCCAGTCCATCAAGTCTACTTTCTTCAACCAACTTAACATCTTACGTCCACTATCACTTCAACAACGAAGATAGTACGCATCATGCCCGAACTCAAGAATACATATTTTTCCAACGGACAGATCCTTCAGAGGTAAATGCCACGCCAACTGCGCGTTCTGCGTTCTCCTTGTGAGGCAACCGTTCATCGCCACTCACTGTATTACTAGTCCACCACTCTCTGTTCGTGTCATTCGCTTCTTCGAGAATGTCTACTTCTTCCTAGGCCTCTATTTTGTGTCCCTCTTCTCGGTAGGTTTTTTTGATTTTTCATGAATAAGGATAATATATTGACCCATTTAAACCGAGACACCCGTGTTCATTAACATGATCTATTCACTCCTTGTTCTTGCATACCTCTATCATCTTCCCTAATCTACTTACTAACTATGAGCCTCGACTAACTCCAATCCTTCACATGGACAGCTCGATCCGTATACCGCCGCCCAAAACTCTCAGTTCAACGTCACCCACTCGGGGAACAAACATAACACTCGGCCACGATGGGGAGGTAGTTCTGGTCCTTCCACCTATGGAGGCGGAGGCGGCGGTCCAGGAGGAGGTGGACCTCGTGGAGGTGGAGGTGGGCCTAAGAGGATCGGGAGGATAGATGATGTTCGGGCGCCAGAGTGTGGGAGTTGTGGTTAAGAAGGGATGCTGAGATGGTGTGCTCATCGTTGAGCTCCTATGAATGACACGGTTTCTTGAAAGGGTGCTTTGGATTGTATTAATGGTGAAGATGTCGTATGCCCCATTCGTCTCTTGTGCTGCTTCCGCGCTGTCATCATCCTGGTCTGCGTTTGTAACGTGGATTCTTGATTCCTGAACGCAGGATCGAGGAACTTGGATGGTTTCCTTTTCTGGTTCGATACTAGCATATGCTTTATACATAGTACTGTCTATTGAACGTATGCCCCGTCCATGAAGCATGCCTGAATATCTTAGTGTATACTAATCTTGAAGGCGAACTGAATGGAAAGCTCCACCAATTCGCTCTTTCCTGCAATGGATGCAGTCACATGACTCCAAGTTCACATCGAGAGTCGAGTTTCCCTTATTCGAAAGCACACTCAGTCATTCTGTCAATTCAGGAGAAATTCACAGTTCTCCTTCGAAGACTCTTGGTTCAGCGAGGGTTTTGTGAATGACCTGGACCGTGAACCATCCACTCTACTTTGTCAGCCGTCTCTCCTTCGCCCCACCTTCCCCAGGCTGTTGCAAAAGCTTGCCATGCTCTATCGGTCATAAAACAAGCAGAGTCTACACGTCGGGTTGATACGATACAATGGTGCAAGTAACACCAAATATCGGTGATAAGGCCATGCCAACTACAGATGACGAATGGTGGTCCTTGATCCTTACCGTGACGAATTCGCTCCCCAAAACCAGTAAGGAGTTCCCCGTCCCAAGCGCATCGAGTATCAATCGCACAATCGACCATACCCTGCTGGACCTATCCGCTACAGAGTCTAAGGTAGACGCGTTGTGCGAGCAGGCCAAAGAATACCAATTCGCGTCCGTGTGTGTTCGGCTACAGCATGTCGAACGCGCCGTAAGGAATCTGAGTAACACTGCAAATGTTGGGGTCGCTTGTGTGGTCGGCTTTCATGAGGGAACGAGCAAGACGGAGGAGAAAGCGCGTGAAGCGCAGGAGGCAGTGAGACTGGGAGCTTCGGAGCTAGATATGGTCATCAACTACCACTTGTTGAAACAAGGCAAATACACAGAGGTATATGATGATCTTCTCGCGGTGCGAAAGGCGGCTCCATCACCCGTCAAACTCAAAGTTATCTTGGAGACATCGCAGCTGGATCGCTACCTCATCATTGCGGGGTCCGTTCTCTCATGCATAGCCGGAGCAGACTATCTGAAAACTAGCACTGGCTTCAATGGCCCCGGAGCCAGCCAAGAGAACGTAGCGCTCATGCGAGCTATCGCGGATCTGATGGGCAAAGAGTGCAAGGTCAAGGCTAGTGGAGGTGTGCGGACAGCAGCAGACTGCGCACGGATGCTGAAGGCGGGGGCAGACAGGATCGGATCAAGTTCTGGCGTGAAGATCATGAGAGAGCTGGGCGGGTCGCCAGATTCAAAAGGGTCTTTGAACGAGGAAGTGGCTTATTAAGTGTACTGGTGGCAGGAGGAGACTCTCAGTTGTCTTTAATGTCTTGTCACCAGCCAATGTTGCGTATGGGGCAAATTATTTGGCGACACATGGATGACGGTTGATTTTAACATGTCTGTCGGTGGAGAAAGACGTCACAGCATTTCGCCGACCCATGGTTGTAAGCCTATGAGAATATACTTCACAACGCATAGCACAACCCTAAGAACCACCTTTCAGGCTTGCACAAAGTAAGGATCTGCATTGTCAGTTGATGAAGGACTTTTTCCCCCCCAGGTTCCTGTCCCGGTCCCTGCATCCCCAGCGAACACACCACAACGATGCGACAGCCTAATTTCAAGGTATGTCGAAGCTCCTCCACGTGGAAAAGCTTGGTGAATACCCCTGAAACTGAAATTGATACTCTACGCAGAAACGGAAGAGGTCCCCTGAACGAAACTATGTCCGCCATCTCGAGGATGGAGATGTTTACACCGAGAAACCTTCTGCTGTTTTCACGCCGACCGGAGGCAGAACGCATACCTTAACCGTTGCTATCCCAGGCAACATTGTCACCAAGTGAGTCTTTTTTCTTCCAGGTCCCGTGCCTGTAAAATAAAGATATACTCAGCTGCTTACAGTAAGAAAACAGTGCCCCGTCGCTCGAGCAAAAAACATATCTCGTAGGGGCAATCGCACGCGCCCTTGCGGTCTTCTGTGTGGACGAAGTCGTCGTCTTCAACGACTCCGACAGTGACGGCGATGGCCACGCTGAAACTGATGAGAACGGTCCCTTCCAGAACCGCAAGAAGTTCTCGAATGGATACACCGCAAATTCAGACCCGTCGCATTTCCTGGCGCATGTACTCTCCTACCTGGAGACTCCGCCTTACCTTCGAAAACACCTATTCCCGATGCACCCCAATCTTCGCACGGCCGGACTGCTCCCTAGTCTGGACATGCCACATCACCTACGACAGAATGAATGGTGCTATTATCGCGAGGGCGTCGTCATAGCTCGTCGAGGCAGCAGCGAGGGCAGTGGAAGGAAAGTCAACAACTTCCACGAAAGGAAGACCAGTATCGACAACGGAACGAAAATGAGTAACAAACACAACAATGGCAACGCCAGTGGTAACAGCGATAACGGAGACACTCCTTTTTCGGTCGTCGATACTGGCCTCCACCAGAAGGTCCTGCTCCGGGACAGCGAACTTCCCGAATGGGCGCGGGTCACGGTCCGCTTCCCATCGCACGAACAAAAGGCAGAAGCCCAGCCTGTTCACCCATCCGCCCCTCGTAAGGAGGCAGGATATTACTGGGGCTACTACGTTCGCCGCTGTCGCTCCCTATCAACCGTATTCACCGAGTGCCCCTTTGATGGTGGCTACGACCTGTCCTTTGGCATGTCAGAACGAGGGGTTCCTGTCTCTGACATTCTGGATGGTGAATACGACGATGAAAGCAGTGATGGCAACGGCAGAGGCGATGCCGCAGCGTTGTTCCCAGATTACAGGCATCTTCTTCTCGTGTTTGGCGGAGTTGCAGGAATCGAGGTTGCAGTTCGAAACGATCGTCAGTTACGCGGCATGTCAATCAGGCCCGCTGATGCTGATAAACTGTTCGACTACTGGGTTAATCTGCTCCCAGGACAGGGAAGTAGAACTATCCGTACCGAAGAAGCTGTTTGGGTTGGACTGACGAGTCTGAGGCGACTGGTGGAGAAAAAGGATCACCATTACCGTCGTCATCACCAGAGTCATCAGAGCCCCTCGGACCGGCAGGACTATCATGGCCATAGGAGTGGGAATGTGAATGGAGAAAAGAAGAGAAAGACCAGGGCGGATTATGGGGTTACATCTTGACCGTATTGTTTTATTGTTTCTCCACGCATGGTGCAGGAAATGGGTGGTGTCAAGGATTTCAGCTGTTATTGTGCCCGGACCAGGATCGTCATGTTCTGTATTGTGTTCGCTGCGTAGCTGCATGATAATTATTTAAATGGATTCTCTTCAACTTTGAATATAGCGTCCTTCAAATGTAATTCGAACTTCGAATATTCGTGTCCAATCGTCTGATATCTATGTAGATTAAATTCATATACAGGCAACCCAGCTCCAGACTTTTCCCACACTACCGAATGCGCCTTTTCCTGAAGAGAGAAGGGGACAAAAAGAACGACAACAGACGAAATTGATGCAGATAGATGCAAGAGCCAACAACAAGATGCAAGACCCGAGACGGGAAAACAACGAATAGATAGATCAGATTATACATCAATTCTCGTCACTGCTGTGATCGTCAGTATCGCTGGTGATGGCGCTCTCTTCAGCTGCCATTTCTTTTAGAACCGTATCGCCTTTGCGTCCCGTTCTCTCGGCTTCGAACCATGCCTCGCGTTTCCTCGCCTCGCGTTCTTCTTTCCTTGCCTGCCGTAGGATCCGATTAGCACGCGCATCCTCGTCTTTCACGTACAGTTCGAGAATGTGGTCTTGCAGCTTGCTAATAAGAGATCGCAGCTCGACGATCTCTTCTGTTGACGTCTGTCGTGCAGTTTCATTGATGGTGACCGCTTCCTTAAGATATTTGATTTCGGCTTCGAGTGATTTAATATGGGTGGCACTGACTCCCACTGTTTCAGGTTTCTGTAGGCTCTGTTCTTCAACTTGGTCTGGAATGGCTTGGTTTCCGCTGGTGCCAGGCTGGCGCAGGGAAGCCAGTTCTAGAAGACTTTCTTCGATCATCGGCGCGGGAAAAGACGCATGGGTAAAGGCTTGCGAGAAGAGATTTGACGTGAATGCGGACCTCCCACTGTTGCTGGCTGAGGACCTGGGCTGTATTCGATCAACTATTTGCGTGCTGAAAGCATATTCTGCAGGCACTGCGCCTACAGGATTCGATGGGTCAGAGAGAGCAAAGTCCGATCGAGGTTTCACTATGGTATGTGCAACCCTCTTTCGATCAAGAGGCCCGTGGGGCAATCCAGCCGGCGGTAGCATTGCCAGGTTCGTGATGGGGTGTGTATAGTCTGCCACTGTCGAAGCGTATTTACGCCTAGCAATATTCCATGATAGAATCTTCCCGTTTCTGTGTCCAGATATCAAAGTCGTGCCATCGTACGAAAGTGATAGAGAGTCAACAGCACCGAGATCCGCTGACGGCGGCTCCCATCGATCTTCAGCCGACATCTGCGACGGCGTAGACTGTGAAGAAGGGTCATGGAGAGGATGCTGTACCGACCGAGACTTGTAAAAGTCTATCATCTGGACGCTCCCATTCTCATAACCCACGTAAGCCGCACGATCTGCCGGGTCAAGAACCACACATAGTGGGGCTGAAGGTAATAGGAAAGTTCGCAAGACTTGTCCCGTATGATAGTCCCACACAATACTTGTGTTATCCTTCGAAGTAGAAATGGCAATGTTATATCGCCCAGCACTATGACCGACGGCGAGAGACGTTATTGGGCCCCGATGATTCGACAGCATGCGATAAGATGACTTCTGTTGTTGTTGACTGCGGCTAGGAGAAAGCTCTGTAAATGAGAGGAGGTCTACCAGAGACCAGACGTGGATATTGGCATCTGATGAACCCGAGATTATGAAATTGGACAGAGGATCAACGGCGAGAGAGGTGACTGGCTGTAGATGCAAAGATGCCGTAGAAATACGGCGGCCAGTAGATGTCTGGGAAAAGGTAATCAGGCATTTTCCATCAAATTTGTTTCACCAATTTCGCTGGTTCATTGGCATACCTCCCACAAAATCAACCGTCCGCCCTCCGTACCCAAGACCAGGACGTCCCCATTCTGCCTGCCCGCAAGGGCTATGCTGCGTATCCGCTCTGGAAAAGGTATCGTTGCTTCTTGATTACCCTTCTCCCTGCTATAGACATGAATTATCGCTTTCTCTGCTTGCGCTGCAAAGACGTGAGATGCGCTCACAGCCAGGCAGTTCGTCGGCGTTGAGCTCTTCTTGAAGCCCGAACGGAGCGTGGAGGAGGGCTGCAGCTCATGAACACAGATTCCCACATCCCTGAGAGTCGCAGAAGCTGGAACCTTCGAGGACGCTAGAGTCGACGCAACGAAACTCTCGGAAAGCATGGGGAATGTCTGCCCATCGAGGGGATTGCAATTGATGCAGCTCTATCATCTAGCTACTCTTCGGCGAACATTTTCTTTCCCCGGAGACGAGCCGAGTTTGCATTGTTTGTCTCATGTGTACCTTCATTGTATTTCCACCTCCATTCGGAGGCTTAGTTATTTACCAGGACCATTGCTCTGCTTTTACTTGTTCCCTAGTCAGTCAATAAGTCTCTTTTTCTGCTAATGTCTGCCTCGTATGGAATGTGCAGTGTAATAGGCCCTCCACGATCCGGACTCCGATAGTATTGTCGGACTCCGGCAGAACGATGATCCGCCAGAAGCAATGAGATAAGCTTCATTTGAAAGCATCCTTTTCCCGCGGAAATTACGTCCCGGCATATATGTCCTTCGGAGTTGGTCAACAGTGATCAACCATGGCGAGCTCTGGGAACAGCATGCGGTTACTCTACTCGTCCCCAAGGAACATTGCCAGGGTTCTAGCAGAAGCTCCGACCGCGTGTCGTGGCTACGCTACAACCACCCCAGACCCGTCCGGTTCCCCGGCTACACCGCGAAGGCGAGCGACGACCTTCCGGGATAAGCTGAATGCAGGCCCGTCATTTGCAGATTTTGTTTCTGGGGGAAGTAAGAATAACGATAATGCTCCCCTTGACCCTTCGGAAGCGTATGCCCTGAAAACCGCGCTTGTCGGCCCTGCCGGACGAAAGAAGGAAATGACTCGATTGCCGTCGTGGCTTAAGACGCCTATTCCGGATTCGACGAATTACCAGCGCCTCAAGAAAGATTTGAGAGGACTCAATCTACACACAGTGTGTGAGGAGGCGCGGTGTCCGAATATCTCGGATTGCTGGGGCGGCGGCGATAAGTCCGCGGCGACAGCTACGATCATGTTGATGGGGGATACCTGCACTCGTGGATGTCGATTTTGCAGC
Source organism: Byssochlamys sp. BYSS01 (assembly GCA_002242795.1). Taxonomy (NCBI): domain Eukaryota; kingdom Fungi; phylum Ascomycota; class Eurotiomycetes; order Eurotiales; family Thermoascaceae; genus Paecilomyces; species Byssochlamys sp. BYSS01. The sequence goes on from NIXA01000030.1 coordinate 23,532, forward strand.
GTAAAGACTTCCAGAGCTCCTGCTGCGCTTGATCCCCATGAGCCTGAAAATACGGCCGAAGCTATATCGAGGTGGGGACTCGGGTACGTGGTTTTGACGAGCGTCGACCGAGACGATCTCGCGGATGGCGGCGCACGGCACTTCGCGGAAACAGTTATAAAGATCAAACAAAAGGCTCCCAATATCCTGGTGGAATGTTTGACTGGTGACTATGGCGGTGATACTGCCATGGTGGAGCTCGTTGCTCGGTCCGGATTGGACGTATATGCGCACAATGTTGAGACTGTGGAGGCCCTGAGCCCGCAAGTCCGTGACCGACGTGCTTCATTCCAGCAATCGCTACGTGTCCTTGATGCGGCAAAACGAGCCAGACCGTCCCTGATAACGAAGACTTCTCTCATGCTTGGTTTTGGTGAGACGGACGAACAGCTATGGGACGCTCTCCGTCAGTTACGCGCTGTCAATGTAGATGTCGTCACTTTTGGCCAGTACATGCGTCCGACGAAGCGTCATATGGCTGTTCATGAGTATGTCACTCCAGATCGATTTGAGCTCTGGCGCCAGCGGGCTCTCGATCTAGGCTTCCTTTATTGTGCGTCGGGTCCGTTGGTCAGGAGCAGCTATAAAGCTGGCGAAGCATTCATCGAGAACGTCCTGAAAAAGAGACGTGGTGGTGTGGAGAGAGTAGAAGAAGCTATAAAAGAGAAACCGGTCATTGCAGAAGAAGCGACTTCTTAAGTGATGACTGACTACTCATCACGTTCAACAATTTCCTGCATTTCAGCAACCTGTTAAGCTCGGTCTCCTCTACCTCTTCCATTTCCTTTGTTTCAGATCCATCCATAGTCTCTAGCGCTTGTTTATTTACATGGTTATTCGTGGTGTATAGGAACGCCTTCGGCTCAGACTGCATCGCTACTTACTATATTGAGACTATTGTGATCATCTTGCACGTATAAAATTCAGGTCTGAATCCTGAACAGCATCCAAATGACTACCGCTCAAAGTTATAAATCAAGATTGTTACATGAAGGTTCCGAGTATATCGGTGCTGCAGCACAGCTCGCTGCTGAGGCCACGTTTTTTTTGGCTAGCTAGCTATGCAATTGCACGTCGTCGGCCAACCACCACGCCATGCCCCAGAAAGATCCGAAAAGAGAACTTAGAAAGTGTGTCTCTGTGCACATCAAACATAGTCAAACAGCTTCTACAATTGTTCGAATTGTTCGAATTTCAGAGCCGTGGTTAGCACCGCAGTCCTATCGCTCCAACCTATTAGTATATCACTGGAAACGGCTCGTCATTGGTATTGGGACAATGCCAATAAACTCGAGAACAAGATTGCTTGCTAAGACTCGACAAAGAGAGTATCCTCTTATCTGTGGATATTCATCAGTCCACCCGCAGCTCAGCGGTAACAATATGTATCATAAGTAACCAGGTCTGTCACAAGACTACAGTTATTTCGAACCTGAAACTTCTATGAGTTCCTCAATCTCGTCCTTCGCTAACCCGAGGAGATAGAGGATGTCAACGAGGCTTGGCCCGTTCAGGCGTGTTGGTGCCTCAAGCTGGACTTTGCTCTTGGCGTGCCAAGCAACCCCTAGCCCAGCAGCTTTGAGCATGAGAAGATCGTTGGCACCGTCGCCAATTGCGACAGTCTGTGAAATCGGAATCGAATTCTCGGCGGCGATAGCTTGGAGACGAGACCGTTTCTGGTTCGCATCGATGATCGGGAAGGTGGGGAGAAGATTGCCGGTCAGAGTCTCTGTTGTCAGATCGACCTCCAGCTAGACAAGCCATAAAGAAACTCGTCAGTACAACACGCAGGCTAATATCGCTCGACAAGTGAATGCACAGGATGGTTGCATTGGGAACAGGACGACGCAATGCAATATTGCATTGACACGACGGAGCCAGTCCCAGTCGGAACGGCAAGGGTCACTTGGGAGAAGATGTCACGCACATGATTTGCAAAGGCATAATCAATTCCCAGTTCTTTTGCCAGCCATTCGGTAAGAGGCTGGAAGCCACCGCTCAAGACCGCCAGCTTGAAACCGAGAGTCTTCAAGGCTCTACATAGTTCTCGAGCTCCAGGGGAAATGGTAACGATGGACTTGAGTTTCTCGAAGACGTCCGCAGGAACCCCTTTCAACAGGCTAACTCGTGCCTTGAGGGACGCCACGAAATCAAGCTCACCGTTCATGGCACGAGCTGTGATTTCCTGGTTGGATGTCAGCATAATTTAAGCAAATGGTCAGCACAGCCGGGATCATACAGAAACCTCTTTTTCCACCCCGATGAATTTCGCAATCTCATCAATGACTTCATTCTGAATCAGAGTGCTGTCCATGTCGAACACCGCCAGACGCTTATATCGGCGGAACACGCTCTCTTTCTGGAAGACCACCTCCACATTCCACTCGCGCTCAAATCTCCAAATGCTTTCATGTTTCTGAAGGTCCGCAAGGGCTAGATACTCTGGATTTGGTGGTGGCCAAAAGGTCACCTCAACAACCCGAGGTTGCGCCTCCTGATCTAAGCAACGATGAGACGTGTACGTCCTCTGGTAGGGAGTCGAAATAGTTTCCAGATTTTGGAGAAAACTGGCCAAGCATAATTGGGAAACAAACGGTCCGTAAATATGATCGAGCGGTTCCGGCTCTGGCGCGGGAGGTTCGCGTGGGATCTTCTCCACATCGACGGTAGGAGCTGAGCCCTCGGGAACTACAGGAGGCGGGAGTTGATTGCCCGAGTTCGCATTCAGCGATGCGTCAGGGTGAATGTACGGATGAACAGGAGTAGAAGACTTGTAGAAAATGGTAGCAACTAGCTTCTGAGTGCCTGGTGGAAGGTCACCGGGTTGGTGGTTGAATATGCTATGGACAATGCCGCTGTCAGCGATTTTCTCTGGCTTGGGCTTAATCGGATTGTAGGTCAGAGGGAGCGGCGTTTTCAGCGCATCACCAGGTTTGCGAAGCACATCACCCAGGTTTTGAAAGGTAGGAGGCGCCTTGTACTGCTCATGGTCTTGGAGAAAAGAAGCGCTAGAAAGTCTTTGCTTCAGAACCGGGCGGGTTGGCCGGGAATTGACAGAGTTGGGTGCAGTCATCTTGGTAAGTCGGCTAGACTGACAGGGAAAAAAAGCAACCGGATAAGACAACAAGGCCGCAGCTTCCCGCATGAGATAGCCAGATGCCTGTTGCAACGCAGTCGAAAGTGGTGAAGTGATATTACTGTCGATATCAACCTGTACAGTTCAAAGCATCTTTCGGGTTCGTCTGAGGCAAGATCCTATGGCAAACAAGGCAAACAGTTGCTTTTACGATCACGTGAATCGTAGTCGTGCAAACGGAGCAAACGCGCCGTCGTGCCCCGAACGTCGGCATCTTCGAGCCCACGATAGTTGACCTCGTCCGCGCTCGTCATCGTTGTCACAGCACGCAGGAGTCAAGAATGCTTCGTTCTCGAAGCTCTTTGCCTCGAATACCGGGGCCTCCCAGGTCCATACGCTCTCCGGTTAGCCCAGCTGTCTGGGCATACCAGCTTCAGTCATTCACCAGCAAATCCCGACATCTACTTCTCTCTAATCCTCCCGGCCGTCCACAGCTACCTTTCCTCTCTCCAGTGTCAGGCAATCGCCCTCTACCGCCGTTATCCGTTAATCTACAGCAGCATTTTGGCCGACTTATCTCCACCGAACGGCGCGACTACTATAAGCGTCGGTTGACGCGAGGGGTAGGATTGGGTCTGCTATTTTCGGCGATTCTCTTCATGTTTCAGATGTTCAAAATGAGCTACTATCACGATCAGATCGAACATAAATGGCCCACCCCACCAGAATGGAGCTTTACAAGTCGATGGTGCTTGCGGTCGGCGGAAGCGCTCCAGCATCCAGAGGATATTGGGAATCTGATGACAAGTTGGCCGAGGGTTGCAGGATATCTGCGGAAATTGGTTGGACGCCTTGAGAATCTGGATGGTGAAGGTAAAGGGATCGTGGATACGCTAGGCGAAGGACATGCGATTGAGGGTGTCGGGAAGATGGGGCTTGATATCTCTGGAAAGAGCGAGCCATGGCGAAGAGGATATTTCCAAGCCCTCATGGGCCTGGCGAGGGCCGCGGAGAACCTCGATGGCTGGATGACCGATCGAAAACAGGATATATCTGCTCCGGCGGATTATGTCGTTGGTCCATCCAATCCACGGCCCAAGCCCATGCCGGCCGGACAGAAAAAGGCACCTAAAGAAGAGGATTGTGTGCCGGCATCGCCCAGTCCCGAGCTGTTCTATGTGAAGATCCTGACTACCGAGGGTTTTAGCGAGCACCAGAAGGTTGATGCAGCTCTTGCGTATGCTGATTGGCTCGACTACAAGGGCCTACGAAAGACTGCGGGCAACGTGTATCGACGAGCTATTAATATTGCTGCTTCTGGTCTCCCATGCGACGCTGAGAAGGTCGTTGACCTGAGCACAGGAGTCCTGAAGAATAATGGCAAAGATATCCCATCCGAGAACATCATCCGCGTGTCAACTGCCCTTGGCGTCCGTCAAGCTCGCCACGGGGAACTCCCGATAGCGCTGTCTATTCTTACCTCCGTCCTGAAAGCCCGTCGTATCCTTCTCCCATCTCCAGCTGATGCGATTGCTACCACCCCAAATCTCCCCCCCCCGACAACTACCAATGACCCCTTTTCGTCACTCGCAAATTACCTCAAAACCACGTTCGCTCTCCCTGAATACCCTCCTCCACCACCCTCCGGGAACGAGCCACCTCTGCGTACACCTAGCTCCGTCTGCGACGAAGCAGGCCTGATGACATACATCGGAGAAATCATCTACTCATCCTCCTCGAAGGAGGACGGCCTAGCCTGGACCCGCGATGCGGTCGACCTAGCGGAAGAGACAGCCCTTACGCTCCCATCTACCGACCGCGATGCGCGAGGAAAATGCACCGAATGCCTGAAAGTCGCCCTCAAGAACTGGAACGCGATGATCTCGATCCTACTCCTCAAGGCCGAGAAGGAAGAGTCGAAAGCCGTAGAGGACGCGAAGACTGCCTGGATACCGTTTGCTGCCAACAAGCGAGCGCAGGCCAAGTCGCTTGAGAAGAGAAGATGGAGCGCTGAGAAATTGATCGTAGATGACCGTGCCAGGCGGATCTGGCCTGTTATCGACGGGGACTCGGAGCTTGGTGCATTTGCACCTGGGAGCTCCTTGTTCGCTAAATGATTTGCAACATTTTATTCTAGTGGTTTTATTTAGTTTATATCCCCTGTGTTATGGAGTGAGTGCCTTTGTTCCGGGATGGATGGATTTTGGAGTTGCATCAATCATGGATTGTTTAGTGGGACAATCAGCTCGTGTATATATATATTGCATCACAGGGCACTCAGGGAGAGAGGCCAGACTGTCTCTGGCTGAAATGCCAAACAAGCGTCACTTGAAGAAAGGAATTGAAGACTAGATACGATCCACTACGTACTCCAGTAGGAAGAAAGAGCCGAAGCAAAAGAGTCAAGATGTAGAATACAAATAATTTTGGAAAGGAGACCCATCAATGATATTACCATGGTACCAATCGAGACAGAACAGACCAGAAGTGGGAATCATGCATGAGTTGGCTAAAGAAGAGAAGTAGTAGAGCTCTGCATAAAACAGCGCTGAAACGACATCGCTAGTAAGTCATCAGACGCATTCTGAAAGGAAGGTATAGGGCCAAAAAAAAAGATAAAATAAAAAAAAATATGAAGACAATATATGAAGAGACCCAAAAAGTCAGATCATATGCGCCAAGATCACAAAAATAAATAATTAATAGCTACATGAATTATAAAAGGCAAAGGGGACCACTTAATTCTTTTTTTTTAAAAAAAAAGGGGTCCTGGATCTGAAATTCTCCGTCGCAGGGATTCACAACCTACTAGGGTCTTGCTGAAGCCTGTCGGGCTTCACTTCCCGCCATAAACAGTCCCGTTAGGCGTGGTGATCGAGAATTTGCCGAAGTCGAACTTGAAGCCGGTGCCTTTCAAGTTGTAGGTGGAAACTTCTACAACATTGCTGCTGGCGTTGGAGCTGGAATATGTGGCGTCACCAGTTAGATACGACTGTATACTCTGTTGAGAGTCCATGGCTGCTGCTAGCATGCCGGTACTTTCTAAAATGAACAGGGTAGAGATCCGGGCGAAGTCGAGCGTCTTGTCGGAGACAGTGACGGGCGTAGAGGTCGGTTGGGCTGTTGATTGCGTGGATGTAGGCGTTGCTGAGGTCTGCACGGCTACGGTTGAAGAACCGCTCACCACGGAGGAGTCGTAGATAATTCCGTTGGTAGTAGAAGTAGCAGATCGGGCGGCAAATGTTTGCGTAGGTGACTCGGAGTGTGCCGAAGATGATTTTTTGAAATGTTGCTGCACCTGGTTATCGGGGTGTGGGAGCTCGTCCAGTGGCGCGGTGGGCAGTAGTAGGTCTCTCTTGCTGTTGGTGTCGGCCTTCACGCCCGTGAAAGACACGAGGGCATTCTCTGTTGTACAGGACGTGTTTGCTTGGTTGAAGAGGGCGAGAATTGTTATGTGGTCGAGTGGAATGCTGAAATCGGACTGCGAGACTTCAAGCAATCGCGGAATATCGCTGCCAACAGTAACTTTGTCAGATTCCGAGTCCTGAGTGATCTCAGTCGTGACACAACTGGAGTCTCCTGGCACTGTGCATTGATTGCCCATATACCCGTTGGTGCACACGCATGAGCAGACACTCCCGCTTGAGACACTGACACCACCGTTCTGGCAAGGCAGCGTTTTCTCACACATTGTTTTGTTGGAAGCTTTTTGCCGGGGGATCACGACGACGAAAATAGGAACAAGGACGGCGATGAGGATCACGACCAGGATCAGGATACAGATAAGCATGAACAACGATGGCGGCATTCCACAATACCGTCTCTGGCGCTTAGATTCACCTTTGGCACCGGGCTCAGAATGAAGAGAGTGCGCCATACGCAGGTTCGACTTTGGGAGGAAGTGAGAGAAGTTCGAACCGGATCTGTTTTGTCGATGCACTGCAGGAGGCGGAAAAGCGGCCAAGATACCTGATATCGACGAAGATTCATTACGGGTATGAGCACCTTTTTTTTCAATCGTATTGTTAGTTTCATGTGGCAGGTATTTGCTAATGTTTGGCTAATGCTTACCCCAAGATCTGTCGATGTTACTTGCAGTACGACCATGCTCCAAATTTGACGCCAGCTTGGTCGCACGCTGGATCAAATCCTTGAGGCTCGTCATGCTGCCCCTGGCCTGCGCTTCACGAACAGCATTCATGTTAAGCCGTGGAGGCCGGCGGGCAAAGGGTCTTCTATCACTCATCGTAGGGGGAACTTTCGGCAGTGCCCCGACTTCATCAAAATTGCTGGTAGCATCTGTAGTTGGTTGATTACCAAGCGCATATTTCTCCGGATCCATCCTATACGCCTCAGACGACGGTCTGCCTTCGGGCACCTTCGACATGGTCTCTCCAGACTGTGAACTCGGAACTCCTCCTGGCTTGAAGAAATCGGCGCTAGATCTCTTACGACCTGAGCCATGTATCCTTGTCAGACTCGCTTGTCGTACGGGAATAGCCTGAGCACGCTGAGTAACGACTTCAGGACTATGGTGGTCTTCAGGTTCGTTGTCCATGTAGGCCCCAATGATATCGGTGTCTGAGTCTGCCTGAGAAGTACACCAACTGGATGGAACGACTTGACGAGATGACGGAGCTGCTAATCGTTGCGGTTGGGAAGGTGATGGTGCGGAATAGTTTGATGAAACAGGTGGAGGCCTTCGCACGTAAGACTGGGGACCAAAGACAGGGTGTTGGGGCCCCATTCTCATCGGTTTCTGGCTATTACCTGGTACAGGAAACGGGAGGTTTGAATGGTCATGACGTGTTCTATCACGCATCTGCGGAGGCACACGGGCAGGACCGGGTGGTTTGGGGGCATGACCCTCAGGAGGAGGGGACGGTCTCTGGTCAATTCGATAAAGGGGCCGTGGGATTGGGAGAGTTGGCGCTGCACCAGAACGAGTGCTGTGCTGAGAGTAAATGGATGGCGATGCAGGTGGCTGCCCGGACGGCGGTGGCCGCATAGGAGGCAGTTCCTTGTGGACATTTGCTTCTCCGTGGAGCTGCTGCGGCACTGCCGAAGAGGCTGCAGGTTGGGGAAGTGACGGGGGCTCTTTGGTAGGAGCAGGAGGAGGGGCAGCAGACCCATCATCGTGTCCTTGTTGACGCACGCCAGCTTCCAACATCTCTCTCGCACGACGGACGGAGCCCTTTCTCTCCGGGCCAGGCCCTGAGGGATTGGGGTCCGCGGATTGCCCTGAGTCCTGGTCCATTGAACCTCACGAACGATCGGCGTTGGTCCACTCGACAATGGGAGAGCTATCCGTAGATTGTCGGATAGTAGCAAAAACGGTGCTAAAATTCATACGGCTTCGAGCGTAAAGATTGCACTTTGATACAGAACGATTGTTCGGCCGGCACTCGCAAATGGCCGTTGAAGAAATCACCAGCTTGATACAAGTGGGACTCGAAGTAGAACTAGCGAGTGAAGCGGAACGGGGTCCTTGCCCTTGCCTTTGACTGGGCGATGCCAGACAATGACGACTTGGAAGGACACAGATTCGAAATGAAATGAAGACAATAGGCACTCAATGCCGTATATGACAGTGATCCACAGATAGCTACGAGCTATGTAGGGATATCAATTCATGCAAAAGAGGGGAAAGAAAGACCGGAAGGGACAGTAGCAAAATCACAGAGCTCGCCGTGCTTCAGTGTAAAAATGGGAAACGTCCGCTAATAGAGAAAAGTCAGCGTCCGCACGAGGTCAGATATCTCGCCTCATGCTCACATACCAGTCCATCACAGAGATGACCAAGAAATCCAAAAAGAGAGGGAGAGAGAGAGTGTGAGGGAGGGAGAAGCCCCAGGCTCTCGAAGAAAAAGAACGACGAAAGGAATCGATCAAAAAAGACAGAAAGGTGGAACGCAGAGCGCCTGGCAGCAAGAAAGAGAGAGGAAGAGGGAAGGGAGGGCTCAATGGGGCACCAGGAGGCGAGCAAGCGATGAGAGTCGGTCCCACCCGGGGGGCCAGAGGGCACAGCAGTAAAACATAGAGCTCGTTTCGTATCATAACATTAGCTGGTGGCCATTCGCGGACCGCACATGGTACGGACTACGGACCCGTTAATTCAGGAGGATACCGATGACCCTGGCTTGATATCCGGGTAAATTGGGCCAGATCCAGGGGTCGTTTCAAGAGACGGCGTGAGGACTGTCGAGATTCAAGACTCGAAGACTCGAGACCCAGTCTGCCACGGAGACTTGCAGTAGCTGGGATCGCCTGGAGTTGCAAAACGCTCTTCAGCAAGGCTGCTTCTTGATCTGACCTTTGTGCAGCTCACACAGCACTGCGCCCAGTGGCACACAAGCGACGATTGGCGTCATTATTTGCGGGATCACACCGAAACTGCCGTGCGAGGCGAGGTCTTACGCAGCACCTCGGGGTGGTCTGAAGCGAATCGATTGGCTTCATTCCGTGGCCAGGGGTCTGTTAGTGCTGCACCGGGGGTGATCTGAAACAGAGGCTTTCCGCGTGGAGTGGGCCGTAATTCGGCTGCATGTGCGTGAGTCTGCCGATCACGACCTGCCACCGTGCATCCATTATCGCAGTGGATCGCCTTAAAAAACACGCCGGACGCTCTATCTATCGCCTGTGCTGTGCATGTATCTGGTCGGATCATCGTTACCTCTCGATTTGTCAGGTCTGGGGTCAGGTCTACATACGCTCAGACGCAGGGCTGAGGTGTGAGGACACACAATAACAATATGGGTGGCATTAATTAATATACCATAGAGGGCAATTTAGAACGACTTGCTTACGCTGTACTTACTTACTGCCTTCCCGAGTCGACTAAGTCCGATTAATCTCGCGTCGCACTCGATCTACCCCAGCCTCGACGTTGCACATCTCAACAGTCACGCTCGCCAGCTCCGGTATTGCTGCCTCGGCGGCCCCCTTAAAAGACTTCTGCGCCGCGCGCAGAGACTGAGGAACAAGAATGCCGTACCAATTGATCGGGTCAGAAGAGCGAAACCGTTTCTCGGGAGACTCAGATGCCGACCGCCCAGCCGGCACTTCTTGCAAATGCTCCGAATCACTTGGCTCAATTTCCGACGTCTCTTCTCTCTCTGAAACCGGCTGCTGGTCCTGATCGCATTTCTTACCCTCGGTAGTCTGTTCCTCAGGCGGATTTCGTGGCGTACTTTCGCTTCTGAAAGTATGCCCGTATCTGCCTATTACTGGAGATCTGTGTTCCGATTCGTGTTCAGGTTCCTCATGCTCAGAATCTTCACCCTGCGAATGTTCAATTGATCTTGAGGCGCACATGGATCAGCAATCATCCCCGGCGCAGCCACCATACGGGACATTTCGTCCTGACGAATAACTTACATCTTCCGTATTGCTTTCATACGTTCGTCGTAGTAATCAGCGCCATATCGTCTGCCGGGAGGGCAAGTGTAGTTGGCTTGAGCGAGAGAAATAAATCCCTTTCCGCCAGGAACTATTAGCGATGGCTTCTCTTCCCCCGGAGTCTACGGTGTCCCATGCCCTACCGATGACAGTTGCTTCCCCAGCTCTTTCTGCAGTTCCTGGTGGCGATCGAGAAGATAGAGGTATCGCTCAAGAAGAGAATCCAATGACTGTAGCAGTTCCGTGGAGCGATCGCCCGGTAGAGGCGGCGTCTTCTGCTGGCCGTCGGGAGCTTCAGAGCCTTGGCGGGAAGCTGGCGGAGTGGGAATTTGCGTCATTGCAGAAAACACCAAGGATCAGATTGTAGAACCAAGCTACCAGCAGCTTTCGAGTCCACGGACTAGGTATGGCCGGGCGTTGCAACGAGATGGACGTGGAAGTGCCAGAGTTCGACGTATCTCCGAGGTTTGTGCAGCGGTGAGGCCGAAAAAGAAACTCCGGTCTCGCCTTGAATATCTCCGGGCGGCGAAGGCGAAGAACTGACGTGTTTCTTTATTAGAGAAAGAGCTCTCGCAAGGCAGGGATCCTATTGCTAGCACCTATTCCTCATCGCTTCTACCTAATAGCGACCATCGTGGCCATCAGTATTCCTCGTGTTCCGCCCATCTCCGCGACCTTGTCGGTGACGTTTTCTTGCGGGGAGATCTTCAATTTTCTTCGTCCGCGCGTCAGATATTCCAAGAATCCTCATCTTCCTCGCTCCTTCTGAGATCAAACCCATCAGCTATCTGTTGCTAGACCACTGCTAGTCCCAGCTTTCTGCTCAGGGCCCAACTCAGGAGACAGAAGCAACAGACGTAGCGACAGACGACTTCTTCGAGCCTAGGTCTCCGCCTATCCGACCTTTACGACTGTCATAGCTCGCTCCTCCTCTCCGTGGTTTAATCGGTTGTATATTTCCTTTCTAGATTTGGCTTTTACTACTCTCCACTCTATTCAATCCATAATCTGGTCCATCATGTCCGTGACGAGGTTGCAAGGAGACGTCGCTTTCCAGGCGCGATCTCTGGTTAGTGAACCCCAGTACATGCTCTTTACCTTCTCAAATTCGGTTTCGATGGTCCAAGATAACTCTGTGAGTGGTACCGGGACGCTGACACGTTTCGTTCGGACGACTGCAGTTCCGTTCCCTACTCCGTCAATCGTCGCAATTTTCTAACTACAATTTCCGAGAGTACGCCCGCCGGAGGACGAAGGATGCCTTCCGCGAACATCAGAATGAGACCCAAGAACGCCGAATACAGGAGTTGATCCAGGAGGGCTTACAGAATCTGCGAATGATGAAGGTACGTCAAGCGAGAAATTGCAAAACACCCTGGTTTCGGCTTGGAAAGTAGAGTCACGCGGGCGCTCTGGGATTTTGCAGAGTAACAAGGAGGATTCTTGATGCCATATGCCACTGACTTAGCACGGATTGAGCAAGAACTGACGTCTGCTGTAGAGACAAACCGTCATCAGCCAGTTCTATCAGCTGGACAAGTTGGTTGTCGAGGGACAGCAACCACCTGAGAAACAACGATCGGTATGCTCAAATTCCCCATATCCAGGCCTCTTTCCCATAAGCATGGTTCTGACAGACCCTGTACAGTTACAAGAGACAGGAAATGAAGGTGGGATGGTTCGCCAGAAGGACACCGGGTAAGCGCGGTTTTTGTTCTCCAAGGGTCCCCCATATGCCTTGGTCTCCGTCTTCTAACGTTCGTCGCAGGTGGGATTGACCTGAGCGACCCGGTCAGTTGAGCACAACCAGAGATGAAAACTGACGATAACCTGCCTGAAATTCGCATCGTTCAGGACTTTTGCAATTGAATATTCCGGGGATTGGCTGAACCATAGACTACTTTCTGTTCTGCGCCTTTTAATGGCCGACCACTACATCGCAGCTTTGTATTATATTATCCAGCAACAGACAGTTAAATACTTTCACCCTACTTTCACCCTGTCATTGTGTAAAACTAAGCCATTCAGCGTTGAATAAATTCCGTCTTCTTTCTGTCACCAAGATCAGTATCACGTGACTGTCGGAGTTGAATGCAGCCATCGCGACGCGACCAGACGATCATCGACCTTCACAGTCTGGCGGAAGGACCCTTCCACCTCCCTTATTGGAACAATTCGTATTATTATCTTCTCTACCCCGTTGTTTCAGGCTGTTCGTAATTTGCGGAAGGCTATTTTTTCTTCTGCTTACTTGTTGCGATGCCGCCAACAGTAAGTTGGCCACCTTCGGCCTGCCGACTGCGACACGACCCAGCCCCGTTTTCGTCCTTTGAGTGCTTCCTAATAAAGCATTCGGGGACCATGTTATGGTAAATAACTACGATATTCATTGCTAACACCCTTGTTAGTTCAGATCGTCCCGCTCCGGTCGACACTTCATTGACAACAGCACGAACCGTGGCAGAGCCGGCCATTTCGACCATGACATATTTGAAGGAATCCCAGTTCGTCGCTGGACGCGCCAACCACATACCGTCTCTCAGATACCGAAGCCCGACGAGTCAGAATCCAAAACCCCCGGTTACGGTAGCGCGGAATCTCTGCCCGAGCTGCCCATGCCCAAGGACAGCGCGCTGCTTACGCCGGCGAGCAAGGCGCTTCTTCGAGCCGCCCGTGCAGGGTGTATATATATCCGTCACGTTGACAAGGATGTCGAGGATGAGGAGAAGGAAGTCACAGACATAGAGGATACTGCAGCCGCGAACGGGATCGGGGCCGAGCGCAACTTCACGGCGCGAAAATGGGGGCTGGTTCCTAGACATCTCGAACCCCCTGAGTTCGAGTACCTGGCGAAGAGGAGACCGGGCTTACCTGCCTTGTACGGTGCGTCGGCGAAAGTCATCGATGGTGTTGCTGACAATACTTCGGGTCCCATGAGGAGGACGAGATTCAGGAAGGTTGATCCGGCAACGGGGAACATTTCAGTCTACGAAGCGTGGGTTCCGGAGGGTTATAAAATCGAAGGAGAAGTTGTGGAAGATGCCCAAACGATATCTGCGAAAACCAATGTGGGTGTGAAGCCGGAGGTACCAGCCCCGGGGACAGTCGTTGAGGGCGTCGGAGTGGTAGATTCTCAAGGGGTAGTAGTCGCGGAGGCCGGCTCTGCGGCCATCGTGAATCCTAGAAGACGGCCGCCACCGCCCAAGCGCAAGGCGAAAGGCCTTGCCAAGGGGCGGCGAAAGAAGGTCATGTTCGCGCCTGGCGAGGGAGGTGACGCCGCGGCAGTCCATGGTGCTGAGGGTGCGAACACCGTCCCTGCTACTGGTGTCAGTGAGGGCGATACGTCGAATTTGTCGATTGACAATCAGTCTGGACTGGAAGATTACGAGGAGGATGGCGAAGAGGACGAAGAAAGTGACGATGACGAGTCCATGGCAGATGCGAAGACTTCAGACGCGGCTACCCCAATACCCCAGCCTTCGGAGCCTTCAGCTAGCCAACCAGATGTGCCAGCGTTGGTCAAAGAGGATACCGAGAATCCGTTAAGCCCAGAACTCGCGTCAGTTCCAACCTCTGAACGGCCTTCAGGACCGCAGACAGCTCCGGCCTCTGAGGATATCTCGAAGGAAGAGCAAGGTCTCTCGGTCTCCGCCACACATACCACTCCTGAAGTCGTTTTCAACAGTCCTAAGCCAGACATGGAAGATACAGTTATGGCAGACGCCGAACCATCTCCGAACGCGCTGGCTGATAGTTTGTCGACCGCACCACAACAACCCTCAAAAGCGCAACAGCCTTCTTCTGTGGACTCTACAACGACACCAACTACGTCTCCGGGAGCGGCAGATGCAGAACGCACAACACCGGAATCTATGGCCCAGGAACCTTCTGCGCCAGAACCTGTAGCGCCAAAGTCTTCCGTGCCAGAGCCCGCGGTTCGAGAATCGGCAGCTCCAGAAACCCCAGAAGAGCCAGCATCTACAATACAAGAACCTACAGCACCAGAAACGTCAGCCCAAGAAATGTCAGAAGAACCAGTATCTACAATACAAGAACCTACAGTACCATCAACTTCGGCCCCAGAAAGAACGACAGCGGAAAATGCAGAACCAGAGACAGCAGTGCAGGAAAGTACAGATGGAGAACTTGTTAATACAGAGGATACCGTAACTTTGACCACGGAACCAATTGAACCTCAACCATTTGCGCCGCCACCTACAGCCGCTGTCCCTGACTCCGAAGGCCCACAGGGTAGGCGGGAGCCGACCAGTACTCCCACTGAGAGAGCTCCAGAGGCCCCCTCCGGCGAGAAAGTTGAAGAGATTGCTTCCGCTCTAACACCAGCCATTGCGGAGAGCACGGAGCTGCAACCTAAGGAGTCTAACGATCAAGAACATGCGCCGACAGACGAAAAGCAAGCTGAAACAACGCAAGTGACAGACAAAGATGAAGCCTCCACCGCTGAACCCGTCGCGGAAAGCACTGAACACCCAGCTGAACAAGAGCTTTCTCAGCCCAGCGCTGCCAAGGAAGACAACGATCTTCCAAGTCACCCTGCTGACTCGGAAACTGGCCAGGAAACCGACAACAACGACAGAGGTGACAGTAGTGCGGGAGAGCAAGTTTCCACGACAAAAGAAGATCCAGCAGCTGCCATTCCACAAGAGGGCGGCGCCAAATCTTCCGGCCCAGCTTTGTCTCTGTCTTCGTCCTTCCCCCCTCCCTCCCTTCCCCCTAGTTCCCCTTCTCCGTCCGCGCCTGCTACCCTGGAAGAGGGGCAACCGAAAGAGGAGCAAGGACAGGGACAGGCCAGCGAGACCGCCACAGCAGAATCTGGTAGTAATGAGCCTGGTGGTTCGGCGCGACAGAGTCCAGATCAAAATACCGCTCCTGTATCTGGCGACTCTGTAGAAGAGACCAAAGAGGGCGACAACGAGGCCTCGAAGCCGGAAGCGTCTGCTTAAGCAGGAACGGTCAGCCGAGGAGGTGAGAACAGGATCGGTTGAATATATTCATTCAATTGTTTTGGATATAGGCTGCATGCATGTATGATATGAAGAAGCTGGTTCTTCTTGCGCAATGTTGTTTCCCGAGTGATTTTGTATTTGTACATCTGTTAACATATTTCCATCCATGACGTAGTTTAATGAATTCAAGCTACATGTTAATAAATGATCGAGACGGACGAAGTGCTTCAAATATATATAGTTTTATAGGGACAATAGCAACGGCTTATGCGACAGCAACAATTCTAAACTTGCATTTCCATTCGTATAGTAAAACAAGCCAACTAAACTACAAAAAGGGTCAATACGAAAGCAACCTTCCCAGTATCCCATTCAATCGTTTCATTTCATTAGGGATAATAGATTCCAAGCCAGCTGAACACTCACCACCTACTACCAGGCCTGGAAATGAAGAACAGGAGTGTGATGAGTGGAAGAATAGGGAAGTCTAGAATCATCAACAATAGCTAGGTCCAAGCTCATATCACTAACAAGGAAAACAAGGTCAGACAATAATAACTCGTAACGGTGATTCGCATAAAATGAGCAAAGAGATACAAAATAGACTCTTAAAGAAAAAGAAAAGAAAAGAAAAGAATAGAAGAAAAGGGTGGGGAAGGAGGTGAGCATTAAGAACATGCCTGGTTCAACCTGAGGGTCTCCAGCAGGCAGCTCTTCAAAGAGGAATGCATCAATGGGCATCCCTCGGACTCTCATGCCAGGGGGGAGGGAGGAAGGGTGTGACCTTGATAACTCTTAAGCCAGAAACTAACGAGCAAATCATTGCTTGCTTGCAAATTTGCTGGTACAAAAAGACGAACCAAATGGAGACGACAAAGGCTGCTCAATCGCCGTAAGATTTAAGGCCGATATACCAAGATTATGGCACTGGATGACTGGCTGTATGGCTTTGAACAGAAGGACCCTTCGACACTTCGTTCTTACTCTTTCGACCCCGTTTAACAACTCTTGTTGTACTGTCGGCAGTGTTCTTCTTGACTCCCCTATTAGAAGTCCTGTTGGGTTTGGGTTTGGCTGTTTTCTCCTTATTGACGGTACTCTTATTGCCAGCTTGCTCGAGTACTATCTTCTTAGGTCTGCCTCGCTTATTCGGTCCCCCTTTCGTCTTCTGCTTCCGAACAGCTGCTCCTTTAGCTGCGGCCAGGATCTTTGCTTTTGTTTTCGCGGATGGTCGCCTGAGCGCGGAGGCTGATTTTCGACCGGATGAAGATGGCTCATCTTTTGTAGTCCCTGCGGACTTCTTTTTTCTTGGAGCAGTCGTCACCTTCACTTTAGACTTTGATTGCACTTTCGGTAGTTTGACGTTGGTTTGCTTCGATTTTGTCTCCTTCTTTACGCGGCCAGCTTTAGACTTTGCGGGCTTGGAAGTGCCGTCAGTAGCATTTGCAGATCTTGGCTTGCTGGAGGTTACTTTAACAGTTTTGGTAACCTTGGTGATCTTTGTAGTCTTCCTGGTAGCTTTCGTAGTCGTCTTCGTCGCACTCGTGGCCCCCTTGGTAGCTCTAGCTCTCTTACGGACATTGATAGCTTGTTCGGTGTCCTTGGTGCCTGTCTTGCTGGCCTTGGTAGTGCCTAATTTTCCTCTGGGATTGGTCGTCTTCGGTTTGGAAGTCCTTCTCTTAGTCACAGTGACGCGCGCCTTGGTCTTCGTAACAACCTTTCTACCTCTAGCTGCCGCCGACTTTGGAGTCAGAAGCTTTCGCTTCTTCCTAACTCCGGACCTAGACACGTCCGACACGTCTCCGCGCTTTCGTTTTGTTCCGGCAGTTTTGCCATTTGCCTTACCTCCACTGGACTTCGGTTTCCTCTTCTTCTCCGCGATCTTCGGTTGCTTGACGAGACTCTTCGGTTTGTCCTTTGGGCGTGGGCCCAGGATACCCCGACAATTAGCAGATCCGCAACGGCATTCTTGAACATTCTTCTGGGAATATGGACTATGCAATGCGATGTCAATTCATATCTGAGTTATCACCTGTGATCAAAGGACGGGACTCACTCAAAATTGTAATCATAACTCAATTCTTCTCCCGTCATGATCCCACGAGAGCCGGCGAAGAGAGCCATGCGTGGTTTCCCAGAGACAGTCCACTTCTCCATTCGACAGTTGGGCTCGCAGGAATGATTAACAAAACGCGCAATGGACCCTCGTGTAGCGTCGATGATCATGTTTTGATCGAAGTACATGAGGTAATAGCACTAATAATGTTTCAAGTCAGTCAGTCGCGTGAAAGGAGCACAAGGTTTCGTCCGCCACTCACGTCGTTATTCTTATATATCTTCCTCATCCGTCTTTCGCACTCTGCCTGAGTGACGATCTCTCCTGTGTATTCTACAATGATCTGGTTGGGTTCAAAAGTCCGGTTGCTTCGGACTCCGTAGCCGCGGTCATTTGTCTTGATGACCTCAACCCCGATATTGTATTTACCACCAGCCTTGGTGCGCTGTTTGAGATCCTCGAAGCTTCGGTTCCCACATTGAGAGCCTAACCTGCAATTACCATCGTCACATTCGTAGAACATGAAGCGATTTTGACAGTTCTCATCACAGCCCGTTGCCTCTGTGCATGTGCATGCTGACAGTTCCAGATTCTTATTTGCTTTCCATATACTTCCGGCCTCACCGACGAAAACATCTGGGGAGTCAGTTAGCGCAGTTTTCTGTTGAACTTGTAGACATCAAAGCATCACATACTCTTGTTGGTCTTCCTCCACTCGTCTGGTTTAGGCTGACCAGGCGAAAGTGGAGAGAAAATATCAAACGGCAGTTGGAAATCCCTCCCAGTCTTTAAGAGTCTGTCACCAGCGAACATAGGCATTGGCAGATATCGCCGCTGGGCAGCATTCGAACTTCTCCGTCTCGAACTTTTTCTATTTTGATATGCACGGGTCTCCGTTGTATGCTCCTGCCCCGAATAGAGTCCGTGAGAAAGCCACTTTTTCCGTCTGTTCTGAGGCGCAGGCTTGGGAACCGGCGTCCCCTCCTTCGCGGCTCCATTCTCTCCTTCCTCTGTAGGCTTCGCGGGGAGGGAATCTTTAGAATTACGAGGCTTTTTGGTCGCAGGCGGCTCCTTGGACGAAACCGCCACAGAGTCGTCTTTCGCTATAATAGGCTTCCTTGGCCGCAAGCTAGCCTTTCTCTCCTTTGCCTTGGCTGCTTCTTTCCTTGTCCTTGGACCGTCTCTGGAGCGTTTGCCCAAAATGCTGCTGGACTTGTTCAACAAGTCCGGTGTCTTTTGTGTCAAACTCAAACGGGTCGAGCGTCTCAATGATCTCCGACGATCCGCATTTGGTGTACTATCTTCCTCTGGATCCTTGTTCTCCTTATCAGTTAATACATTCTCCATAAGCTTCCTCAGTGTGTGCGGCTGCAGCGGCGTGCTCGTGTTCTCCGGATGCGGTTCTTGCGAGACCTCTGAAATGGGTGTATCTAGTGCCATTGAAGGGTCGTAGGGATCTGAACCGCCGCTCTGCGGTGCCAGCATCATCTTACCGGAGCCAGATGAGCGCAGGGCCGCTATGCCGTTTTCGAAGGAAGACGTCAGTGACTCTTTTTCCGCAATGCCATTCATTAGGGCTAGATCAGAAGCAGCATCTACTGCTCCGCTGGATGATGTAGTCGGTTGGAGCATTGTCGCTGAGTCGCCAATTTGCTTTGCTGACCGCAGGGACCCGCGCGTTGCTCGTGTAGAACTCCGCCGCGGTGTAGGTCTGTCTTCCGTCGTCGCGTGTTCATGGTTGCTTGAGGTCTCAGAGCGGCTATTTTCCGGAGTGAGGAGTTGCTCGGGGAAGTCAACGGCCATTGTATCTTCGATGTGTGCTTCCGCAGCGTGGTTGGGACCTTGAGCGGTTACAGGAGTCGTTGACGCGACAGATAGCCTTGTCTGGACCTCCATGCTTGGATGATTCCAGAAATCGCGTGTGCAGGGTACTACCCTGCAAAACCGGGCGCGTGGGATTGGCTGGATACAGACCTTGACGGAGTTTTGTAGGATGCTGCTGGAGGAGATCCGGGTTATTAAATTGTAGAGATGCGCAGGGGGGTGGTCGACCAGCTTCCCCTTGTGGGGAATATCCGACGCGTCTAGAACATATGAGGAACGGAAAGGCAGTTCAAAGTCCAGGGTTGCGAGAAAACAAGAGGAGACAAGTAGTTCGGTACGCGCGACAAGATTGTAGGAAGTATTGAGAGGGGAATGGGAGTTCGAAAGCGCATATGTGATCGCCAGTGTCGTCAGCGAAGTCGGAAGTGCACAGTCGACGGGAGCTGACGGGGGAATCTTATTATTTATACGGCGACTACGGGGGGTCAATACTTATAAATCTACCCAAGACCCGCATGCTAATAATGTCTTGATAGTGGCCAATTTACCATTACTTTCTGCGTCCACTCCACCTTTCGACTACGTTTGCTTTGAGCCAATATATGTCCTTTGCCAAATACTTGTTGATTTCAAGCCATTTACAATGCGGTACACCCATCTCATCTCTTGTATACGGCGCGTAAACCAGCAAAATATACTGTAAGAAGAGAAATCCGCTCTTTGAAGCAAAGTAAAACCGCACGAACAGGACATTGGTATCACTTCTCTAGACAGCAAACAGAAGGGAACATGTAAGATGCAGAGACCCGAGAGTCGGAGACTGGGATAATATGATGAACGTAGATGGAATAGAGGGGAATAGAAAGACAGAGAGAAAGCAAAGAAAAAAAGGGAGGGACATCAAAAAGAGTTAAAGCGTATACTGGCAGTAACAGTTATTAAAAATTCAGACATAGAGATCCGACAGAACATTTTCCCGGAGGAGAACAAGAAGATGGAAAAGAACGCAGAAAGACAACGCGCTCGATCAGGCAATAGGAGATAAAAGAGGACCGGTACATTTCAACCCTACCGCCTAGGGCCAACATTTTGCATCTCTATATCTCCTTGAGGCTCGACATTTCTGATGCGATGCTTACGTCTGTGTGGACTCAGGCGTTGATCGCCCCGCTGGTAAGGCCGCTTGAATTCCACATATGTGGGTGGTCGTGGGCGGAAGAAGACGGAAGTCCAGTTCGAGAGGATATTTCCCTGCGTAAAGGGACGATGGCGGTCGGTTTTAGCGAACTTATGAGAATTGAGGTACTCTCTGGTCGTTTCACCGCGGCCAGCCAGAAAGAGATGGTATGATAAGAGAGAAGCTGGATATAGGACTCCAATGGCTCCGTAAATGACCATTGCCCAGGGCACTCTCCACTTGTTGATCGAGTGGCCAAAGGTAACATTCTCACGGGTCCGATATGCTAGCACATGCGCAAGGCTGGCACCGAGCAGATATAGCGAGAGAAGGGTAACAGAGGTCACAAACGCGAAAAAGTAACGATAATTACGCCGGCCCACGCAATTGTTAAGCCAGACGCAATGGTGATCCAGAGTCTCAACACAATTGTTACACACACGACAATGGTAACATCGAGGAGGCCGCCAGATATTGCAGGTCTTGCAGTACTTCACTGGTACATCCATTGCCGCAACATCGGACGTGGCCAGCTTCACCATGACCCAATCGTTCGTCGCTGGACCAACCGCTAAAGGGTCTTCAGAATAATCTGGTTCAGGATTAGGATGTAGGTTTCGAGGGAAGATTCCAGGATCGGCGACCGAGGCATGAATAAACGACGACATGCACACATAGAAGAGATATGCATACACAATAGGAATCGCGGGGGAGACGTTGTGCCACAACCATGGAGCTGAATACCCGAAGAATAATCCCGACGGGAGGATTATGAGTATTCCAGTCACAATATTGACCGGCTTGTCTCGGGAATTCTGGAATCGTCCGCCCCCAAAGAAGATGTTGTTACCCAGGAAATGCTCGTAGTTCCTACCCAACTTCCCGTCAGGAGGCTCTGGGTCCTGTTTCCTATCAAGGAATTCCGGCGATCGAGCTGAGTCTGCCGAAGGCGGCTGCCCATTACTGTCATCTCGACGCCCGTCCCCGCCTTGTATCGAGAAGACGGTAAGAGGTGACCTTTGTGGTGGATCCTGTCCGAGGGATGCCTTGTAGTTAATTCCTAAGTCGAGATGGGTTCGGGATGCTGTGGACTGCTTCTCTTTATCCTGCAAGAATTTCATATTCTCTCCTAAGTTCCTCCCAGCGGCCCTACTGCCCCCTTGGCTGGGATTCAACGTGCTCCAATCCGTAACGACGGCAGGATCTGTGACTTCGGTCCCGCGCGACGGAGGAACCTCTGTGTCGGCCTGCGGAACGGATCCCTGTGGGATTGTGCTGTTCGAGGCTAAGCTCCGCCTATTCTGACTTAGTTGATCGACCCAGTCCTCGCTCCGTGCCGAGGTTTCTGTCGTTGTCGGACGTGTCCCTCGATGCGCTTGTAGCCTTTGGGAGCTCATGGGCCGGAAAAACCCTTGTGCTGTCAGTGACGGAATGTGCATCCGACTCAATCGACTACTTGAGCTTCCCGGTCGACTTGTCATTTGGCTGGAGGCTGCAAAGGAGTTTCTTGCCGGTGGCCCTCGTCTTGACTCAGGAGGCTGCGACCGCGTTGGTTGGGATGAATATCCCGTTTGAGACTGAGAGTGTTCTCCATCGTCTGAAGTAATGTCCGTCACCCGCGACGAGATTCCGCTGATAGAAGGAGGATGAGGGAGGCCAAGAGCGTGGGCCGGTTGCGCAGTAGGGGTGTTGGCCCCGTCGCTGGTCTCAGTGCCATATTCTGACCTAGACATTGTTTCTCAACGGTGATTCTCAGCGTATTAACAGAAGAAAACACGCCGTCATAATGTAATTTTTAGAGGGTATCAACCAAAGGAGCGAGGTCAAGTGCGAATATCCGTAAAACACAGGCAAAGGAGGGACCGTCGAAGAAAGGAGCGACAACGAAGTAAAACGAACGAAAAAATTTCGAAGAAAAGAAAGTGGGAAAGGCCAGAGGAAACGAAACGGACGAGTAGTGGAGGCGAAAGAGAGAGAGAGAATAACTGAGTAATAATGGACAGAGAAAAGGAGGCACTGGGCCTACCGGTCCAAGTTCGCTGTAGAGTTTCTAGACCAGATGGATCACACGGGAACCAAGGATAGCAGGACGCGAGGCGGAGGCGTGGCGCCCTCACAATTGCCGGAGAGTGTGCGACGCGATCGAACGCTGAAGTGATGGTCAGAAATGACGCTCGCGAACCATGACTGACAGACGGTCAAAAGCCCCGGCAAAAAGCACGATGAGCAATGCACGCTGCTGTCCACCATCCATGTCCGCTCATCGCAACGCAGAACGATGCCTGGTTCGTGAGGCGTCGATGGCGGGATGACTCAGCACGACACCTGCCCAGAACGTCAGGTGACGTGTCGGCAACATCATCGTCCGACACCAGGCGAGTCTCTCCCACTTCGGCGACTGTGACTTCTTCCCTCAATTCTCGGTCAACGGGCAATCTTCACTCTCATATCCAATCCACCTCGATTCTATAATGTCCTCGCTTGCTGCCATGACTGCTCGGCGGGCATTTGCCCGCCAGCCTGCCCTCCGCGCTCCTCAGCGCCGATTTCTTGCTGCTGCCTCCAAGCTCGAGGAGGGTGGTCTCGACAAAGGTCCTAAGCGCGATCCCGAGCTCTACGTATGGGAACCACCACAATTATGAAGTTGTTGCTAGAGCACACAATCTAATCTGACCCGTTAGGTTCTCCTTGGCGTGATGTCTGCGGCCTTCCTTGGTGCTGGATGGTGAATATATCCCCTTGATTCTCCCTTCCTGGTGCAAAATTCCGGAAGCATTGGACGAGGAGACAATGACTGACTCGCTTGAAAATCAATTTTTCGTGAATATATAGGTACTTCGGCAGAAAACCTACCTCCGTGACTTCAGAGAGCAACGTTCGCATCGGCGAGAGTGCCATGCCCTGGGAGCGTGAGGATGAGGGCGGAAAGGCCTTCAAGTACCAGTATCACCCTCATGGAGACAAGAACCAGCCCCTCAGAGAGGCTCCTAGCGCTCTTAACACTGTCATTGTGCCCAATGTCACTTTGCCAAAGGTATTTCTGCTATGTCGATTAGCAATCGCCCCTCCCCCCTGATGTTACTTCCCCGGCGCGAAGAGGTCAAGCCCACTGACGTTTTCGATTTCTGTCTGGCAGGATCTCCACGACCGCTTTAACAAGTACGGCAAGGAGGAATGGGACTTCTAAATTGAGGCTCAGCCCATTATAGACGCTGGTTGCTGTATACTATGACTGCTGTGGAGACCAGAGTACTGCGAGAGCTGTGTATAGTCGATTTCAATATCAGGAGATTGTCTTCATTATGCTTAGTAGTACTAGGTCCCGCGACAGACTCTAGGTTGCAAAAATTGAGATGTAAATATATTTGCGTACAGGGTGATCGTTGATGGAAGCATTAACCACAAGAGAGAGGATGTTGACATAAATCTTTTTTATCTTCTTGCAAGAGAACGAACAGAATTAATGTCAAAGGTGCCATGCACATCTGGCAGCCCTTTGTTTCGAGCTGCAATTCCCTCACTTTCCTTCAATCTCTCAACTGACGAAACTTGTTGCGAATGGTAAATGGGAGGGGGGGATACCTAGGACTCGCACCTGCACATTTATTCCACAGAATCTCAAGTTTAGGGTTGATGTTGCTCCTTATTTTCCCATGGGGGCACAATTTCCCCGTCAACCACGTCCACTTCGTGTCCATCCTCCAGACGCGTCCGGGTCTCATACCGAGTTTCAAAAGAGACTTTGCCTTCTTTCTGCAGCGATGCAATGAGTTCTTCATCTAGGACATTTCCCTCTTGATCGCGGAATTCGACTCGTGCTTTGGTTCCCCGAAGTCGACGTTCAGTCTCTTGAGTAACTTCGGGCTTCTCTTTATCTTGGAGGACCTTCTGATCTTGCTGTACTGGGGGCTGTGAAGGTGCTGCTCGTGCTTGTGCTGTAGGTGGGATAGCAGGAGCCGATTGCGGAATTTGGGTCACATATTGGTTCAGCTGATTTGCTCCCTGTCAGCCGCGGTGACTCGATAACACCTAACCAGACTTGAATCCTCGCCGCGGGGGCCTCCATTCTGGAACACTTACGTCAGTGTAGAATGTATTGCAGTCAAAATCCCACGTGTCTAGGAGTTTGACGCTCCTGCAGGCCTCCTGTGTCCAAGGGTTGCCATAGACAAGGGGCGAAAACAGAGTAAAGCAAAAAATGCTGGCGCCAAGGAATGCTGCCACCAGCAGTTTGCCGATCACCGGTTTGGAACTCAGCCGTAACTTTACGATTCGGTTTGCAAAAAAATCAAATTCCTGACAAAGAGCGAGGAGCGCAAAATACAGAGCCGGGAAGTAGTGATGGAGGAAGAGTTGCCGGGCCATAAGATAAAACGGGAAGTAATGTAGGAACCATCCAAGGATGCTTGTACCGACTTCGTAGTCGAACCGTTTGAAGTTGACATTACGGTAGTCACCGCAGCTTCGCTGCCACCGAATAATGGCAATACCTTTGAAAAGGGCGTAAACGGCAATGGCCACCGTTGACGACCACCAAATAAGCGGATTGCCCAGGAGGTAGATTTGCCGGTGGTCTTTACCCCAGAAATTGATACCGCGACGCAGAATCGGCCATGATTCGGGACGCGAATCCCAGTTGTGAGACTCAACCAGACCAGCGTTGACAGTCCACATTACTTTGTGGAGTTCCCAGAACTTACCCAAGAATCCGGGGTTCTTGTAGTTCACCTTTTCAGCATCCTCAGGTAGTGTTGGGTGATTGTTCGATTCAATGAACCAAATGCTGTTCGGTAGAGTACCTTGTCTTGCACAAGTGACCTCTTGCTGACCCCAACCCCAATCTGGAAGCTTGACAGCGTGAGAAAACAAGGCGCAGCCACTCATGACATGAATAAGCCTGAACTTTGTTTCGATGGTCCGCACTCTCTTCTTGGCTTCTTCGGAATCAGACTTAGATTTAACAATCTCAACTCGGAACAGGTCATTCGCATCACCCGCAAAACCTTCGAACCCGTAAGCAGAGACCTCATTTTGCCAGTCTGCATCTGTAACGGGGGGACGGTGGTCATGGGAGTGAACTCTCCTATGGGTTATCTTATGATAGAGCCTAATCACAGATCCGTCTTCGACGAATGAGGCTGTGAGATTATCCCAAGCATACGGACCCTCAACTTCTCCATAAGGTCCGAGCGGCAGGGTCTGATTCTCGACAATGAACTCATTGTTCTCATCCTTATGAGGATAAAGCGTAATCTGTTGTTGATTGCTTCCGGTGGGATACATGTGGGGATGAGAGTGCAGGTAACCGCCTTGCGTATTGTAATGGCGGAGTGTGACTCGAGAGCCAAATGCGACATCAGCCGGAACATCGCTCACCCCTTTGCTGTTCAGAGTTGCTTGGAATTCAGATGACATGAAACCATCGCCCTCTCCAGGATTTACCAGACACCGAAAGTGTATCGCAAACATCGCGCAGTAAAATCCAATTGGAATGATAATAAGACAAAAGGCACGAGCGAAGAAGTGTTTGAACCACAAACGCTAAAATCATGGTCAATTCTTGCTGGTGAAATGCCAGGGATAGCGGGAGAGTACATACAGGTGTCACGGTATTAGTGTCACCCAATAACACCCAGAGTTGCAGAACAGTAAGAGAACCAACCCAAGCAGTTGTGAAAAGCCCAACCCACTTGACGCTAAGCGTAGCACCGAGACTAAGACCGGTCAAGGCTAGCCAAAACCACCACAATGGACCAAAAGCCCTTGACGGCCCCAGCTCTTGTTGGTTTGTAAAAGAAGTAAACGATAAAGCTGTCAACGCGGTGAAGAATACCAAGGGCGAGTCGAGGAGAATTAAACGAGACTGAGTGATAAGGCCGTTCTCTGAAGATCCATCAGTACAATTTCTACCTAGAAGATTATCAAAGAATTGGGGCATACCAAATGTCAAAACCCCAGCACCCAAAACTGCAGTGGTAGTGCGACACCCAGTCGCCTTTAGGGTAAGGAACATCAGTGAAACAGTGAGGACGCCCAAAACAGCGGGAAGCATCCGCATTGCAACATACGGCACACCAGGTTCCAGATAGTCCGCACCGATGTCCTTAAAATCGAATGACCCGTCGAACCCAGCTAGCCAGCCAGCAAGTGTAATGAGAAGCTTTGCAAGAGGGGGATGAACATCCATGAAGAATCGACCTTTGATGTACTTGGTCGCGAAGCCGCCGAAGCTATTGACAGGTCCATCAGCGCAAACAAGACAAAGCAAGCCAAGGAACGGATTTATACACACTGCACTTCGTCAAAAACAACGCTCGAAGGTTGGTAAATTCTGAATAGGCGGACAATTGCAGCAACAGCGGTCACTACGGCGAGGATCTTGCAGTCGGAGGCGGGAAGGTTGAAGATGTCATGATCTGTAACCCCTTCTGATCCATAATCGGAAGCTTTTACTGCTTCCCTTTTGCGACCCTTGGGTTTCGGAGAGCGACTGGGCGAACGCCCTCCTTTCCGGAGAGGCTTAACCTCCAGAAGCTCTTTTGATTTCTGGGTCATCTTGACCCCAGGAAGTGGGCGAATATACCAGAAAGTGGAGAAGATATCAATATCAATTCGGTAGGAGCGTAGAGATAAGACTAGAGAAATGATTCCCGAAGTTGCCTGTTAAGATCTGAATGACGCGGCCTGATCCCGGAGTAGAAATTGGTCAAAATGGAGCCCTATCGCAGCTCAACATCTAAAGAACTAACAAACGCAAAAGAAGATAGAGAATTAACGAGAGTGACGAATGAAGAAAATAGACCCATAACAGATCACAAGCAAGAAGGAAAAAGGTGTCCTTTAAGGGGGGCCGAACGGGAGGAGAGTTGAGACAATCGACTCGACTTGGAGGATACTAGTGAGATCCGGTTAGAGGACAGATCGCAGTGGCTGCGGTCCAGCCTCTACGTCAGCTACGACAACATTCCAACACAACAAAAGCGACCACCGGGGAAGGGGCTTGCATGTCACCATGTGAGATTACACAAGAGAGAATGTTCCAAATGGAGAGCCATTGAAAATGGGATTTTTTACTGACTTCCTTGTCAAGCAAAAAAAAAAAGGACTTGCTCATTGCACCTCTCTATGTATACACGGACTCCGGCTACCTAGCCGCGCATTAGCCGCGCGGATGGAAACAACGGCCGCGCTAACCTTATTCGGTACCGCATGAGACGATGAGCGAAGACAGGAATAATTCTTGAGGCAACGAGGTCAGAGACTCAACCACAGCTTGGAAAGAGCGACACGCGTGAGAATGGCGACCCCTGCGACGAACGGAAATACTCCTACTCTTACACCATTGGATGAAGCGAATAAAGTACCTGAAGGGATTGTTCTACCGCCCAAAGATATTCGAGGTTCGTCCAGTCTTCAAGCATGCGATTATCTTCGCGAGATGGCGAATATTTGCTGACCTCATTCCACAGCGATCGTCGAGAAAACCGCTGGATATGTGGCTCGAAATGGAGCCATTTTCGAAGGTATGCGAGCATACTCCGATTCCTAAGTTTATGATGTCAAGCTAACAGTTGTGGTTTTCGCCTTCAGAACGTGTTCGCGATAAGGAACGAAACAACCCAAAATTCTCCTTCCTAAACCCCAACGACGCTTATTCGGCATTTTATGTGTGGCGACTTGAACAAATCAAAGAGGGTAAGGGCATTGGAGTGTCCGCGGGCCCTTCAGACCAGGCAACACCGGCTGCGGAGCCCGAGAAGCCCCAAGGCCCTCCTCCGCCGGCAGAGTTCCATTTTTCTGCGCGCATGCCCATAATAAACGCCCAGGATTTGGAAGTCGTCAAGCTCACGGCGCTGTTCGTCGCCAAGAGAGGAAAGTCGTTCATGACGGCTCTTTCGCAAAGAGAGGCGAGGAACTTCCAGTTCGACTTCTTGCGCCCGCAACACAGTCTCTACCAGTTCTTTACCAGACTAGTGGACCAGTACACGATTTTACTGCGACCAGAGGGAGTGGATGATGCTACAACGGAACAGAAGAGGTTGGCAGAGCTTGAAAGGAATTCTAAGAACAAGTACCATGTCCTGGAACGAGCCAAGCAGCGCGCGGAGTGGGTCAAGTACCAGGAACAGCAGAAACAGAAGAAGGAGGAGGAGGAAGAAAAGGAGCGGATAGCCTATGCGCAAATCGATTGGCATGACTTCGTCGTTGTCGAGACAGTTCTTTTCACCGAGACGGACGACCAGGCAGAGCTACCGCCACCGACATCTCTTACAGATCTTCAGTCCGCTTCTCTTGAGCAAAAGGCCATGTTATCTCTCAATCCTCTACGTATCGAAGAGGCCATGCCAACAGACCAAGACACTCCTGTATATTACAACGCCTATCCTGCGCAACCAGAGCCTATCCCAACCCCTCAACCGTTGGTTCCCACACCGCAGCCCCAACCACCCACCGCCATGGACTACACCATGCAGCCACAAGCTCCCAGCGCCCCCGCCGCTGCAGCGGACGAGGAGAACCAGCGCATCCGTGAACGCATGGAAGCTCGCGAACAGGCAGCTGCGGCGCAAGCAGCCGCGAAAGCCGCCCCAGGGCAACAGCCCATGCGTATCCGTTCCGACTACGTCCCGCGCGCCCAAGCTCGCCGGCTGCACACCGCCGCCGCAACAGCTCTTTGCCCCAATTGCCACCAGCAAATCCCTGTCGCCGAACTCGAGCAGCACATGCGTATTGAACTTCTCGATCCCCGGTGGAAAGAGCAGCGGGCTAAGGCTGAATCCCGAAGCGCCACGACCAATCTTTCCACCGCTGACGTCGTCAATAACCTCAAACGGCTCGCGAGCCAACGGAGCGACGTCTTCGATTCCACCGCTATCGAGGGTTCGCCCGCCGCTCTCTCCGCCGACGCAGACGAGGAAGCACGAAGAAAGAGACTGGCTACAGCCGGTCCGCATGGTTACGACGGCGTTGGCCCTCAGGGTCCCGTGCCGATAGGTGCTATGCCTCCTGGCGCTGCTCCCCCAGGTCTTGCACCGCCTGGTGCTCTTCCTCCAGGCTTCTTGCCCCCCGGTACAGCTCCTCCTGGCACCACCCACGCACCAGGTGTCGGTCCTCCATCTAACCCTCCTACGTTGAATATCGAAGAACAGCTCCGACGGCTTCATGAAAAGTATAAACAGTAAGAAGTGGGTAATTCAAATATCGTTGCCCCGGCATGTTTCTTACTATCCTCTCTGTTTTTGTGTTCCGGAGTTCGGTCTTTCATGGATATCGGCCTCGCTAGTGGGTAACATGTAGAGTATGGGCTTTACGTATTCGATAATGTACTCAATATGATTCTTACAAACTTGTCTTCCTGTGCAGCTTAATAGATCCTGCGTCTTGCATTTCCTTTGAACTATGCATGACTTTTCGATAAGTGGAATACCCTTGCGGTAAGTCTTACAGTGGGAGGAAATGTAAAATCATAGCATTATCTCCTAACGCCCTCCCTCTATTAAAAGGCGCCGTAGACATAAACTCCAAGCATCGTTCTGGTATCGATCCGTTATCAAACTTGTTATGTGTTGCTCATATGTACCTCTGTTGGGTCCACTGCTATTCATCTCTTGCATATTAGATATCTAAGTCTTTCTCCATGAACGACACGGTTCCAAATCTCCAACTGAACCAAAATTCCCACCCCAAAAAAAATAAATAATAATAATAATTAAAAAAGACAACGCAGAAGGCTGGAAAAAAGCAAGGGGTTGATATTAAACAGTGTAAAGAGATAATCTGAGCTCGACAGTTGACTGCCTTTGAAATAAAGCTCATGCTCAAAGCGATTTTCGAGAATCATTAGCTGAATCCTCGTTTTGAGAAAGAAAAGGAAGAAAAGCAGGATATCTCTGAGAACTAATGTCGCAGGAAGGGGAATATGTATACAAGAATGAGAATAGAACGTAAAGGCGTAATAATAATACATCAAGCATGCTGGTGCCGAACAACAGGAATGATAACGTCAGAAACAAATCATTAATTATAAATAGCTCTGTGATAAAAATCAAACCCGTGTAGAAGGCGTTGTTCTGTAAAGGCGACTATTAATACTGATAAATTAATTAAGACAGTCGTGATCGTCTCTCAAGGGAAATTATCAGCTCGTCTAATAGTAAAGGCCAAGCTTCGCGATATCGACTCCGATGCAGCGCTCATAGTCGATTGCCCAGTAGCGTCAGTTCTACTGACTGTTGTAGTCGGTAGGTAGCATCACCGGGATCATTCGTCGAAGGAGGGGCGTGTTTGCACTCTGCCAAGTTGGAAATTCAAGACCACACAACTTGGGCAGGATCGGATCATACAACGACAGCCGACATCTAGTAATCAGCGTAATGAAAAGGTCAACCGTCACAGCAGATCGGTGGCGTCGTCATGCTGACGGCTGCTGGTCGACATCTTGCTCATTATTCTGTGAGGGATATGGGTTTTGTGGTACACTGTCCAAGGGTGACAATCCTTTTTCAGAATTGTTTCCCGACGGGGAGAAGATGGGAACGATGCCTGCACCGACTCTGGACCAAAATATCCTTTCTCTCAGGCGAACAGTTTCTTCCCAAGCCTCCTTCTCCTCTTCGATATCATCGATACGAACGTGGCCATCTAGGATAAGACGGAGATAGCCAGCGAATTCACAGCATGATCGCAATCTCTCCAGGCAAAGAACACATAAAGGATACCGTTGAGCGGTCTCGTTGTCTGAGGTCCGGAAGCGATGAGTTCTCTCATGATCGATGTCGTCCCTGCGCTCACCACATAGCGAGCAGGGAAAGGCCCACTTTTTGGCGGCAGAAGGCATCGGTTCAACCACAAGACTGCCGTCAGAGAGAGCGCCCATGATATTACGACGAGCAAGCCACGAGATGCTAGGGGAGGCATCAAGTCTCAATGTGGGCTCAATATCCTCCATGAGAACACGCTTATAGAAACGTGTATCCTTCAGGGGAATATGCGAGCCACCGGGAGATGGCGAAGACGGGTTTCCACTCGGCGAGGTCGTTCGTTGAGATTTTGCCGGCGATGGAGACGCCGGATTAGAGCCACCATTGCTATTGCCGCTAAAACCGGCAAGACTCATGACACTCAGACCCGAATAGGAACCACTGGTAGAGCGGCTGGGAGGTTTCGAACTCTTCGACTGGACCAACAGATCGCGGAAGTCAGTATACGCATGCAGATCCGTTCGGCACACTGTCTTGATGAGATGCGAAAAGCAGGAAGAGGAACCTGGGCAAAGCTCCTCGGTATCTGACATCACGTCTTGAGCATTTACTGTTTCATCTGCGTTCTTGACAGTCAACGGCGGCTGCTGAGGAACAGCCGGGGAAGCGGGAACTGAGGAGAAAACCGTGCGATTATCGGACTCATCCTTCACGGGGCTCATATCCTGCATAACAGCTTTCAACTCCGACAGCTGTTCCTGATGTGACGCAAGTAGCAACTCTGTGTCTTTAACCTGTGCACGGAGTTGCTCGTTCTTCTTCTCAACGGCATCACGTTCGATTTTAGCAGCCGCTACCATCTGCGACAAGAGTTAGATCAATGCAAGCTAGGAGAACTCCAAGAACAGGACGCAAGTTTACCTTATTAGCCTCCTCAAAAAGTGCCGCGGTGAGGCTCTCAAGTTCTTGTTCCATGGACTTCTTGCCTTGCTCGACAAGAGAGCGTTGAGCCTTCTCTTGAGCCAGGGCCCTCCTCAACTCCTCGATCTCCCGATCCGCGTCAGTCTTCTTGACAAACACTCCATCGGCAACGTCCTTTCTGAACTTTCCATTTTCTTCTTCAAGGGCGTGGATCTTCCTTTCAGCCTTCTCTAACGCTTGTCGGGTTGCGACAAGCGTATCGTCTAGCGTGGTCTGATTGTTGATCGCCTGAACTAGCTTCGCACTGAGAGCAGTCACCTCGTTGCTAAGATCGGGATGTTGTGGCAGTGCGGGTGTTGAGCGTGACGCTTCTGGGTTGCGAGATATATCGAGTCTGGGGTCTTTGAGTGTGCTGAAATCGGTCTCAGGAAGCGCTTCAAAGGACGGAGAAATGCGGAGAGCAGGCCGTTCTACTGAGGCAGAAAGATCGTTGACGGACCTTGCTTTTCCCACAGTCTTTTCGGGAGAGGCAGATCGACGACGGATCATGCTAGGCGGCGAAAGGAAGTTGTAATGTTGATAGGTGCGGAAAGCGATTAAGCTACAAAGGAGACAGGTCAGATTCCAAGTTATCGGAAACTACAGCTCCTCCAATAGGACTGCAATCGCAAACTAGAAGTATATCGACGGACTTACTCGGCCATAATGCTTGAGGCAGGGGTCCCCGGATCTCCGTAATTGGGTTTCATACGCAAAGGAGGCGGACGAAAATAGCAAAGAGTGGGAGTTTGAAGGAAGTCCGAATACAGTCGTAACAGGAAAGGATCGTGGGGTGATTTGAGCGTGGGTAGTTTATATTCCTGCCGGCAGTCTGTGGCAAAGCAAACGAGTTGAAGATGATTGCAGCCGGCAAACGGGTCTTGTGCAAGGGTCTCCCGCAAGAATCATAGCACAGGACGGCAGACTGAAGGCAGGCCCTAGTCGGACGGGGCTGGGATCATTTGGGTCGGGTAGACGAGGTATGCCAACCGAGGGAAAGGAGCGATAAAAATGAGAGACGCAGTGGGATAGGAACAGAGATACACAAGAAGGAAAAAATCGACAGGACAGGATGAGCTAGAGAGCGTAAGGGCGAAGGAGAAGAGAGAGGTGGATGGATGGGAGCAATCGTCAGAGGCTTGGGAGGTTCGGTTGAGTCGGCGCGGAGGGCGAAAAGCGCTTACTCATCGGTTCTCAGGCAGACGAGAATCCCAAGCGCAGATCTCTGTATCTTGAGGGTAAGTCGCTCCGCGGACGTAAGGTACAGCGGTACTAATTACTGAATCACGTTCCTGTAGATAGTACCTGCGGCATCCGATGTCGTGCCGAGGAGCATTCAGTTCAGATCTGGGCGGGCAGGCTGGCGATATCGACCTGACGCTGTGCGACGCGGCTGGGTCGATCTAGGGACAGGGAATCAGTGCACCGAGCGGGTGACACACAGCGTTATCCTCCTATTAATTGCGTGGATCTGTGCTGGGTTATCGCTAGATTCGCCACTACTGTGACCTGTCACAGTCATTTGCCCTATCGCGAGGTCAAAGTTTGCCGGACGATCGACTAACAGACAGACTGACGAGCTGGTCAGGCCGCGGCGATGACGCCACTGCGAGCAGCGTGCCTCGTCCCTGGTCCCGCTCTGTCGGCTGCACAGAATGCTTCAATTGGAAGATTAGGCCGCATAAGTGAATAGTTGCATAGATATCTATTCACAGCGTGCCCCATCGGTCGTACCAGAGCCAATAGATATAGCTGTCGTTCATATTCACTCTCGTAGCAGCTATTTCATGGTCTTCGTGTGGGCAAATGTTGCCTGATTGCAACAGCCAAGCCTCCCGCATTTCGGCCTGAGGCAGCACAACGGCGGGGCCCGAGAATCTTCTCCATGGCGATACTGATATGCCCAGTCCCATTTACAACTTCTTGGGGCATTTCTATTTCCGGTACAACTAATTCACAGTCCGGTACTTCTATTTAGATCCCGCCGTTGGCTTCATTCTGATAAGAAGAGTTCGAGAAGAGCGAGAAAGGGAATAACCGCACCAGGCAAGAAGCGTGATGGCCGACGCTGAACTAGAGGAGGTCAGTGCCTTGCGGACTCGGTTTATCTCTGTTGAGGCGGCTACTGCGCAAGTTCTCCTCGAGGATACTCAACTAAAGCTCGCTACAGATCAGACGGGCCCGTCTCGCACAGCTCCAGCAACAAGGAAGCTCCCGTGGAGAAGGCGCGGGTGATTCCGCACAAGAAGAGCAGAGAAAGTGAGGTCGCTCAGATACAGCAGTCCCTTGACAGTGCACATGCTAACCCTTTCCCTTACCATTAGGCAGGTCCAAGGTACATTATACGGATCAGCCCTATCTCTCTGGAATTTCCAGATTAACCAGTACATGCGTCTCTCACAGAACGTCGTACTGCAATCCTCAATCAGATCCTTGACCCCGCAGCCGCCGACCGTCTAGGTCGTATTCGCCTCGTTAAAGAATCACGAGCAACAGATATTGAGAACAGACTCATCATGCTAGCCCAGACGGGTCAACTACGACAAAAGGTAACGGAGGACCAGCTCAAGGAGCTGCTAAATGCCGTAGCAGAGAACCAGCGGAAAGAGGAGGAATCTCATAAAATTGTGATCAATCGCCGTAAAGGCGGATGGGATGACGATGATGACGACTTATTGAACCTGTGATGGAATGTTCTTCTTGGGGAAAAAAAATTTTACATGTTCTTATTCCTTTCCCTCAAGCAAAAGGGTCTAGGCGTTACTATTTATTGCGGTGCTGCTGATTTCTTCCTTTGAACAGCTTTCATTTTTGGCTTTCGTTCTAAAATATCGAGCCGAGTGGTGCTGATCCGCCACTGGTAACTGAAATGTTAATGGGAGCTGCTCTGCCAGTTCCCAACCAATCGTTCAATACAAAAGCGGAGTAATATTTTGGACCTTACATGAGTCTTCCCGGTCCGGTTGCTCAGATTATACTACCCTGCTCTGCCTTTTGAGCCAACTCCTTTTCTCGTTTCTTCTGTTCCCTTATCATTCTCCGAATTTCTCTCATATCCGGCGGTTTCTCGATGCGAAGTTCCTGCCGTAACTCGTCGACATCCTTTTCGAAAAGCTCCTCCCAATACACATTGATCAAATCCTTACTCGCAAGTCCACTCCGTACAGCCCACGGAAGATACAGGGCGAACAGCCTCTCCCGCTCGGCAGGCTTTAGCCGCACCGCAGCAAAAACACCCAACCCCGTCATGGGAATCAGGGTGTTGAGAAACTCAAACGCCTTCAGCGCGACCTCCCCTTCGAAGAACGTCGGCAAGCCCGTCACTGCATGGTAGAAATCGTGACACTCGCGGTACCGCTGCATGACGTACGCACATTCTTCATCGTCAATGTACTTGACGCTGTCTCGTGTATCTGGGGAGACGCCCTCGCGGTCTAGCCAAGTGACGTAGGCTCGACCAACGGTGTTCGTGGGAAGAGAGCGGAGATAAGGCAGGTTAAGTGACTCTGAGGTCATGCGGGGGCGGTCGCGGAGGATGCGGCGGCCCGTTGGGTCTGAGAGCATAGCATTACGTAGTCGATTGATAAAGTAGGGTGTTGCAGTGGTCTCGCCGACGATTGCAATCAGATCTGTGGTGTCCCAAAGTATGTTAATCTCATTGAAGCTATAGCCATTGAGCATTTCAGGTGACCCCTGCGAGCAATGGAAGCGTAGGGGTTACAGTTGTAGAGTGAACGTAGGGATGATTATCTGACTTACCTGCCCGTCTCGGATTCAAAAGAGCTCCAACCGCAGAGCCCACAGCTAGGGCACCACGTTCAACGAACGTCAGCGGAACGTGGCCAGGGTACTTTGGAGAGGGACGGTTAAGAACGGAGAAAGACCGTGCGGAAAAGGCGAAAGAGGTACGCAGAAGTGTAGGTGATGAGAGAGCCAATGCCTGTGCACAAAGTGCTCCATGCCTCCCTAGCACTGCCATTCTGTGTCCGAAGGGCGGGCCACTCTGAGCATCACTTTGTTAGGAAGGCAGAGCAAGCCGGGCGAGATGCAAAGCACTGAAGCTGTTCGAGTGCAGTTTTGAGGACGAGGCACGCCATTCGGCATTTCCGCTCCTTCGACCAGCGTGACCTTATCGCTTATCGGCCGCCGATCACCGGAGTTAGCTTGGTTATTCATCGAAAGCTTTGTCAACAACGCTGTGGCATCCATCTTGTCAACCGGTCTACACACTCGCTCTTTGTCCCGCAAGGGAGCCTCTATTAGAATGTTGTTTGCGGATGTCGCTAGCTCTCAGTGAGAGCTGTCCCGACTTGATCACAGATCTCGCATAGCCTCATTTGCAGACGCCTACAAATTCCGCTTCGTCTTGTCTCTGTCTTGAAGTTTCCAGGCCATCTAGAATGGGACAGTCCTGGAGCCCAGGGGAGCAACATGAAAAGCTTATGCAATGGGCTATTTCGCAAGGCATTGAAGCCACTGGAGTCTCTCCGGCGCGATTCCCAGGTCATGGTCTGGGAATGATAGCTACTCGCAACATCGAAGTATGCCGAACTAATTCCAAAGGTTAAAGGTTTCTGGATGCTAATTCTTGCTTTTTGTCTTCTTTCTGTTAATAAGGAAGGTGAAACCCTGGTGACCGTTCCGTTGCGAGAAATGGTTACCATCGACTCCATCCCCGAGTCCTTTATCCGCAGATTCGGATCTCCTCCAAATATCTCCGTGCAGGGACTGCTCGCCGCGTTCTTCACCCACGGAGACGTCTCGAAATACGACCTGTGGAAAAAGGCGTGGCCCACCCGTAAAGACTTTGAGGAGAGCATCCCCCTCCTCTGGTCGAAGGACCTGCGCGTCTCGAATTCCAAGTACGATATCAGTGACGCTTCCCATTCATCTCGGACTATTTTCTTGCCCCCGTGTATCTCAGGCCGGTGGAACACGCTGCGGAATAGGAAGCTTGAAAGGTCAGGAGGCGAGTACGAGTCTCGTCATCAAAACCTCCTCGCGCGGCAGGAAGAAAGGCTGCGGACTGCTTGGGTCAATGTCCTGGCTGTGTTCCCAGACACTGACTGGGAGACGTTCTCGTATTACTGGTTTATTGTTAATTCGCGCAGTTTCTACTATGTGGCGCCTGGCAAAGAGCCTCCAGAGGACGAGAATGAGGCCCTCGCTCTCTTGCCTTTTGCCGATTATTTCAATCACTCCAGCGTAGCAGTAAGGCAGAAACTTTCTCTGTTTTTTTTTTTTTTTTTTTTTTTTTTTTTGGCAGAAGCTGACATCTCCTTCTCTTCCTCTTGTTCTGTCTAAAAGTGTGATGTGAACTTTGACGGTGAGAAGTACACTTTCCGAGCCAC
The DNA here is from genome assembly GCA_002242795.1 of Byssochlamys sp. BYSS01. Classification (NCBI taxonomy): domain Eukaryota; kingdom Fungi; phylum Ascomycota; class Eurotiomycetes; order Eurotiales; family Thermoascaceae; genus Paecilomyces; species Byssochlamys sp. BYSS01. Next base: position 61,080 of record NIXA01000030.1, read on the forward strand.
GAAACCATACGGTAAAGTCCTTGTCGCTGCCTGCCATTGAGACACTAGTCCTCGCCGTCTAATTCTATGTGCGGTTATCGCAGAAAAGGGAGAGGAAATTTTTATGTGCTACGGATCTCACCCGAATGACTTCCTTTTCGCTGAGTGTAAGACAAGAAGGCGATCAAGGCCCAGTTTCTCCCTTCTTGTGCGTATGTTCCTTCAGGCTCACTTATCTAAACCAGACGGGTTCTTCCTCGACGAAAACGAGTCGGACGCTGTATACCTGGATGACATCGTGTTCCGCTTTCTCAGTCCGGCCGATCGAGACGAGTTGAAGCGGCAGCAGTATTACGGGTACGTGGGTTCCAGTTTCAATTTCAATTCTTTGCTCTTTCTGTTCTCAGGTTTCTTCTATTATTGACGAACGATATCACAGAAATTATCAGTTGACCTCCACGGGGGTCTGCTACCGAACAGAGGTGGTGGCATGCATGAAATACATGACGCGCAAGGACTGGCGGAATTATGTGCTAGGCATCTCTACCAATGGTGTCGATGGGGCCAAATCGTCGACCATTATCCAAGGATGGATACGAGCGTATATCAGAGAGGCCGAGAAGACGATTGCAGTGCTGGATCTGCAGCTTGCGCCGGACCGGCAGAATGACGACCCCGATAAATTCGAGACACTACTGAAACGCTGGAAGCAGATCAGAGCTCTCTGTAACCAAGTCGTGAAAGCAGTGGCTTCCTAGCATCAGACGCTCTGTGGGTGTCGTTGTGCTGGCCCACGTGGTGAGCAAGCCTTCTCTGATCGAAAGGTCGATTCTTAGGGTGGATTCTGTCTCAGGAAACTTTGCCAGCCAAAATTTTATACAGTTCGTCCATAAGCAGATTGATACTGCGGAAGAAGAAATAAACAAGAAAAAAAGCAACGGGCCGATTATAAAGACTCTCCAAATTCGATGGCTGGATGCTTGATGGGGATTGCCTCGCCCTCTCTCTGCATGAGTATTCCCTGTTTAGCGGCGAGCAAGTGCATGATCGCGTAGTTGAGTGTGCATTTAATCCCTAGTTCCTCGCCCCTTCGCACTATGTAGCCATTCAAGTAGTTGATCTCCGTTTTCCTTCTTGCCCTGACGTCTTGCAGCATGGAACTAGCGTTCTTGCCAGTTTTATTCATCAATTTCACGGTAATATGTCGTAAACGCTCCGCAGAGAAGCGGTGCTCGATTCCAGGAACCCCTTGCAATTCTGGGAGGGCACAGATCACGCTGGATATTTCGATGAGTAGCAATCGCATGACGCGGGAGAAACTGAAGTGATAGAGAGGCTCGCCGTTGAGGCAGTCCAGAATCGCGGTTAGAGGGTTGATCACGCAGTTCATCGCCAGTTTCTCGAGCTGATACTGGACTAGATCGGAGGGTGTTGCTGTGACAGCAACAAGAGGCGGCGTGAGGGTCAGGCTGCGGAGCAGGTACTTTGTTGTCGGAGGCCAGTCGGCCTCGTTTCCATTATTCGCCCCTGCAACGATACCTCCTCGTGGCAAAGGGCTAAGAATCGTAGTACCGAGTCCGGTGTGAGCTACATGAAACGGCGACTTTCGCATCAAGCCATGGCTAAATATACCGGACATGTAGTTTGGGCGGTCCGATAGGTCAGGGAAGACCGAACTGTTGACTTCGTCGATTTGGCCCATGCCATTCTGAAGAAAAAGGACAGTTGAATCGGACGTCAGGCGGTGTCTGACACTTTGCAATGCTCGAACCGTATCTGATGCCTTGCACGTCACGATAAGAGACTCTATGTGTCCGTCATCCCGCTCTGCGTGAGCCAGTACCTCTTCAGCTTTCTTCTTCACAAGCTTCTCGCTCAGGTCGTGATCTGCTTCCCCTTCAACATCTTGCGCCAAATAAGGCAAGGAGTACCATGCATCATTGTTCTGAACATTGATATCAAATCCCTTCTTGATGTCGTCTAGGCCATCGCTGGAAATGGAGATGCTCTTTTTTCTTTGAACCCACGACTGGTAGAAACGAGTATTATGAAGCATTAGAGTAGTAGGCGGCCGAGACTGTCTAGTGGCCAGGGAGTGCGTCACAAAACATCCCACGTTCCCCAGCCCTAGGACGTGTATGCGACCCGAAAGTTGGCCGTCACCGGCCTCCTGTTCTGATTCCTCCATGTCCTCCATCCATGACCGGCGACTTGGCCCGCTCGACAGGTATCGGTAATCAGCCCGACGGCCAAGACAAGGTCGCACCACAGAAGCTGGTTCAGGAAGCCAAATCCGCAGCAGCGGACGGCGGCCCAGTGTATGCAACACTTTGAAGGGTGGTGGAGTATCTCCCGAAGAAAGTCAGTAGAGCTCGCGTCGAGGCGCAGATTCCCGGTCGCTCAGAGGCCGAGTTTCATGGGCAAGCTCAACAAACGGAAGCCAAGCTAGTTCGTAATAGGTGCAAGAATGTCGCAGAAGTCAATGGGCTAGCGACGGCGGCAAATAAGACATGATTCAAAGTTCGTAGGAGGTTCAAACGCCGATTGATTGCTCGATTCGATATCACCTCTGATTCTCCAAACACCCCACCGCCAACCTCACCGCCCGCGTACCGTGAAAAGTTAAGAAAGAGCCATTATCGCTTTCTTCATCTGCTCTTCGAAGTCCATCCGCAGGGTACAATACTACTAGCATGGATGCAGAGGATTTAATTCCGCTGCTCGAGCAGCTGGATGATAACATCGATGATCTGGAAGAAGTCCTAAAACCTCTGCTGGATCAACCGCTTGCGACCGCGGCTAACAAGTTACCCGTGTTGGACAAAGCAAAGCTTCATGTCTTAACAACATATGCCTTGGAATCACTTCTTTTTGGTAGGCGCAATTTCTATGATGCCACTTGCCAAGTTGTGCATCTTTGCTGACAATTATACTAGCCTACTTACGACTTCAGGGCGTAAATGCCAAGGAGCACCCCGTTTTCCGGGAACTGACTAGAGTGCGGCAGTACTTCGAGAAAATCAAGGCGCTGGAAACGGAGCCGGAACAGCGGACATTGACGCTTGACAAAGCTGCTGCTGGCCGGTTTATTAAGCATGGACTTGTGAGTTACTCCCCCTGGTAGTATAAAGTGATTGGTCTTGTCGAATAACAGATTTCTCTTGTCCACAGGCTGGAAATGATAAAATCGACTTAGAGCGCGCTGAACGAGAGGCGAAGGAAAAGGCACTTGCACACCTCCGAGCGTCGATGCTCGCCAAGAAAGGCGCAGGATCCCAAAGAAAACCTGCTGAATCGAAAAACAAGTCGAGCAACCCCAGTGGAGAGGAACAATCAGACGCCAGTTCTGACAGTGATAACGGTTCCGGCGACGAAGATAACATGGCCATAGAGCCTTCATCAGATGCTCAGTCTCGTGCAGAAACACAAAGTCAAAAACAGAAAAAGAAGAAATCCAAGGCGAAGCGTGGGAATTCGGGGATTTCGCGTCAAGATAGAATACTCGACAAGCAACAACGAAGAGAAGAAAAGAAAGAAAGACGACATAAGAAAAATGAAGCAAGGAAAGCGAGGAAGAGAAATGAAGAGAACCACGGATAGTCATAGGTTATGGACGTCACTTGGCATCGGCTGGTCCGATCTAGAGCTGTATACGTTAGGGAGTCTAGGTGCCGACACCTTACATACTGGAACGCATTAATGATCAAAGGGCAAATATGACCTTCAAGGATTGATGTCTCAGCTCCAGGGCTGTATGGTGGATAAGCTTCAAACCCGATGTCCCACGGGGTTCTTTTGCCGCCATACCGGGTGGATCCCTCCACATAGGTACGACAGGCCTGCGTAATCTTGTGTAGTGCCTTCCAATGCACTCCTAGGATCATATACATGCGTGATCTATGGAAGTCTATGGAGATCGATTGAAGCCCGTTCTCGCTGGCGATCCAGCCACGTGCCACACTTGATGCTAATGTAAGCCGCCTGATTGGCCGCAGCGCTGCAGCAGGCAGCAGCCAATCATAGTGCAGCGGAACATCGGAGGTTCTTTTTGAACTTCCCGTCGCCTCTGGACATTTCCGTGTTTCTTCTTATAACCAACATCTCTGTTGAACCTTTAAGCCTTGATTCTCTCCATCTCTCCATACTACCCATCGTTCCATTTACCAATTTATCAACACATCCATACAATATGGCTCGTCAACGCCGTGGTGCCGCCCCCGCGCGCAGCGCTCCTACCAGACCTACCGCCGCTCCCGCCAGACCGGCCGCTGCTCCTCACGCCCAGCAGCAATCCCAGCCTCACTCCACAGCTGCATACCCCGGTCAACAACAGCAGCATCATGCCCCTCCGCCTCCGGCCCCGGCCCCAGTTGTCCAGCAGAGCTCCGGCCCGGGACTCTTCGGGCAGATGGCGTCGACGGCAGCGTAAGTTGGCATTCTTCTTATTCCCTGTTCCCATATGGAACGGTATGTGGCTGACTTTTTTTCCCCCCCTTTCTCCAGTGGTGTAGCAGTCGGCTCCTCCATCGGACATGCCATCGGCGGTTTGTTCTCTGGTGGCTCGTCTAGCGCTCCCGTCGAGGCTCAGCAGGCTCCTGCCCCCGCCCAGGCCCAGCCCTTGGACAACGGGTTGTGGCAGGGTAACACCGCGAACTACTCCGCAGCCGAGAACTCTGCTTGCGCATCGGATATCCGTAACTTCCGGAACTGCATGGATGAGCAGAAGGGTGATCTGACCATTTGCGGCTGGTATCTGGATCAGCTGGTATGTTGTTCTGCTCTGGCGTCGCCCCGTTTCTACTGGTTTTACTCGAGCGAGAGGCTAACTGCTGCGATGTGGCGAAACAGAAAGCTTGCCAGGCTGCTGCTAAGCAGTACTAAACTACTTCCATTCTCTCAATCATCTCCAACTGCATTGGTGTAACTCTTGAAAGAAAGATCCTGCGCGAGGAAAAATAAGAGGGGAAGGGAAAGAAGGAAGACAAAATGTTAAATACATCTGGCTAGCTCTGTAGTTAGCTAGACGGTAAGGATAGTGAACTTTGCATAACGACTTGGTCTCCCAACGTCGTGTCCAATACCATATCAGCAGTTGCATTCGTCTGCTTGGATCTGGCGCTGTAGTCTGCGCTCAGCCTCCAGCAACCATGTGTGTAGTAAATGAAATGAAGACCATACTCCACTCTTGAATCATGTTTTTGCCTCAGTTAAAGCCCGTAAGACCTAGCCAACTATCCCGCGCGGAAGAGTTGTTTTATACAGTCTCCATGATTGATGAGAGCCGTCATAACCAAAGTCATTGGGACGGGGTAACCGGGTTCAAACAACCAACCTTGTTTCCAATAGTCGATGTGATCCTAGTCATATTTCATATCAATCATTCCGCGGCTCGAAATTGAGCTACATCCAGCATATTACAGTCAGCATACGTACGAAATTACAATACTGCAGACTCTGTTTCAACCACATACCTGATTCCCATTGTAAAATTGTCTACCATCCTGCTCATCATCTCGTTGATCCCTCAACGTCCTGATATTCGATCTCCGCCATGCACCCGGATGGCCACCCCTCCGCGCCTCATCGCTAGGCGAAGACCCGGATCCTGCGTTCGCAACAGGTGGGTCCTCGGACGGTGCTGTCGCTGTCTGGCCATAACCCACAAAGGATCCGACATACCCAGCTAGACCGCCAACAATCGACGAGGCAAGTCCGTATACTGTATACGCTCCTCTAACGGGCAGACTCGTCGCCGACGGTGCGTACGCCTCCGTGTAGGAGTGGATGGGAACCATGACTAAATTCGCAGTGGGACCAAGGCCGAGTTCCTGCAGGGTCTTCTCTTCCTCGGTTACTGATAGAGTCCGGCTCGGTAGAGGTGTGAGAATGTGTTTCAGATTATATGGTTGAGTTTTGTCGGGCAGCTGTTCATTCAGCCAGGATCGCACGTCTGCTCGGACCGTCTGAGAGGGCGAGAAGCTGGATCGAACGGAACTTCCATCGAAAAGACGGACTTGGAGGCGATACTGAGAAGGGGCCGCTGATGTCGCCGGTTTTTGATTTCCTTGTTCTGTAGAAGATTCCCTGGCACGCTTGCTAGCCAGTTTGTCAGCCGCGGGACTCGCAGGTGATATCCTTATCTCCCTTTTGCCTTGGCTCTTGTTGTCTTGCTCGATGCTATTGGACTTTGGTTTTGGTTCTTCCTCTTTCTGTGTGTGCTTTTTTGGTAGAGAGCTTGGTTTCGAAGCGGTACTGTCATCTTTGGCAATTTGCTCGTTCTCTGCACGCTGCTTCCCTGCTCGTATGGCTCCACTGCTCCGCGACTCAGCTATGCCCAAAGATTCTTGAGGTACAGTCTGTGGTTGTTGCCAAGCATCGACGTGGCTGGATGAGGGAGGTGCAGATACAGGTGGTGGTGCTGCTGGCGTTGGCGCAGGCGTAGGTTGAGGCGCAGCCGCTGAGGGGACAGTATCAGCGCCGCTTGAAGTTGCATCTTGTCGCTGCTGATGCGCTTTAGGATCAGTCTTCTCCAGTTGTTTGCCACCAAGAGCAATTTTTATTCGGCTGCAGAACTCGTCTTTCGTGATATCGGGGATAATGTACTCCTGGAGCATGCCATTCCTGCTGCGTATACTCAGCCCACGCATTTATCAGGAGAGCTCATGAGGCCTTGGCCACAAATACCTGATAATAACCACAGCAGGGAACCTCGAAATCGGGCAGAAAGAAGTCAGGTATCCGGCTTCTTGAGTCCCTGCTTCGAGTCGCAAGGTTACCGACTTGTCTTGTAGCAACGGCGCAAGCTGGTAGAGTTGTTAGCTAACCAGTAAACTGAAAAAAAAAGAAAGAAAAACGAATATGTACTATACACCACAAACCCACAACGTTGATTACGTACCTCTTCATTCGTAAAGTATTCCTTCTCCCACTCTGAGCTCGTTGGTGTATCATCTGTTTCTCCACACTCAGAGTAAGTAGAGATATATACGGCATGAGTCCGCTGAAGTGATAGCACTAACCTCGCACAAAGCAGACAACAGGCTTCGTCTCTTTCACAGCAAGCGAAATACCGTCCTGCAGGCTTCCTTGAAAGAACATTGTGATGGATCCCAGACGTCGATCAGAGCCTCAACAGAGGACAGGAGCTCTGGGTAGCTGTCAACTGTTCCCACCTCGGATGGACCCGCCGCCCGATCTGATCACGGGCCGCCGCTTCTTTCCGCGACCTCCAAGGCCGGGTAGGACAAGAAATCTCTCCCTCCGATGGAGAAATAGCTAGTTCTTGTACAGTTCTTCAAGTCGCTACTGAATTGCTCCAATTGCCGTCGACAAACCCGCACCCTACTTGATTGCTCCCTCGCTGGACAATGCGGTCGATCGCTCCGGTGCTCTATCGAAAGGCGGCCGTCGGGCTACCAGCAACACGCACCTTTCGAAGTCCTTACGTCGCTTCGAACCTGAACAAATATAGGCTTGACTCGATTTGTGCAAGATGTCGCACCCAACAAAGGCGATGGTACCAGCAGATGGCTGATGATCCCCGATGGGTGTCGGTGGTGGATCAGCCGCCGCAAATTGTTCGTACTGGTCGAAAACATGGGCCAGGTCTGATTCTGCTTGGTATGGCTACAAACACCTGAATAGGGAAATTTTCTATTTCAATGACTAGTTGGCTTGCGCTTGGTACATGTGTGCATGTGTGCTAATTAATCGAATCGTTGCGATTCTGCTATAGCTCTGATTCCCATCATTTCCTTCGCCCTAGGCACTTGGCAAATCAAGCGTCTCGATTGGAAGACGAAACTGATTGCTAAGTACGAAGATCGCCTCGTCAGACCTCCTCTACCGCTTCCTCTTAGAATTGATCCCGATGCTATCCCTGAGTTCGATTACCGCCGTGTCTATGCTACAGGTCTTCTTAGACATGACCAGGAGATGTTGATCGGTCCTCGCATGAGGGAAGGCCAGGATGGCTTCCTTGTCGTCACCCCCCTGGAGCGAGATGGCGGGAAGGGCACTATACTGGTAAATAGAGGCTGGATTTCAAAGAAGTTGCGCGACCAGAAAGACAGGCCTCTTGGGCTCCCACAAGGTGAAGTAACGGTTCAGGGTTTGCTACGGGAACCTTGGAAAAAGAATATGTTTACTCCAGATAACAAGCCGGAACAAGGAATATTTCACTTCCCGGACGTTATCGAAATGGCCGAATTCACGGGAAGCCAGCCCATCTGGATTGAACAAACGATGAGTAAGTCAATTTTGCTTTTACGGTTGATCTGACTTATACTGAAAGGCCTTTAGTACAAGATCTGGTGGAGGCATATGATCGGGAGGCCAAGGGTATACCTATTGGTCGCGCCGCGGAAGTTAACCTGAAAAATAACCATACCCAGTACATTTTCACATGGTAAGTGTAATTCTGTCGAAGTTTGATTCAGATCAAATAGAAAGGCTGCCTTGCAGTCCCCTAAGAGTAACTTTGCTGAAACTTGACAGGTACGGTTTGTCTCTCGCAACGTCGATAATGTTGTGGATGATCATCCGGAAGAGACCTAATGAAGCGATCCGCCGAGTTCGCCAGAGCAGGCATTAGCGATACCCCTAAGGCCTTTTGTATAGGTCCATTCCGTGCATTCTTGGTGGTGTCGTGGCGTTTCGTTGGCGATATTGGTAGAACACACTTGTTCATGGAGGCATTGCCAGTCTCATATCTTGAAGGAGTTCCTTGGGCAGATGCTTTTGCGCAAGAGAGAAAACAGTCGTCGAGTTATTAATATTACGTTGTCTATTCTGTTAGCTTTTTGTACATTTCAAATTCCACATGAGCCGTGGGACATCCAGAAACACTCACCTTCGCATCAGGGCCATGACATCACTTTCGTCGATAGTCTTCCTCCCCGCGTGTTTGGAATATGCTGCCAGGTCTTCACTGGCTTGTTCAAAATACCAGGAGGTTGCTTGCTCGATCGCAGCCAAGGTAGACCGGTTAATCTTGGTCTTGGACCCAGCTCTAACCCGGGCAAACCGAGTTGCCAGTTTTCGGACTACCCCGGAGGGAATGTTTGGAACCGGAATGCCGTGTCGTGAAAGCACCTTTTGCTTTGGACCTGATATAGGAAGATCTTCGTCCCTTAGTCCTCCCCCGACTATCCCTGGGCTTTCGCTAAGGGCTACGAGAGGGGAGAGATTGAGGTCAAGTCCAAAGCCACCCGCAGCATCATCCGAGGATACTGAGACGGCAGCGCCTCTTTCCGCTTGTATGTCCGTTGCAGTCAGTTCAAAGCCTTCGTGCGTGGACTCCTCCACAAGCTCCTCAATGCCAGGGGCCTGGGGGGAAGGAAAATTGAAGTCAAAGTTGAAGCGGCCAAGATCCTCCGTTTCTCCTCTTTACATTATATTAGCAAAGCTCGCATGATAAAACGAAGGAGGAGAAGTCTACTCCTGAACTCACCCTTGGTCAAACGCCCCTTGGCTTAAAAGGGTGTCATCCCCTCCCTCAGGAGCCTCTTGTAGCCCCGTGTCGTCACCACCTTCCAAACCAAATTCCAGTCCAGTTGTTTCCCCGAGATTCTCACTTAGCCTGCCCCCACCGTAACTCATCATGGAAAATCTCCCCTGGTCGTTCCGGTCAATCGCCCTGAGAGGATACTCCACAGACCTCATAGTAATATCCTCTTCGTCAATCGCTAACGAAAGTCTAGGGGGCCGCAACTCAGGACTTCCCTCATCGTCCTCATCCTCTTCTATCGGCAAAGATAATCGTGGTCTTTCAACCTCCGGTTCTCTATCTAGCTCATCAATTTCATCCATCTCTTCTTCTGTAGACTGCTTCGATTCCTCGGAGGGCGACGATTGTATCTTCTGAGACGTAGGAGCCAGCGCTGAAGTCCAATTTTCCCACTTGTTAGCCCGGAACTTCACAACTCTGATCATTCTGCGTCTTTTGACGCGCATCCAGTCCTACCTCTTCCCAATGTCCTCAAAACGTCAAAGGTCGTTTCTCTTTGCACTCGCCCACTCCTTCTCCGATCGCGACCGGGAGTATTGGCCGCACGCCGCTGCATCGCACGTAGTCCATAGGGGGTAGAAGGTGCGCCAGCCGCTGTCCGTGGTGTCCGGCGGCTCGCGGAGGGGGTTGCAGTCAAGCTGTAGCGGCTAGGAGTGACGAGGTATCTCGGAAGACGCTGAAGCTATAATCGCATCGTCAGTTAATTATCCGAGCAATCACTTAGTAACCACTCACTCTAGTAAATGTTGTGTCGTCAGACGGGGTATTCGCATCGGGAGTCGGAGACCCTCGCGGTGTCTGGCGACCGCGCGGCCTTGGAGTCGCCATTACCACTAGAACTCCGTTTAGTTGATAAGCAATTGAGACGGAGTTCGGAGAGGCTCTTCCATATAGTGCATTAAAAAAAAGAAACTGGCAAAGAAAATCTGAGTTCAATTGGCAGAACCAAGGGAGAGCTCCCGCGGGAACGGTCAACAACGCGTGCTCGACTTCCCTCTGCTCCACGCTTATCGATAAGATGCATCATGACTAAGCAAGAAAAAAGTTCACCAAAGTTGTGAACTATGCTCTCTGCTCGTTGCTGCTTCAGATCTAGCAGTGTGACATCCCAGGCCATTCCAGCCGACATAAGCATCTTAAAAATGTCAGAAGGCAAACCCCGTTCCGCCCTCTCCACGAAGATAGACAAGAAGCGCAAGAGGAATGCTGAGGAGTCTTCGACCGAAAAGACGAACTCCGCAGTGACGCCCAAAAATACCAAGGAAAATAACAATAACGATACCGAGCCGTCGAGCAAAAAGAAGCGAAAGAAGAACAAGAATAAGAAGAATTCGCACGTCGAACAAGAAAAAGATGTCAAGGAACAGGAGCGCAAGGGCGGTGTTGATGAGGCTATCGGGAAGATGGACGGCCGGTTGTTGGCCGACTACCTCGCGCAGAAGGCTAGGAAGCTTAATAAGGAGTTGACGGCGGTGGAGTTAGAGGATATATATGTTCCAGGTTAGTTGCTCTGCATCTGGGCTTCTCTCTACTTCATCGAGGATGTGGAACTAACTGTGGCTCCTCAGATTCGGCATTTCTCGACACAACGTCTTTCGCATCGTCGAGGTCTCTGGACCAGTTACCGGCTTTTTTAAAGGCATTCAGTCCTAAGGGATCTGATCTGTCAAAATCCTCAGAGGAAAAGGGGACTCCGCATACTCTTGTCATAGCTCCTGCTGGGCTTCGAGCTGCGGATCTAGTAAGGTAAAGGCGGTCCCTCGGTGGCTTGTTTCTGGGACAGTCGGCTAACTACTTGGGTTGCAGAGCACTTCGAGCGTTTCAAACAAAAGAATCTATTATTGGCAAGTTGTTTGCGAAGCATATTAAACTAGAGGAAGCGAAACAATTTCTTCAAAGAGCACGGTATGTGTCCAGCGTTCACGTGTGCGGGTCGTTTCGACGAGGTCCATCTGACCATTAGCAGGGTTAATATTGGCGTTGGCACCCCCGCGAGGATCTCGGACTTAATTACATCTGGTATGTCCTGCACACACACGCACACACACACACACATACACACCCCCTTCTTTCCACTTGTTCATTCTCTCAGAGGCTGCTCGGGATCTATCCGTATTGACCGTGCCCTAGGGACCCTCAAACTAGACGAACTGGAACGAATCGTGGTCGACGGGTCATACATCGACCAGAAACAACGAGGTATATTTGATATGAAGGAAACGCATTTCCCTCTATTGCAATTACTTACTCGCCCTGAGTTCCGTGAACGCTACGCGGGGAAGCAAAAGCAGGCACGAATCCTTGTGTTTTAAAATAGCAGTTTGGCGTTTCGGAGAATTTTCAGTTGAAAGCCGTATACATCTGTACATATGAATCTGCGAAGAATAATAAATCCCTATGTCAATACTTTGAGGTCGAAGACGAGGCACCGATCGAGTCTACCGAGGCAGACGAGCCAACCCTAATCCGCCATTCTCACCGCCAATAATACTTACCGGCAGAATAGTCCAAGCAGAAGTTTTCCCAATTTGTTTTTTTGTGAAACTTGCAAGGACGTCCACCGGATACCGATTCCCTTCCAATTTCTCCTTGTAACCTAGTGTGTATATTTCTTTTCGTTTCTCTCTTTCCCTATATTTTAATGAAAAGGACATACCACACGTTCGCATATTTTCAATTCCTAACCTCTCAGACCGAATAGACTCCTCCGCCTCCCTAGTCGGGCATACTCAAGCAAAGTACGCGACAATGGGGGACAAAAAGCGCAAGCTCTCTCAGAATCCCGTAGAGGATGCTGTCGAAACGGAACCTAAGGGCAAGAAGACGAAGCGGGAGAAGTCAAAGGTGGACAAGGGCAAGCACGATGAAGTTGAAACCGTGATCTCCGACAAGGTCGATACAAGTCCGCAAGTGCAGGGCGAGGAGGACCGGAAGAAGGACAAGAAGGAAAAGAAAGAGGAGAGAAAGGAGAAAGCCAGGAAAGAGAAGAAGGAAAGGAAGGAAAAGAAGAAGGAGAAAACGAAGGAGGCCAAGACCGGCGAGCGGAAAGAAGCCGAGTCGGGGGACGGCGACAAAAAGGCTAGCGAGGAAGTGAAGGACGCTTTCGGTGCAATGGCTGTGAATGCAAATGCGCAGGTAACTGAGAAGACAACTGCGTCTTCCAATTCATCAGCCAAGAAGGACAAGAAAGGAAAGAAAGAAAAGAAAGAGAAGAAATCTAAAAAGGACAAGAAGCCTAAGGAAGAAGAGACGACAGAGAAACACGACCAAGAGGAAACTAACCCAGAGCCCGCAAACGGTTCGACATCTGAGCAAGCTGCCGAACAATCAGCGCAAGGAAAATCCGCCAGATTCATCGTATTTGTCGGTATGGTTTAAGTCTCATCCTTTCCCCCGCCTCTCAAGCATTAGTATGATCGAGACTGATGTATGTGAATTTCAAGGCAATCTTCCCTATACCGCAACAACGGAAGACGTCAAAACCCACTTCGCGAAGAACCAACCTGCGTCGGTCCGAATAGCCACCGAGAAAGACAAGCCGGACAAATGTCGCGGGTTCGGATTCGTCGAATTCGACCACTTCGATCGCATGAAGACTTGCCTCAAACTCTATCACCACTCATCGTTCGATGATGGCAAGTCTCCTGCAAGGAGAATTAATGTTGAATTGACGTACGTTCTACCCGATTTTGCTGCCGTCATTGATGGATCACCCAGGGACATGCTATGAGGCTATGGCTAACTACGTTCAGCGCCGGCGGAGGCGGGAAATCCGAAAACCGCAAAGCCAAGATCTACACGAAGAACAAAAAACTTGACGAGGAGCGAAAGCTGGAGAAGAAACAGAAGAGCAAAGGCGGCGGCAATGGCAACAATGGCCATGCCGACAATTCGCAGCAACATGAGCAGTCTAACGATGACTTTGCCGGTATCCATCCTAGTCGGAGGCAAAGGATGCGTTGAGCTGGGTTGGATCTGTTTGGAGGACACGGATGAATTTGGAAGCTCTTTTTGCTCATATATTTATTTTTCGGTTTATACTAATTGCCTCGCATTGCTTTTGCGCGTTTCTTTGTTGTTGCTTCCAGGCGCACGAAAAGTACTGTTGATAATAGAATATTGGCGACGGACAAGAGCTCCCTACTTCAATTGATGAATTCTAATTAGCAGTTCTATGCAAGCCAGTCTCACCATTGGATTTGGGAGAACATGGTGATCTGGATAGCATGTTGATCACGTTTCATTCGAAGGGGGCCTAACAGGCAATAGGTGTAATCCCAGTTAGTCAGGCCAAGGACTCGATCATTAAAGAGATATCCAGCATTAAGACTATACGAATTGACCGGGCTGACTATCCAGACCAGCCACTGTGGAATTTATCTGGACAACATGCCATGTTGCTGTTTATACATACTGGATGATTGGATAGGTAGAGAAATGCGGGCATCCTGACCCGGGATTCGAAAGACGTCGTCGGAGCCGCGACGTGAGATGAAGAGAAGAAAGATGTTCCAAGATGTCCCAACGCCAAAACTAGCCATTTATATATGGAAAGGAAAACAAAAGTCTACAGAATAAGACATTTCTTATTCTTGGGCTTCGAAAGCGATCGAGGATTGAGAACAGCACTGCATACGGTAGCATTGAAATTAGCCTCCGCCAAGTCAAATCTAGAACTGCTTGGGCCCATGCCGAGAAGTTGGAGCAAAAACGGGGAGGAAGACATACCGGATTGCCTCGTCAAATACACTCTTCAGATTGCGTTGTGTGAGGGCCGAGCATTCGAGGTATTTATGTGCGTTAATCTCTCGCGAAACGGCAAGTGCCTTCTCGTACGAGACAGGTTCCATCTTCCTTGCTCGGAGCGCATCCAGAGTAGCCCTGTCGTCCCTCAAATCGAGCTTGGTACCCACCAGAATGATGGGGACATTGGGTGCATGATGCTCGATCTCAGGATACCACTAGACGACGGTTAGCCACATTCAGCACCGGAACAGAGATATTTCAATGGGGCTCTTGGTGACATCGAGCCTAAGGCAGGATCGAAAGGAGTATTACCTTGGCCTTCACGTTATCGAAAGATGGTGGGCTGACGATAGAGAAACAAATTAAGAAGACGTCGGTCTGAGGATACGACAACGGTCTGAGGCGGTCATAGTCTTCCTGCCCAGCAGTATCCCACAGGCCTAAGCTGATGGGTTTACCATCGACCATCACACTGGCCGTATAGTTGTCGAAACTGGAAACACAGTCAACACGCTGAGTGCTCGAGATGCACGGACATAGCAAAGCACGAACACAGTAGGTATATATTCTCCGGGGAACGCATTTGTTGTGTAGGAGATAAGCAGGCACGTCTGTATAGTCAACTGTTAGGCGATTTGTCTGGACAGAGGATTTACGGGTAGTTTCCAACCTTTCCAACAGCCCCATCACCAGTCACAACACACTGTGCAGTGACAAATATTAGCTATACGGGTGTCCGGTTTACGCATCGGCCGGTATGTGAAAAAAGAGCGAACCTTCAGCGACTGAGTAGCAGGACCCGACGCCATCTTGTTTCCAGCACGTTCCGAATAATGGTCAATAGGATAGGTAAATTCCTACTAAAGAGGCACAACGGAGACAAAGAAACAAAATTGGTTTTATGCACGAAATTGAAGGGATCAGAACCAGATCGTAGGAGTTCTGTAGACTGCTCGAAACACGCTTAAGGGGTATCTGCGAGAAGACGATGACGAGAATCAGCATACGTTCAGCCCTATCAAGAGAAGAGCAAGGAAGCTATACCATGCATGAGTGGAGATAGGAGAGGGGGTATTTGCGCAGGGGAAGAGGAACAGAGAGGCCAGATAGATAATTTACCTTCCAAATAATTTAAGAACATATGTTGCTCAGCAGCTAAGCTAGCAGGGCCAATGGTGCAATGCAGGCAAAGGGAGTAACGAGATGAAACATGCAGCAGGAAAGCATAAAAAAGCCCCTCCAACGCGAGAAGCTGAAAGCGGTAGGCCACTGGCAGACGGTTAGCAGAGGACTCTGGAGAGAGTCGACAGGTCTTTGCCTCCAGACTTCAAAGAAGCCAATAATGGGTCGACTGGTGGCGCTTAGAAAATAGGAGAGACGCACAGACAGGGTCTATTTGGAGGATGGTGAGGCAGCTCCTGAAGCGAGCAATTGGGAGCAAGGGGGGCGGGCTAGAACGAGGACCGGATAAGCTGATCAGCCTAGGAGTGAGCAGGAGAGTAGCGTCCGTGTGCACTGCGAATTGGCGATGAGACTAGATGGGTCCTCGGCGAAGATAAGGCGGGGGAATAGGGGGTGCAAGGCGGGATGTGTTGGGGACAGCGGGAGAGGGAAGGACGAGAGAGAAGTTGGATGATCCCAGGAGAGAGGCCAAGGAGCAGAACAGCAACGAAAGAAGAACGACCTGGCAAGATTCCAAGAAGCACAATGTGAACAGCTCAAATCGTCATACAGATTGGCTGCAGCTGGGATAATCGAGACACGCCTGTTGATTGGCCCTCGACTTGCTTGGCCAAATGGGCCTGCATCCATGCATATCCAGCGGACACGTTGGCTCGGGCGAGCTAGCGGTAACTATCACAATTTGTATACCTGAGGCTAGCTATACGTCCCTCTCTGCACAATTTTCATTTACTGGTCTCCACTGAAAATAAGGAGCGCTAAGAAAACAGCTTGAAATAAAAGACGCGGGTATCCCATACCACCAAAAAAAAACCATAATAGACCAAATACACCATAATGGAAATCGCAAGTACCGCATAGACGCTTGAGACTCTCGATTCCATGCAGAACAAGGATACCACACAGCAAACCCAATCCGTCAATACCGCGGTGACAGGTTTCCGGACAGAGGAATCACAGGACCGGAGGCGCAACAAAAGAATCCGGGATCCCGTCGAAAACCCAATTAAGAGAATCAAAGACTTCGGAGAAGCCAGCCTCGCTCATGAACCCTTGATGAAATTGGGTAGGGAAAACCAACGATGGGTCGTTCAGAGCATTGCTATCCGGCTGTTGGCCAACCGGACCAGCAGCCGTCGCCAGATTCTGGTTGGCTAAAGTAGCTGTTCTCCGTCAATACCGATCGATCACTACGGCTGAGCAATGCAGAGCAAGGGAAACGGCAGGAACTTACATTGCACGTCCTCAGTGTTCCGCATGGGCCCGAACCTCTGCCGCCAACGCCAAACCGTGTCATACACATGGCTCATGCTCATTCGGCATCGGACCTTGAGCTGCAAGGCATCCTCGCCAGAATCAAGCTCGGAGCCGTGGGCGTTCCACAATTGTGCAAGGATATCGGCAAGCCGTACTGGTCTATCATGATCCATAACGCTTACCCGTCGGATTGCAGAAATTGCCCCATTGAAAAGTAACTTGCCATGCTCAAAATCGATGTGACGATTGAACGAACTCTTCAGCATCTTCATAAGAGCAAATGCCGCTGACACGATCATTTGGAGGATGTAATTGGTTGCATGGCCAAGCAGTTCTCCTGGTGACGTCTCCAGATCGAGAACTCGTCCAAGAAACGACGTTGTTGCAATGAAAAGCTTTGTTACGTCCTCGCTCCGTGCACTGGCACCCAGAAACACAAAGTACCTCAAATGCAACTCTGCTGCGCGTAGATGGATCATATTAACATCTTTGCGAGTCGTCAGTAAATACCATTGGATCTTATGCGAAGGGGCAAATCTGTTTTTCTATTTTTTTATTTTTTGGTGGGTTTCATACGCGATATACCGCTGCCAAATTGGACCTCCATCTCCTTGAGTTCACTCTCAAGGAGCTGAACGATCATCAACTTTTCAAAGTTGACAAATTCAGCTGCTTCAGGTTTGCTGCTGTAGAGCGCTTTGGTGACTCGATCGCAGAACTTCTCTATACTCAAGCGAATCCTCAAGTCGTCTGAGGGATGGTAGTCAGCATCGTTCAAGGAGGCTGGCTCGAGAGCCCAGTCGTAGATCGTGCTGGGAGGCTGTCCGTAACCGGTGGCAACACTGTGGAATATGTTCGTAAATTTCCTTTCCTCGCCGACGATATCGACAAAGGGCTTACTTCTGGGCCACAATATTGCAGACAACCCATGTCTGCAACCGATCCTTCAACGCTTCACCCTTGACTTCCATCCGGAAAGTGGTGAACTCCTCAGCCTGCACCGGGCGATGCAGTCCTAACTGCATAGCGATCTGCATCATCAAGCCACTGAACATAAACGTAGCGTCGGTTCTCTGACTAGTCGTGGGCAGTGGCCACGTGCAGAGAAGGCAAAGGGCCTTGACAACATGGTAGTCTTGCGGGACACCGGTGATTGTGGACCAGAGAAGCCTGCTATACGGCCCTGAGAGTGAAATGAGAAGGCCAGGTTCTGACGGAGCACGTCGACTGGCGACGCAGATTATAGTCCACGCTAGAAGGGAAGAGCGATAGAGGTACTCCTCCGGCCCTTTTAGGGGATCCAACAGGGGGAGAAAAGGATGATAGAATCTGAAATACCTGCCCCGAATTCAGTTGTTGCACATCTTGGTGAAGTAAAGAAAGGAGGGTTAGTTACTGTTCAAATAGCCGTGCTACTCTCCCTCTTGAAAGAGAGACATCTTCTAGTCTCCACGGATCGCCTTCCTGAGAGAGCATGGGCCTGTGAACCTGAATCGAAGTCAAAGGCGTAGGGAGTGATGGCTGCGCTTCCACCGGAACAGAGAGTGGTCGGCCCCTGCTAGACCCGGCAGAGTCAGGAGCGCCAAAGGCTTCTTCAGAGGATGGCGATAATTCATCACTAGCGCGAACTTCCCCGACCTGCACCTGCTCACCGCTGGCTAGACGTCTTCGGAGATCAGCGATCTCCTTTTCCATCTCGGCATTTCGCCTGTCAATTGCTTCGTCAGAGACCAGCTGCCCGAATGATGAAGAAGAAAGAGGAAGAGGAGGACAAGATCGCATCACATGATCCCATCATGTGCAGGAAGCAACTTTGGAAGTTAAGATAGTTTTACCTTCGTTTGGATATGCGCTTGAAAGAAGGCTCAACCTTGCACTCAATCTGTAGCCGCCTGCAACGTGAACATGCGGCAGCTGGCGTTTGAACTATATCACATCGGAGCTAAGAAATACGACTCAGCTAGCAGTCGAAAGAAAATACATATCTCGCCTCATTTTTTTTGATGCAGGTTGAACGAACAAGGACAGCTTCCGCAGGCTTGGTATTGCTCACCTTTTGCTGTTTACACTCGTTGCAGGCCTTTCTACTTCCGCCGCGGCGCTTCCCAGTCGTAATTGGCTTTGCTTTCTCCATCGCCGGATTTGCCATACTAGGAGAGAGGTTAAAACCCGTCACGGGCTGGTGAATCGTGGGGTTGCTCCGAATGCCGCTGGTCGACCCCGGAGGTGATAGAAGGTTCCCATGGGCATTTATTCCATTTGCAGATATAACAGTGCGAAATTGGGGCTCCATAGGTATAAATTGGACGCTCCACGGCGTGGAGCCGAGGGTTCAGTGGTCGCAACAAGGCTTTCGAGGGCAGAGAGCGACGCTGAGAGACATGCCGGAAACCGGAAGAAAGAGAGACAGCCGAGGATTTTCGCCGATCGAGGCGAAACTCGGCTGTTGCTGAGTCATCAGCCTCAGGCATCGACGTTGGTCAGCAGGGTGTGGCTTGACGATGCAGAACGGTGTTTACGAGGCTATTAATCAAGTCGACACACAGATCTCCTGTGTTGTCGCTCCTGAGGGCGTGAATCAGTCTCTAACAATTTTCACTAATTGACTATGAGCAGGCGTATTTGTGCGCTTCAATTGTCTGCCCTTAAAATCTCATTCCACAAGAAATAAAGTCCCATCCGAAGTTCCTCTGGAGATTTTCACCCCGGAGTTCCACCTTCAAAAAAAAAAGGGAAGAAAAGAAAAGCATGTAGTTTTTCTATAGAGGCATGACACCTCCTCAGGCGACACCAGGCGGGGGATTTTGCTGCTGAATCTCGATCATGTCGCCGTCTGGATCCTCAACGGTCAACAGCTGCGCGAATCCAACAAGTTTTTGACCCTCGACGAGCAGGCCGCGCTCGGTCGGGTTGCTGGTCCCATAGACGCCGGCGCTCAGAGCACTCTCGACTGACTCAATGCCCTCGGCACTCTGGCCAATGCGCTTGGTAATCTTGACGCCATGTTTTTCCATGCGCTCCTGAGCCTTCTCGAGACTGGGCACAATAAGGCCGAGGTGACTGAAGGTGTTGGGTCGCTGCGTCGTAGCGGTCATGCTCGTGTCTCCGGAATTGGCAAAATACTGGAACTCCAGTAGTCCGCCAGCGTTGTTCTTCTCGCGCAGCAATTCTTCGCCAGTTTGGAAGCCAGTGCCGTTTTTCCCACCGTGGGTGTGACCCATGTACGTGACGCTGTATGAGGGAGTCAGCTGGGCGGTGAATAGAAGACGCATTCCCAAGACGTTGCCGTAGAACTCCTTACTGGCAGTGAGGTTGCGGACAATCAAGGAGAGATGGTTGAGATTGAGACTTTTGTGTAGGTGTTGTGCTTCGTCATGCAAGGCGCGAAATTTGATCCATTTGCCAATTCTTGAAGGCTGGAGCATGGCAAAGAACGATGAGGGTCAATCCAGCAAGATCCGACATCAAGAATCTAGTTCCGTTCGACTGGTCTACATCGTTTCACACGAGCCGTTCCCATTCATGCCCGGTACAGTGGATTCTCCTACGGAATCCTCCTTCAAAAAGCTTGAGAGAGGTGTCAGCCAAGACATCAAAACGCCTCATATCGATGCATGTATGGCATGTCTAAAACAGGAAACCATCGCCACAAACTACTGTATGGGGGGTTATAATATAATACATCTCTGGCTCTTGTATTGAATTAGCTGTCTATCAACTCGAATGGACATTCAATAGGAATATGATCACCTACCGTGGAGTCGTGTCAATGGCCGAAGTGTCAAGTTACGTATACTCCGTACAGTATTTCAAGTCCCCCGTTTGTCCTCTGGCTGTAAGAAACAGCGACTACTCTTTAATTGGAGTGTTTCAAGATAGGGTTTGAGAAACAATTCGTTAGTGGTTTCAAATACGACTGCACTGCTTTCATCCACGTCCTGGTGAAGTGCCCAAGATTGAGGGTACTGCAACAGGAGCTGAGAGAGAAAGTGGGGAATGCATTCAGCAGTGCGTCCACGCTACTTGTGAAGCAGCAGAGACGGTGAGACAAGCCAGCCAGGCAGTGTCACACAGGCCAGCACAGTCAACACAGTGTTGGACTTGGTTGAAATGTCAACGATTTCGAAACCACTGCACTTCACTTGATTGTAGCTGAGGATCTGGAATACGGCACTGAAAAAGCAACCACACGGGCATCTGTGATATGCCACTGGTGTTGAGAGAGTAGATTCCTTGACTGCATCTGTTTGTCATTTATTCTCTAGGGTAGATTTGTGCTGCAGCACATGCTCAGCCTACCTTGATGCGCAGCTGGAAGAGCAAACAAGCTACTAGGCATGTTTGGTAAACATCCAGGATGCCTAGCGCCAGCTCAGGGAGTGTCTGTCACCATCCAGCGTTCACTTTCTGAGTTTACTTACTGAGTAGGTTACGAGTACTCTCTCTCACTGATCGATCCGACCCTCGTCACGTGAGCCCTCACGAAAGCGGTGTGGGACGGACAGGCGCCCAAGGTACATCCCGTACTGCAGAGACGCAGTGCGCATCCATGTACACAGCCCGTTATTACAACCTAACCCGAAAAGGCACTGCCTTGCTGTACAGTTGTCTCCTTCAACCACCACCCGTCGCTATTGTCCCTGCTGTCACAGCGTACACGCCCTCAGTTGTGGTACTGTTGGCTTTCCTTCTTCATGGCCGACCTCACGCCTCATGAGAGCCCTTCTTCGCCACGGGATTCCACCGGACCCGCAGCCAATGCTGGCGTCTCACCTCCTGAGCCGGCACCCGCAACACCCATTGCCGAAGATGTGAAGCCACGTTTGGATAAAGTTATCTACTCTGAGGTAAGCAGGAGGAGCATAGAAGGGCCTGGTCGCCTGGCTTTTCTGCGGAAGGCTGACAATACTCCCCTAGATCGGAATTACCACTCTCTTGGCCAGATTGAAACAAAGCGTCGCTTCTGCGAAAGTTAGTTTCCTACTCGATCTTCCCCTGTCCGGTGTCAGATTTGGCAATATCTAGAGTCGCATGATCTAATGATACACAAAGGATTTCTCTGCATTTCTCAAAAAGAGAGCTACAGTGGAAGAGGAGCATGCGCAGTCTGTGAAGAAACTCTCGCGTGCCGCCATCGATGGCGCCGCACGCCCCGAAAATCGCCAGGGTACCTACGGCCAGAGCTACAAGGAGGTCAATCGTGTATATGACCGCGCAGCCGAACATGGCCTTCAGTTCGCCGTTTCTGTGCAGCAAATGGCCGATGATTTGCATGAGCTGGCAACAAATATGGAGCGTGGCCGCAAGCATTGGAAGCAGACGGGCTTAAACGCCGAAAAGAGAGTCGTGGACGCCGAGTCACTTGCGGAGAAGGCAAAGGCCAAATACGAATCCCTCGCCGAGCACTATGATCGAGTCAAGACTGGAGATAAACAAGGCGGGAAATTCGGACTGAAGGGTCACAAGTCCGCGGCTCAGCTGGAAGAAGATCTGCATCGCAAGGTACAGCTGGCGGACAGTGACTATGCCGCCAAGGTGCAGTCCGCGCAGGTAGCACGGAAAGAGTTGATTTCGACCCATCGACCTCAGGTCGTTCAGAACCTCCAGCAGCTGATTTCTGAGTGTGACTCTGGGCTCACGTTGCAAGTGCAGAAATTTGGTACGTCCCTCTCCCCGGGTTTTCCAGTGCTTCTGTCCTAACTCAATTAATAGCAACTTTCAATGAGAAACTGCTTGTCGGTCAAGCCCTAGTCATCAGTCCGGTCAAGGCCAGCCAGGGCGATGTACTAGCTGGACCCAAGTCCCTTAGGGATATCGTAGCGCAGATTGACAATCAGAAGGATTTCAATGATTACATCATAGCCAAGGAGAAAGACCCTGGCGCCGTTTCCAGGAGGCAAGTCGAGTACGACCGCCATCCGGTGAGTGTTGGGCCAATATCTTTGAGGTGGAATCCGTCTCCTTTCATACTGATAATAATGTATATGTATAGACCCTGGGAGGCGCGTCGGCGCCAGCACCTCCGCCCACTGCTCAAAATAAGCAGTTGCCTGCTTCACAACCTCTTAAGCGCTTTTCCCAGCAGTCGCTTTCTTCTCCCAAGACGTCTTCTGAACCACCACAGCTGCCCAGTCTCAGTCCAATACAGACGTCACCTACCCAACTACCACCTGAGCCAGTGTCACCTCCGTTGAAGTTGCATGTCATGAATCCTTCTGGTCCTGAGCAGTCAGGCTACGAACCACCACCTCAACCCCCAGTTCCCGTACACGACCAGTCTCCAAAGCCACTTGCCCTTCGGAACGGTGTCAAGCACGATCTACCACCCGTGAAACCCGTGTTCGGCGTGTCTCTGAACGAACTGTATGCCAGGGATGGGACCGCTGTGCCGCTCATCGTGTACCAGTGCTTTCAGGCTGTGGAGCTCTTCGGTCTTGAGGTCGAAGGTATCTACCGGCTTTCTGGAAGTGCTAGCCATATCCAGCGTATGAAAGCTCTTTTCGACAATGGTAAGCTGTGCATTGGACGGACGCAATTGTAGTTGTGTCCTTAAACTAATTCAAATGGTCGGCAGATGCGTCACAAGTGGATTTTACCAATCCGGAGAACTTCTATCATGACATCAATAGCGTTGCGGGGTTGTTGAAACAATTTTTCAGAGAGTTGCCTGATCCATTGTTCACATCTGAAAGCTATGCAGATTTCGTTAATGCAGCTCGTAAGTGCTTGAGCGGTTGCTTGTGGGTGCTTCAAAACCTAACTTTAGCGATGTTAGGTATCGAAGACGACATTCAACGGCGGGATTCACTGCACGCGTTGATAAATAATTTGCCAGACGCGCACTATGCGACATTGAGAGCTCTAGTATTGGTATGCCGCATGCTTATATTTCACCCGTATCTTTCCTAAATATCATACTAACAGCAGAGCCCAGCATCTGAATAAAGTTCAGGAACATTACTCCCAGAACCGCATGAACGCCGGGAACATCGCAATTTGCTTTGGGTGAGTCACAAGGAAAAATAAAGGTCGTCTTGTCGTCTTGGTTGGATATAACTAACGAGTCGAACGTCTAGGCCGACTCTAATGAATGCCAACGTGGGCAGCGACATCGCAGGCGCTGGTTGGCAAGTCCGAGTCATAGAGACGATTATCAACAATACATTCCAGATATTCGACGATGATTAAATTCCTTCTGCCATACACCTGTGATTTCTGGACAGATGTTCTCCTGTTGAGATTATTAATATTGTGTATAGGCATTATGTACCTGGTCCCTTTTCTTTTGGTCTATCATCACAGGCGTCCACCATTGCTGTACCTATTGTCATCCGTGCGCTCGTGGCTAATTACCATCTCCACTGACATCTAATCTGCTTCGTTTCCTCGCAGATGCCAGTGCTTTTTTCTTCTTTTGTTGTGTAAAGGACGGGGTCTTAAATTCTCGACGAATTGAGCGTCACTGCCCCCCTGGTTTCCTTAATGTACTCCCGCGGATCTGTCTATATACCTGTTCTCTCTAACGTTGCCGATGTTTCTCGCCCTGTTTGCATGTTGCATATGAAAGTACGTCGTTTTCCTACGAGTTCCATTGAACTGGCCTCCTCTTGTTATTCCGGGCCCTGGTATATTTGAATCACCCAGTGCATGGAAGGCATCTCTCCATCTTCCCGTAAATTTCACGCATCTTACTCGGATAGGCCTACGACTTTCCTCGGCCCCTTCGTTTGGATGTATAATACATGTTTTAGAGTGGCGATTTTGCCTTGTACTGTACAGTAGTAGGTTGAAATGCAGACAGATATGAAGTCACCAATTTTGTTCGCAGCTCAGAATTTTTTCCGCTGGTCCTCTCATGCTCGCTAAGCGATAGAATATAGGATCAATCTGGGCCTGAAAAGACATCCTCGCCAAATAGACAAAAATAGAATGTACAATGGAAATGAAATGGAGATTCTATAAATACAAGGGCAGAAGGCGTCGCTGACCTCAGGACTGAATTTCAGATAAGTGGGTATTTCACTCGCCTTTCGTCTCCTCTCTTCGTTATTTTAAATCACTTCCTATCGTGTTGTGATATTAACGACCCAGCTGGTCTCTTGCAAACCTGCAGAGAAGGAAAGCCACAATTTGGACCGGTGAGACATCTTTAGACCAGGCCACATTACCAGGTCTCCCGCATGGCGGCGGGATTAGTTATGGAACGTATTTCCCGTCGAACACAGAAGTCATTACCTGCCCGATTCGAATTCGTCCTTCATGGCCATGAGACGCTCTTGGAGACTAAGTTTCGAGTTGAACATCGGATTATCGAGGTCCTCCACGGTAGAAGCATTGGTATAACCCCAAATGCGCCATTCACCCTCTTCTCCGAAGAACCGCAACTTCTGGATGACGACATACTCGGTGCAATCTTTGACTACTGGGGCACTTGTAGGCGTCGGCGCAGAGTCTTCTGCTCCACCATCGGACGGTTCGACATATTTCCTGGTGGATTGTCTGCTGGTGATGCGCAACACGACCTGCCGGATGCCCGAATCCCTCAACTCCGGAATTGGCGACGCACGATCCGATACGACTCGGACTCCAGTAAGGAAAGTCCCGGGGCCACGGATGTATTTTATTAGGTCCCAGGTTACTTTTTCATTTTTCGAACGTCGGTTGATTTGGGTAATGAGGCTGTTTGCGAGACCGGTACAACAGATGTTCTGTAAAGCGTAGATATTTCCACTGTACGCAACGATGCCGAAGTCAGCTTGAGTAACTCTCCAAGAATGCTAGAAAGACAGAGAGCCTACTTGGCAAACGCGCTGTACATCCGTTGATGCAAGTCGCGGCCGACTATTCGTCGCTTCCTCAGATCGAGGGGAAGCTGCCTATTGTTTGTTTTGCTATAGTAGATCAAACTGTGCGGATATTAGCAATGCCGTGTACTTCACCAATCATCTGGTAATCCGTCTAAGCCGCGGGCTCATTTAGAATCCTTTCAATTATATCCGTTGACTTCTTCGTTTGTCTTCAGGTAGATAGCAACCGAGAATACGCACCCCACCAAATTTTGGAAAAAAACCTTCAGCGACAGCCACTCCATTAACAGTCGTTCCCGCGGTTGTTTGAAAATTGAAGGCATATCTCGCCAGAGCGGCCGAATAAATGTACCTGGCAACAACCCAAGATCCTGAGGCAGCTCATGTCTTGATAGACGTTTACTTCTGCTTTTCATGCTCGGTTGAGCAGGAACTGCCATTCTCATATTCGACGGAGCTCCACGCATTTGCGGCTCGCCTGCCCTTCTTCGTTGGGTTGAAGAAAACGACCGGCATTGGCATGATAGGGCAGTCGACCACGGCGACGACGCTGAGCAGAATTGGAGGACGGTGTTTCCCGGATTGAAGGCCGAAGAGAGATGCCTAGGATGAAACCGCATCGACAACGCCATAGCTATCGACAGAGGGGACACGCCAAGGGGGACGGAAGAGTATTTGCATATTCCTGGAGACCTGATAATTTGCACCGAGCATCTTCCGCAAGCATCACGTGATACATTCCGCGGCTTCGAGGCCTCCGTCAGGAGGACACAGCAGTCCCCTACACTTGTTGATGCCCAGAACGCGTAACTGTCTTCTTTCTATGAGCCTCTGCTCTTGACAAGGTCTGCAGTTGCCGTTCGACACCTTACGCCCTCACTGCGCGTGGGTTGCAGAGGGTCTCAGTGCTCTTATTCAGCAGGGTAGAAACGAATAGGGCCAGGACACGATTGACGAGAGTCCCTCGCACTGGACTGCCTCTGCATCTCCTCCGCCGAATAACTACTGTTTTGCTCGTGATTTCCAAAACCCCCTCTTGCGCGACGGCTGCATATGCCGTGCAATAAGGCTGGCTCCTCTTCATCGTAATGCTGCTTCTACGCACTCGTCTTTCCATGCTCAGTCTGCGGAGGTGACTACTATCTCGAGCCCGAACGCGGACTTGACAATCCCTCCGCCCTCCTCCTTGTCCGCAGATTCCTTGGACAAAGTCGCCACGATTCCCTCTTCCGGGTCGTCTACCATTGTTCCAGCGTCCCCAGCTCCATCTACTCCCCTGAGTTCTCAAGGCAATGACGGCAACCACGGCGCCGCGACGGCCATGCATCCGCGCGTGGCCGTCATTCTTGGAGTTGACCGCAAGTGGTATTTGCCTTTATTAGTGTGCCGCGCACTTAGCACTGCGCCAGCCGCGTGGTGGGGTTTGAGGTGCGCATTCACCTTCTTGGCTGAACTCCTCCATATTCGACCGGGGATGGGACGGGAAGGCTGGAAAGCTGCGATCGTGGGAAGCATTGGAGCAGACTGGGATGCAGAGTGGAGGTTCCGGGTGACTGAGGTAGCATTGGCGATTATGTGGGTAAGTGGAAGTCTTCAGGATCTTCAGGATCTTCAGGATCCTGGTATTCTTTCTTTCGAATGGCATTTTCAAGGAAAAGAATGGCTGTCGAGGACTTCGTTATGATACTAACTATATTCTCGCAACTGATTAGTGCAGCGCATCCGCATATCTCTCCTATTTCTTTGCTGATTGTATGATGTCTCGATGGTTAGTAGCATCTTGTCCCCTTTTCTTTCTTACTTATTGACACTGCTTCTCATTCATGTTCTTTGCAGGCTTCTAAATTACACCCCGCCGGCTGTTGTTATTCGTCTTCTAACGACAAACGGGTTAATCGCATATCTTACTTCTTTGGTTCTCTATCTGGCTGGAGCTTCTTCCGACCCTCGTCTTCTGCTCCCGGCATGGATATGTATCACGACTGTACGCTGCGTTTCTGTCATGCATGTAGCGGTATCATAAGCTGACTGACTTCCATTAATTAGACCCTCACATTCGCTTACCACGCCACTCAGAACCGCGCCTTGATAAAACGCGAAACAACAGCCTCCGTACTGGTCGTTGCCGTCGCCAGTTTCATCAGCATGGCTTCGTTACTTCTGCAGCTCCATCTGACCCGCGAGAACGAACCGGAGGTCCCTGCGTTCGTGATGGGTAAGAAACTTTGGGAGTGGGCTGTCGAGATCTTTCTGCGCATGCAGGTTACTGATGATAGAGCTGATTTCTCCCGGAGAGAACTTTAAATCCAAGATTTTCTTCTCGTCTATTTTTCAATGCGTGGCGCTCTTTGGACATAACTTTTTTTTTTTCTGTGCATGGTCGCATGATTTTGCCTTTTTTTTTTTTTTGATATACCATTTAGCTATTGTGATAGATCACCAGGGGCTACCTACTCTTTGACACTACGCGATCTTACAGTGGTAGGAGTATTTCACCATTAAACCCAGTAGCATTATGGAAGCCACAGGAGCAAAAACAGATGAGATCTTAACCGGCGGGAGGAACATGTGAAGGAAAGGAAGAAAAAAAGAGTGTCTTCGAGAAACGTCTTATCTCAACAGAATAACCTCGACCATGTAATCTGCGCAGGTCGTTGAAAATGAAAATCTTCAAATGCGAGCCACCGAATAAATGGGAAAAGCAAAGAGAACAAATATAGTAGAATTGCAACTGTACGTAACGGGTATCTACCAACGCCTCATTCCGTCGTAATCCCGTCCTGAGTACCAATAGTCGAAGTAGAGATGGCACTCCCCGCGGATCGAGTAACTGAATGATTCGCGAACCTCAGGGGGGAATGATAACGTAGCGAGACCAGCTCCACAAAGGCCCAATTCTACGTGCCGGGTACAGAGATGCTGTTCAAAGCGAACCCGGGCTATGGAGGCCGCTATCTCAGCAGTGCAGACATGGAGCCAGAAGGAAGGCTAAGTAGCCTTCTTCCAGGTACTCAACCAGCATCTCCGAGGACAACATAGATTGGGAAGGAGGGACCGGGATGAGGCGTGGCGACGCGTCTAGAAGCCATGGACCTAACAGAGAAGTCAGTACATGATAAGGACAAAAAAGAAGTTAAATATTCTCGGGGGTACACACCTTGATGGTCTTGGAATCCAGTTCGAGACCTTCCTTCTTGTCGGTCAAGAACTCTTGAACATCCTTCCGCTGATCCCCTTGAAGCTGGATCACCTCACCCATCTCGGAGTCATGGACGATGGTGCCATTGCAAGCTGGAACAACGTTAGCCAATGCCCTCTGCCTAGTAGTAGAATACGTGGTGAACGTACCGAACTTCTTCTTGATCACCTTCAGGATCTTCTTCTGATCGAATTTCTTAGGGAGACCCTGGACGGTAGTCAAGGTCTTTCTACCATTGCGCTCTGAAACATAGATTAGAACGCCGTACTGATTTGAAAATTAATGAACGCATGCGACTCACGTTGAATTCTTATATGTATGTAATTCTGAGACTGCTTAGTCTCGCCGGTGTCTTCGTCAGCTTCGGCGAAGGGGTCTGTGTAGGTGCACGTGTCAGTTTCCGTTTCGGGCTCACGATGGAAAGACTACCCCGCCAAGATGTGCGATAGTGGTGAGATCAGGCGTCGACATTGATGTCTCTCATTTCTCAGTATGTGAGAATGCCGGAGACATCATCGACGAAGACCTGATGTCTCCCTACCAGCTGGAGGCAGGAGAAGGGGGCAGATATCAAGACAGGGAGAGGAGGTGGCGAATTGACTTACCGAAGGTCTTAAGGTTTTCGATGGACATAAACTCGGCCTTTTCTTGTAAACGGCCCTTAAAAGTGGTTATAGTAGAAGATTTGGAGTTTGAGATATGGGATCTCTGAAATCGGAGCGATCGCGGGTTCTGAAGGTCCGGGAGTGAGCAGTTGGGTGTTGAAGAAGTTGGGGGAACTAAAAGGAGTGAGAGGACTGGAACAAAGCGCTTTTTGAGGGATGGAGGGGAGGCGGTGAGCACGTGACCCTGCGGCAAACGCCAACCTCGTATCTGCCATTGCTCTCACACTTCGCAGGCCGCCTCCTGAGGACGCTCGGCTCTCGCGGAGCTGACCATTATCAGTTGATTCTCCAATCAGATAAGCACTGGCATGCTTACTGCGAACGGCGACCATGGGAGAGATTCTTGGGCCGAGCTAGTTATAGACTCTTCATGATGACAGGATGTCTGGGGTGAAGACTCAGCCTTTCGGGACTATTTGCGACAACTGCCATCGGGGTATGGAACGGTGCCAGGTACCGTAGACAGGTCACCAGGCAGACACAGATGAAAGACAAAGATATACTAGCATCTACTCATGCGAAATCCAACGCCGGGAGGGAGTCAGCTACTACTAGTAGTACTATACACGGCGAATATGTGCCTATAATCCCTCCCAAAATACAACGGCCTCCCCTTCGCCCTTTGGTTCCTAATCCAGTAAACTAGTCTTAAAAAGGTAGTCTGTTTTCTCCACCATGTAGATGGTCAAACTTGAAATTCGGCCACCGACTTCCTAACGGATATGACAACGTATGCGTTCTACGGAGTAGTAGAAGGAGCGGCGGGAGCGCCAGCGCGCTGGGCCGGCGGAGGCATGAAGAGGGGAAAGTATGTCTGCAAGCGACTTCAGCACAAGAATCCGTGACAGAAGAAATGACAAAGGACAGGATCCGTAAGGGCGTTGTCCAAAAACTTACCACAACCAATGCCATCACTGAAGAAGTACACCTTGAAGTTAGCCATCTATGCTGAAAGAAAAGACGAAGGTTCGGTCACCGTGACTTACACGACATGAAAACAGACATGTACGCCGGGGTAGAGGCAGTTTCTTTCTGGTCTGGGGATTCTGCCAGCCAGGTCTGTAGCGAGAACACGAACGAAACCCTGAATGATGTTCAGACCACCTCCTTGTGCCATTGAGAGAACACGTTCAGTCATACCACCCGATCATCCTGTGTACGCAAGCTCTGTCAGGCACCGTCTCGGTATAATCAGAATGGTGAATGTTCTGCTAGCGTACCTGTTCCTAGTAAACATCTATATTGGCGTCAGTAATCATGCATGCCATGCACCACCGTCGCAACAGCTAGGGATCAGAAGAAAGGAGCCAACTCACGGCGGCCATGGGCATGGTGCTAGACATTGCGCCTGTATTGACGGATCAACAATTATGACAATATCAGTCCAGATAGTATGGATCATCAACATACCCGACATATCGGCGTTGTCCTTGTCTTTCGGGGGCTCGACGAACGGAACGACTAGATAGTATCGCAAGAGACAAAGTCAGCAAACTCGTTTGAAGCCAGAAAGGAAAGTGGCTATCCTATTGAAAACAAGACTCACCGAGATCTAATCTCCGCATATCCTTTTTTGAAGCCATCGTTGCACTGGATGTCCTGTGGACTCAACAGCCTCCTCGTGTTGGAACTCTTGAGATGCGATCAGATCGTTTGATGCCAAGACCAAAGCGGCCCCAGGCCGAGATAGTCACCGCCTCCCAATGGCTGGCCGCTTCGAGTCTAAAAGTTCGATCCAAGTTCCATGTAATTACCGTTTGACGATCTATAGAGGCTAGCTGCAAGCCGTCCTTTGCGTTTCTTTGTCTGAAGTTTCTCGCTAACGAATGGTATACGGGGCAGGGGTGTCACTTCTGATACCAATTGCTCCGTACTCGTGGAATTTGTCATATCTGGTCTTTCGTCTCAGGGACGAAACAAAGAGACCAGTGAGAGGAACACAAGTCACTGCCACTTGAGATGGCTGAGCAAACGGCGTTTCAGGCAGCTAGTTTTGTTTCCGTTTGGACTGCTGCCCGTGACATGCAAGTTGGGCTGCTAGGGTTGCGTGCGCTGACTACGGAGTACAAGTGTTTCGTATACGATCAATCCGTGGGGAAGCGGATACTCTGAAGCCTATGTGGAGTGACCATGTCTCCGTACGATAATAACAATGAACAATGAAGCGTTTGGATGGCTATGCTGCTGTAAGCGCCGGCATACCGTACAGTTTTCCCCTGATTTCAATTCCGGCTGGTCTGAGGGGTCCACCCACGTAGGTGCGGTTCCCTGCATACTATAATAGCAGATACGCCAGCCACTATTGTCTGAACGGAGTACCCCGTAGGAGGTCCAGGGGTGGTGTGACAGCACATTTACGGAAGTACGGTGTTGCCCGAGGGTCTGATAGCTGGGCAGTTCCAGCTTACCGCGATAATAATGCTTCGCTTGTATGTACAATACTCGAGGAAGAAGCAACATGAGTCACCCGGTATACAGATCAAAAAGGAAAAGCTACCTCGGAAATATCATTGAAGAGGAAGGTTAGAAAGCTTCGTTGGAAACCGGAGGCTGAGGCTTGATTGTTCTCTTTTCGACAGGCGTTGAAGGGAAATTTGAGTCCCGATGTCACGTTCTTCGCCTGCTGTAACCCGGAATTTCCCTACATACCAGATCGACCATCGTGCAACACATATCGCCACTGAGTTCTACAGCGGGAGGCCATCTGGAAGGTGTGACAAATTACTGTGCGAACCTGTCTTACGAGCTGCATGCGTCATTCCATTGCAGGGAGGACGGAAAGGGGGGAGGGGACAGGTCAGAAGAGAACCATGCATCTCAGTAGGAGATGGCTGACTTGCACCTACAGTAATTGATGATGTAGGCTGCAGGCAGGACAGCCAGCTAGAGACCCAGAAGTAGATCATGACTTCATGTGTCCTCTGGGGTAAAGCCTGAATCCAAGCGTGGGAAGCACAGACATCATGTTGCCTTTACGGTGAAAGCAGGGAGCATAACCATAGGGCTGTAGGGGGTCGCGACAGTGACTGGCAGTTAGTAGCAGTATGTATTTTGGCAATTTGCACACTAGTCCGCGACCGGCAGTAAGTTTCATCAGTAGTAGCGACGTCTACCGGCAGCACCCTCGCTTGAGGTTGTGCGACGAGGGACAAGTCCGGTCTCGTCTGATGGTGTGATAGTCAACCCGTCAGCTCCCCACTGCCTATCGCAAATAATCCAGGACAACCGTGGAGTGTCATGTGTCACAAGATGGCAGTCACAAACGGCAAAATAGCCCGGGGGCCAGATGCTCTTCTTCAGAAGAATAAGCAGCATGCGGCAGGAATTTGTCAAGAGGTGTCAGGAAAGCCTGATTCGGAATGAAGGGGAGCGGACCTCGACCAAGAGGCCCCAGAGGCCAAAGAAGCGCTGATTGGTGCTCGGATTAAGGCAGACCGCTGTATGACCGCGGGCCATAATAATAGAGGCGAACAGTGAACCTGGAATCGGAGACGTATCACCGAGCAAGGAGAGGATCCAAGGGGATCTGAAGGTCGAGAATCATCTGATGGCAGTGCTGTTGCATTGGGGCGTTGTCAACAGCCGCACACATGCATGCATGGACGCATGGGCATGGACACGAGAGACAACGCCTTGACTTGGCCCTCTGCAGGCAAACAAAGAAGGCGTAATAGTGAGAATAGCAGGAGGAAGCACCTAATACAGAGACAGTGCTGGACGTGAAGCACGGGTACCTGTGTTTCGGAAAAGCCAAAGTCTTACCCTTACCCTTACTTACCTGGTAATTATTACTATTACTCAGGATTACGGGTGATTGTCGGCCGGGAATGCGAGTGTCCACGCGTGCCCACCACCGTCCACACTGTCCACTGTCCACTGTCCACCCACGACGGCAGCATCCGGGACGGCGCGGTAGCCGACTCAGCTCACTGCAGGCGATAGGCATCTCATCGTCATTAGTCCTTGCGTTATCTGGACGAGGCCACTGGCAGTTATCGCGCCCTCCGCTAATGGTCCACTGTGTGCCCTCGTGTTTGCCCGTCTCCCCGTGCCCTCGCCGTCCGCTTACCCATCGTGTGCGGAGCTTTGTCCCGGAGAAGAAGTCAAAAAGAACATAGCCTCCACTTTATATTCCCCATTGCCATCGCCGAATTCACTTTTGTCATCTTGCTGCATTATTCTCCACAGAACACCCCCTTGACCTACCTCTTTCCATTTTCGAAGATTACGCCGACTTCGCTTATTGTACGTCGCTCAGAGAAAAAAAAAACCCTTCTCCCTTCTCAACTCTCGATTGTCGAATCGAGACGCTTAAACGCTGTCCGATCGGATCTGCCCCAAGATCCCCTTCGAATTGAATCACACTCGGGCCGTGTAGATGATCGGAAAGCCTACGGTGGACTGCACAGCATGCAGCTGACATGATTTCCCACTCATCTGCCGGTGTCCAACAATGGGGCCATCCACTGAGCGCCGCCAACAACGGCCTTGGACATGTGGATGCGTCTCAGACCTCCGGTTCCGCTGACTCTCAGTCGGAGAAGCTGCCCGGACCACCATCACAGCACTCGCGCACCAGACAGCCGGCAGTCATCGACCTGACCATGAGCGACTGGGAAACACAGGAAAGAGAGCCTCCTGCGAAGCGCATGAAGTTGGATGCGTCCGCTACCTCCGTCGCTGGGAATGACAATCCCTCCAGTACGAGCGGCGATGTGAAGAACAACCTGGGTGGTGTTGCGGGTTCGAAACCGTTCTCGGTGGCATGGCGTAGCCGGCCGGCATGGTCTTTTCACGCCTTAATATCCGAAACGTACGGCGCGGAACATCGTAAAGAGAATCCTACTGCTCGCACTCAGGAAGAAGAGACTGAAACGCCACCTCCGTTCCCCGTTGCGCCCTGGAACTGCCCTCCTACGGAGTCTTGGGAGCAAGATCGGATCGCGTCAAGAGATCCTTCGCCCAGCAGGGACGTACAGACTACCCCGTACCGTATTGAGGTCCCCGATGCCGCACCGGTTTTAAAAGGAGAGAGTAAGTGTTTTCTTTTTTTTTTTTTCATTGTATTATATCGGAGTTCAAAGGATGAGGCTAACCAGAAGAATGTATAGAAGTCGCGGACTTCTCGCCATGGTCTGGAAAGCATCCCGAGGACGCCTTGAATGAACAGACTGCAAAGCAAGGACATTATGACCGCACTCGCGTTTCTCAAAATGAAACCAACACCGCGCGACCATCCCTGTACGCGCAGTTGAAGCATCGGTCTGGGTTACAAATGCTGTCCTCTGTCTTTGCTGCTGCATTGGAGAAGCGACAGAATTGTAGTACCATTACCACTCCATCCACCTTCAAGCCGCCGCCTCGGGTGACTCTGACGGACAATAAGCGTGAGGCTTGGCTTCGGGATCTCGCCAATTCGACGGTTCCGTTGCGGAGGTTGAGTCGGACTATCCCTCATGGTATTAGGGGGAAAGTTCTCCTCGACCAATGCCTCAACAAGAGCATCCCGGTTGGGCGAGCTGTGTGGCTGGCCAAATGTGTTGGTGCCAATGAGATCCGGGCTTTCAAAAGAAAAGGTACCAGCGGTGCGGTGGCCATTGGTTTGGAGGCGAAGTGGGTTAGAGACTGGACCATCAATGTCCAGCAGTTTATTGAGGGAGTGGTAAATTCCTGTGGCAAAGCAAATTGGATGGTGAAAATGTCTTATACGTAAGTTATACCATTCCCCCTCTCACTTCCCTATATACATCTTGTGAGACCCTCACTCACATTATGTGCTATATATATAGTATCAGCCTGGCTGCTCGCTTATTCTCGGAGCATCTACTTGATCACGACCACTATCTCCATTGGTTTTTGTCGTCACTAGAGGCAGCATCCATTAAAGTTCTCCCAGTTTGGCTCCTGATGCTAGGTGCTTATTGGGACAGCCTCCTGCGTTACAGGAAACGAGGCCGACGGTTGGCAGAGATACTACTTGAGAAAAGGCGCCAGGTATTGCAGCTGTCTCCCCGTTCCAATCCAGATTTGTCGCTAAAGAAGAGCAGGTTGCGCAGTCCAAGCAGGTAGACTTCCTCCAGCCGCTTACTGATCGATTATCCCATTGCATCAAAAAACTCCTTCGCGAGAATACATCCTCGGCGGTGCTACCTGACTCGTGGGACACTTACAAGGATACTGTGGCTTCTTGTTTGGATCTAGATGACAAGGTAGATAAGGCTATTTTTCGCAGCCTTGCAGAACGCAATGCGCGGATACAGCGGCCCAAGGGCCACAATGGGACAGCACAGCGCTCCCGGCGGCAGCTTGCTATTCACACCCTTGACTTGGTCCGCACCACGCATGATATCAATGCGACCTCGGCTGCATGTCTAGACACCATCGATGACAGAACTCTCTTGATCTCCACGGTTCTTGAATGGACAGCCAGCACTTTCCGCCATGGTGTTTTCAGAGTGTTTACCAGCGTTCGCCTTCTTCGGAAGTGGAAAGCCTCGGGGATCGACGTCGATTCGCACATATTCGCCTTTCTCTCACGGGCTGGAAATAGTAACGGGATGGAAATGAATAATGTGTACCATGTGATTTCAGAGCTCGTCAGATCTCAAACCTTTTCGGTCGGCAGATACCTTCAGTGGCTCATGGCTAGAGGGGTAACGGATAGATATCAATCTGGCAAGGGCAAGGTATGTTGATCATCTTGTCCGGTCCGACGCAGTTAACTAACCATACCTATAAGGCAATAACTGCTGATGTTGCGCTCCTCGCACACATTCCTGTCAACCGATTGCCAGAACATGTGTGCAATCTTCGTAGCACCCTCATGAGTCGAGCTGGATTCTCTGCGTCAGAGGAGGCTCTGATGGTGCAGATTGTCAAAAATTCTGTTAGCCATCGTTTCCCCGGTATTTTTGGAGCTAAACCGGAGGCTGCGATTCCACGGAATTTGTCCAAACTAAATTTAGCTTGGACTGTCAAGTCAGAAATCGGGCAATGGATCCGACGAGGAATTGCAGAACACTACCGTCGCTGCACAAGGGTGATTAACGAAAAGGCGCTCTCTACCGAGGAAGTCTCAGCCCTCACCCCCGATGAGTTCTATGGAATTCGGGATATCTTGGAGAGCTTTGAGGATCTCTCGATTCTCGCGGATGTTCTGAGACATGCTACTAGCAGTGACGATACCACCGTTCTTGCGGCAGCTGCAGACACGCTCAATTACCATTATGACTCTTTTTGTGCTATTGGCGCGACGACGGACCTGTTTCGGAGGTTCGTACAGGCGTACGTCCGCGTGAAGAGTTTTGGGACGTCTAATCTGGACCTCATCTTTTCACTTATTGAACTCGGACTTCGAATACCCAGTGAATTCAACGCTGTTGCTCTCCTTCGCCAGGAGCTTTCTCGGTTGGAAAGTAAGTCACCTATAGCCGCGTTCTCGCCGATTTCGGATTGTGTGCCCGATGCAAGTGTCGATGGGGGCCCTCTATGTCACGAAAAGTTGGACCAGCTCCTGTCTTCTTCAAATGGCATGGATGAAGCCACGTTGGGCGCGATATTCGCTTCACTCACCACACAGTTGGTGTCTGGCAACGGTCAGGGAAAGCTGTCGGCGAGTGATATTTGTCGGTACCTCGCGCGATTGAGATTGTTCCTTCCCAAGCACTTCGACTCGCTCTTGGTACGCTGGGTTTGTGCTGTCTTGAAGTCTACTAGCCGACCTGCATTATCGAAAATTCTGCCTCCCTTGATCGGTGTTGGCTGCGTTACCATCCAGGCATTCGTCTCACTGCTGAGAAGCCTCTCGCAGCGACAAGAGACTGTGACCCCAGTCATACCCAATATGGCTGATCTGCAAATGGATCTTATAGAGCTCCTTGTTCCCGTTGAGCCGGGGCAAGATAGGTGTCCAGACCTCGTATGTTTTTTTCCTCCTTCTGAGGTACCTACGGATGATGATCTCCTAACAGATATCTAGGTCTACTATCGGTTTCATTTGGCGCAGCAAGACTACCTATTCAAGCACTCAGAAGAAGTCATCCGTATTATTCGCAGCACCGCGGATTCTTTTAATGAGTGGCACACTACCATGGCCGCGTCGAGGCAGAACGACTTCCAAAGTCATATCGTCATGTTACTCGTCAGTCTGCTCACCCGGAATCCCGAGTGTGCCACGGAGAAGAGTATAGAAAGTCTTAGCCAGAGTCCGATGATCATGGTTGCCCTACGAAAGGCGTTGGATCAGTTGCTTGATGTTTGTCCGCAAACTGGTATGTGGGGTTGTCAGTCATCCGTAGTACCTTTTCTCACCGTTCCGCCAGATCCGAAATCCATCCTGCTTGAGGCCGAGAAAGTTATTCGTGTGACTAGTGACTTCTCGCTACCCTTCTGCAAGCTAAAGCTCCGGATTCTGTATTGTACAGAATCGGACAAAGCGGTTAAGAATAGCATAGTGGATGCCATGTTCAGGGCTGCGATAGGAGATCCTCGTGCCAGAAATCCCCACTGGGTTGACCTGGTTGCGTCAATGGGCGAAGATGCTGTACGACAGGTATGGTTCATCATGACATTCAGATTTTTTCCCCCCCTTCTAATTCATGCCAGATTCGCGAACGAGCCGAAGGAGAGTTTCTCTCAATTTCACTTTCGGAAAACCCTACTGAAGACCATTCGGCAACCACCGCCGATGGTCGGAACCCGTTGGAGATGGCAAGATTATATCTCACCATCATCGATGCGTTGGCCTACAGCATACCCGAATCTGGCCTTCCATCCATTGCACCTGCTCTTGTGGAGAAAATGGACTTGCTCCTTCACAAGCTTGCAGTACAGCAGGCCAACTTCAATAATTTCAGTCAAAATGCCAGTGGCGCGTCTGAGCAACTTGCCCGTTCGCGCTGTGACTTTGAGAAGGCGCTCGCATTTTGGTTTTCGGCTCTGCTTCGGGTGGTTGTCATACACCGGTCGGCGTTCAGCACGCCGCCTCTGTCGACTAAACCTAACTGTATGCCCGAGCAGACTCGCCTACTGATATCGATCTTCTGCATCGCTCTTTCCCGTCTCCCAAGCAGTCTGTTGCGTCTCTTCCCTATAGCCGA
The DNA here is from genome assembly GCA_002242795.1 of Byssochlamys sp. BYSS01. Lineage (NCBI taxonomy): Eukaryota > Fungi > Ascomycota > Eurotiomycetes > Eurotiales > Thermoascaceae > Paecilomyces > Byssochlamys sp. BYSS01. Next base: position 99,521 of record NIXA01000030.1, read on the forward strand.
CTACTTCCCGCACCAAGTCGTGGAATCCAGAGAGTTCCGTCCGTGTCCCGGTATTTTGCTCCATACTCACGCTCTAGATGTGGCGGTGTCTCTTATTGATGCTTTTCCGGATGAGATTCGACTACAATGTGCTCGATTTCTTAAAGAGAAGTGCCCCCTGTTTCTCAACTTCCAAAGTGACCCTCGATTCATCTATCTCCTGGGTCCCGTAACAGATCTTGCAATGCCTATCAATGCCGTGCCGCCTACTTCCGTACCGTCACCGGTCGCTTCTGGCTCCACGCCTGCTGCGACACCCTCAATCAATGCCGCCGCTGCGTCCCCGGCACAGCAACCTCTGAGCTCTTTGCCTTGGCTGACGGCTGGCCTATCCGAGGGCAAGAGCTGCATGGCTAACCGTCTTCAAATTCAATACCGTGGTCGGACCATTGGACCACATCCGTTACGTCCCTGGGAGCTCCTTGAAGATGCTGCTCCGTTTATGGGGGTCAATGACACGGCAGTGGGCCTCGGATACTTTGACGCAAGACGCGTCAAAGCCTAGACAAGCATGTCATCCGAGCCACTCTTGTTACGATTCAATTATATGCATGAAAATTGCAGTCCCTTGTACCTATTAGTCATTTCTGTTTTGTTAATGATGGATCTTTCCCTCCCCTCATATTGATGATCTTTTCTTTTGCTTCGGCGTGGCGTTTGTGTTTGACACTATATCCATTGAGTCTCTTTTGTTTGCATTGCGCTTGGGATATAGACCCGGGAGGCGAAGGGTTTGTACATCCAGAGTTGATTCATAGATTCTGAAGTTAGGATCTTGCTTTGCTATCTTCCTCGCGGTTTATTTCAACGTCTCTCAATGATTACTAATGACTCCATTCTATCCTCGATTTTTTCATCTGCGGCGATACCAGCATTCTTCTTTATGCAGGTTCTCCTTTCCATGGCTATACAGGGGCATCTGTGAATGTTGTATTAGACCAGTATCTGGAGTTCATATACTGGGTTTCTCACTGTGTGTTGTTAGTTTTTGAAGACGTTATTATGCACAGAAGTGCATTTACTTGCTCAGTTGCCCTGTCTTGTAGTCAATTTGGCATCAGTTCTACTGACAGTCGAGGCATTTTGATGTATATTTTCTACCGACCGATTGGTTGCCGATCCCTCATCACATGTAATAGGCACCATCAAAGACTGGTGGGATCTGACTTTGCACGTCATGGCGCTGAACGCGTCCAGATAAGCGATGTCCCTGATTAGAATAATCCTGGAGACGGTTTTGGAAGAATCCGGAGGTAGAGAGCAGCCAGGAGAACATGGATCGGGTCTTATAGAAAATCTGGGAGATTTACACGCTGTTGGCGGACTCATCCTACCTACGCTACTGAGATCAGAAGTGGGTGTGGAGCAAGAGTCTTGTAAATTCAATATCGCGAATGGTGGGTTTGAACGAGTATTCCCCCCATTGTACATAAATTGCGACAAGTGTACATGATTTCCCTTTTTTCCCTTTTTTTGTGTCTCCCATAATCCCCTCCCATCGTCTCGTACATGAATTGATCCTTTTACATGAATGATCCTTTTGAACCCTTTGCGTCATCCTCCATATCCATTTCCTTGGTACCAGTCGTCCCAATCAGTGGTCCCAGTATCGATTTCCTTAGCATCGGTGTCCTTAGTGTCGGCTTCCTCCGCATCCATCACATGCGTATTGCCATTCACGGGGTTGGTGTCCGGCATCGTCGTCCTTGGCGCCAGTTTCCTTTAAATCGACATCCTTCGAGTCAACTTCTCTCGGGTCAACTTGGAACCATATTCCATGATGTCACTCTTGGTGGACACTTCCTCGATGGTGTCGAACTCAACATCGTATTCCTCAATATAATACTCCTCAACATCATCCTCGCTAGTATGGACCCCATCCGTAGTGTCGGCCACTTGAATATCGGTGTTGGTGCCGTTCTTATATTCGTTGTCATCGACATGTTTGCCAGGCATGATCGGTTCATGCTTAAGTTCATCTTGGCCCTTCGCATAGGCTGTTGGCACGTATTGCTCAACCGCCGTGCTGGTGCTGCTAGGCTTCGAATCAGGAACCCAGGTGCCAGTGCTCTTGTCACGCATCTTCTCGACCGTCTGCTGGTTACGAGGAGGGTTTTCTGGCTGTTTGCCGACTGGGTGTTCTGTAAGATTCGAGTTCGGCGCTTGGGGATACAGAGGATTCCCATCGATGTTGAGAGGGACCATGTAGTATCCGAAGTCTCTTTGGAAGCCCTGAGTTTAATCTACGTTAGCTTCCGCTGTACGCATACACACACACACACACACACACAGAGAGAGAGAGAGAGAGAGAGAGAGAGAGAGAGAGAGAGTAATCCAAAACAAATGTTGAGCAGCGGGTTTTCTTATCTTACCCTAATCGCATCCTTGCAGTCGTCAACGTAGGCGAAGGTCACATTGCAGACAGTTGAAGAGGTGTACATGTTTATCCAGGGGTTGTATACTGGTATAGTGGGCATGATTGTGCAGACTTCAATAGGGCCCTTGTCCCTGAGGACATAGAGTGCTTCCTCGGACGAGATTGGTGCCTGATCATGCCTTCCTAGACAAGCAGTTCCTGTAAGAAGAGTCAGACTTGTATTGGACCGGGAGGAAGAACAGAAATAGAGAGAGAGGTATGTAAAGAGAAAAGAGGATAGTCATACTTCTGCCCTTAGCTCTTTCAACTCTCAACTGACGTCCATGAAGAGTAGCGGAGTTATTCCACGCCAGAGCAGCTTCAGCAGCAGCCGTCTCCTACATGAAAGCACCCTGTTAACAACGTGGCTTACATAATGAAGGTACATATAGCGGTGGAAACTTACCTCAAATTGAACAAAAGCGCCAGGGAGTCGTTTCTTCCTGTCCTGTTTAATCTTAACGTGGCATCTGCCGAGTTCCAAGAACTTTCCCTTGATATCCTGGACAAGCTGCTCAGGAGCAACTTTCGTTGAGAGGCTAATCAGAACGTCAGTATGTTTCCTCTGACACTTTCCAAGGCCAAGGAGGGAGGAAGGCTACTAGAAATACTCACTTTCCAACAAAGACACAAGCGTTCGGAGGGAATAGCCCCTGTGCATTCTTGCCGCTGGGTTCTTCGTGTTGTCTGTCTTCACGGCATGAGTACTCCGTAATGCCGTACGGGTTAGGGATCACTTGAATGTTCATGATGCTCGCTAATGCCAAACAAAGACGCTGCGGATGATATGTGTGTAATGCGCTTGGGAGTTATGCGAGATGTATGAGAATGTACGAGAGAATGTATGCGAGATGCAAGCAGCCCAGTTGCAAGATGATAGAGCAATGCTATACACCACAAAATAACGCAGTTAGAAGTAAAAAGAGACAGACCAAAGAGGTCGCAAGGAAGTAAGTTCAAAATAAAATCAGCAAAAAGTTGAAGGGGGGATATACACAGCGCATTCAGGCGCCAGACCTCGAAGACTGGTAGTGGTGTACACATTTCTGGTACAACTTTTTGGTCCATGTCCAGAAATAGCGTACCAGGGCGTGCGCGAACCGTGGACATATTCATAAACCGCGCTCAAAGCGTTTGGAAATCTGGTAGGATAACCAGAAACCGTGGCCACGCTGAGCTCTGTGTCCGAAAGCAGAATGTAGTAAAGCAATGTAAAGTCAAGGATAGGCAGATATCCCAAGGTAGACATGGTTTTCTGACTCGTGAACCACTCCACAATATTCATGAGGGTGTCATTGTGAGGAAGTCGGAATGGGACCTCAATGTTCCTCTGACTGGTTCAGGTAGCAATATGGCAGAAATTAAGGCAGAAATGCCCTCAATAGAGCGACAACTCTTTAAGACAAGCGTCAAGAGTAGGCATCTCAATAGTAAATCGGCACAGTAGACGTACGAAACGAAGATGAAGCAAGGACCGGTATGTCCATGTGTATCTTGATATCGACAGTACTGGAAGGGATGATGGCTTCATCATCCATGTTTGAAGATATCGTGCCATCTTTGGAACTAGACGCTCGAAGAGCTCCTTCGAGTAAGTCGTATCTGATCAGTATACAATTGAGGAAAGAGTTCAGGAGTTACCCTCCGCATTAGTATTCAAGCCCACTCAAGCCTATTAACAAAAGTGGCATTGTATCGTATTGCTCAAAGACATGAAGAGTCAAAGCACGGCGACAGTACGGTCATTCATTCCGCAGAGTGTGTAAGATGCAAGTCGTTGGCATCCATGCCTGCAGAGCAAGTTCAGATGAAGATGGACCTTTACGTTGACTAAGTTTATCGGCATTTCGCGGAGCATCGATCAATCTTATCTGATCTCGGGTGGAGGTCGCCAATCCACCTTACACGTAAAGTTACTATCAGGACCGTCGTGCGTCAGGACTCTTGACACTCAACCACATTGCATCATTATCACAAATATGATCCCTACAGCAAGATGTCTGGCTGCGAAGCAGGCTGGGTTTATCAAGCGGAGTACAGGGGAGCTGGCAAGGCTGTCAAGAATAGGTTTGTATTCTTCTGACCGCACCTCTGGAACTCCCCTGCGCCAGCACCGTTGTCGCCACTGATACTGACTGAATCTGTTGCCTACAGCGTGGAATACGGAGGGCCTCGGGACCCCAACAGCGCCGTACCATCTCCTTAATTTCGAAGATGAAGCAACTGTCGAAGGCTGCAAGACCATGGCTGACCGTGCTGTTGGGGGTTTCAGCACCGCAAGCCTTGACTACGTGCCCGCAGACCCCTCAACAAACACACCAGCCCATGCTCGATTCCACGGCAGCATCTCAACAAAGCTCCCACAAAACTGGAGGGTACAGAGGACGGGTAGGTATCTTGGAAGTCCCCGATTCACTGCTGGCACTTCGATTGACCAAAACTCGGGCAATCCTCAGGGTACGCTGCTTTCCGTAACAAGGACCGGGGGTATTGGCTTTTCGGCCGTCTTTTCTGGGATATCGACCCTTATTCATACCTCGCGCTACGTGTCAAGTCTGACGGCCGGCGTTACACTGTGAATATCCAGACCGATTCGATTGACCAGACCGACATCCACCAGCACAGGCTGTATTCACGGCACCATCGCGTTAATCGTTCTACCGGTTCAAGCAGCGCAGGATCGCCACTTGATGACTCGGAGGCCGAGGCCCTATATCCTCATGGGGTCCCTCCCGCTCTCTCGGACCTGCCTCCGGCCTCTACGATCATATCCGCCAGCACGTCCGGTTCAGCAGGGTGGGAGACAATACTCCTACCGTTCAACGATTTTGTTCGGACGAACCATGGCATGGTTATCGAGCCACAGACATCGCTACTCCGTCAACGGGTGAAGAGCATAGGAATTGGCCTCACAGATCGAGTGGAGGGGCCATATGACTTGCGGATCCACCGCATCTGGGCTACAAATGGGATGAGCGAGGACGAGATCGACGAAGAAAGACGTATCTGTGGTCCGAATGCGTTACCGGTCGATGAAGGTGTCAGGACTGGCTGGTCCACCTCTGCCCATGGAGCAGGCAAAGGTGGTCAAGAGCTCGACAATGCCGAAAAGAAAAAGCCGGAGGCGAAAGCGAAGGGACTTCAAGGCTTACGGTCCGAGTGGGACGAGTGACGAAATCGGATAAATGCGACCTGTACTACATTCTAATGGCCAATGAAATTTCTCTTTTGTTTTGTATTTACTGATCCTATATCATATAAGCAAAAGTCAAATATCATGAAGATGTCCAGGAGGAGTTGCATCAATCCATCAATCCATTTCAAGGTCAATGATAACATCGTCAACCAGTCGCGCGCAGTTATTAGCGTCCCGCAATGATCTCCCATGCTTCCTTGTATTTGCGGCTGGTCTTCTTGATGACCTCGTCGCTGACTCGAACACCTTCTTTTCCTTTCAACCCTTGCTCGGTCAACCAGTCCCGCAGAAACTGCTTGTCGAAGCTGTCTTGGCTACGACCAATCTCGTATGAATCTCTGGGCCAGAACCGGGATGAATCGGGCGTCAATACCTCGTCCACCAATACAATTTGATCGCTTTCCGTGTCGAGCCCGAACTCAAATTTCGTGTCTGCGATAATGAGACCACGCTCATAAGCATACGTGTGGGCGGCCTTATATATTTGGATACAGTATGAGGCGATGGTGGCAGCATATGGTTCCCCTATAATCTTAGAGGCTTTGGTTTCGACATCCATCCGTTAGCAGCGGCCAAAGAAAACAATCCAGCCAAAGACAGAGCTACCTTCATCGGGGTGAATATTTTCATCATGTCCGCCATGCTGAGCCTTCGTACTCGGAGTGTAGATCGGACCTGTCGGGAAAGCCTCACTCTCTCTCAATCCTGGAGGGAGTTTGATTCCATGCACGGTTCCCTTCTGTTGGTATTCCTTCCATGCTGACCCAGTGAGGTATCCGCGGACAATGGCTTCGATCGGAAACACCTTGTACCTGCGCACCTGCATGCTCCGATTCTGAAGCACAGGTCGCAGGAAATCCGGTATTTGCGGCGGAAGATCAAGGGTCAGGAAGTGAGTACGAAGTTGCGGGATCGCTTCTTTGATGATATTGAACCATTTATTCGTGCATTGTGTGAGATAGACACCTTTCCCGGGAATGCCCTGTAAGGCCAGATGCCGCGATTAGCAAAAGAAATAAAAGTATGACCTTGGGAGAAGAGAATGGAAAGCGCACATTTTCCATCACAATGTCGAAAGCGGAGATGCGATCGGTCGCGACAATGAGTAGTGTCTTCTCGTCCACTTCGTACAAGTCCCGGACTTTGCCTCTGGCGACGAGAGGCAATGCGCCTCTGAGATCTGTCGTTATAAGTGCCTCTGCTAAGCTCATTTTGTCCCTTCTTTTGTAAATAGAGTTATTGGAAAAAAAGAGAATGGAACTGCGGGCACCCGGGTGCCAAGGTATGACTCGATAAATTCATACCTTTTATCGATACGGATCTTTCTCCCGAACAGTTTGAGGCACCACTGCCTCAGGCACCGCATGTATATCATCTGGCGAATCTGCGCGTCGAGGAGTCATCGAGAGAGTGCAGTTCAACGACAATCGCAGTCTATCTAATGGTCATCTAGAGGACTCGGGGGTTTTCTTCAAAGTCAGATTAAGTCCCTATCACGCGATCTGAGTCTCTTTCGGTGTCTTCGTCTCGAAGGAGAACATTCGGATTTCTTGCCATCCGCGACGCAGCATTTTCTCTACCAAGCAAAAACAATTTGCAATAAGAATGGTCCATTCAACGAAATGAGTCGGTACCTCACGCCTTCAAAGGTCGCCCTACTGTGCCTTATCTCCATCTACACTGAAGGCGTTGTTCCTAACGCCTCCGCCGTTCATGTCCTCTCATTCGTCGTATCCTGTTTATTTCCCCTAGGATCTACAGAGCCATCTCCAACCGCGTCGGAATGGAAGCAGCATTCTTTGGTTTCCATTTCCGACTTAGAGCAAGCCCTTTCAGGCCGTGCATCGTCCATTCCCGGCCGTTCTATCTGGGACTTGTTTCTCAAGAAAATATGGTCTCTCAAGTGTCTGGATGCACTGGAGATCTTCTTCGTGGATATATCGGCTGTTCTTCAAAAAACACGTGAGGAACAAATCTACGATAGGGACAATGGCATCGCCCCGGAGACTGGCCGCATGCGCCTGTCAAGATCATCGCCGCTGGGTGTGTTCGTAAGAAGGGCCCAGTTGGAGTTTACTAGACTACAATTTCACGATTCTGTAAAGCTTTGGAAGTCATTTGTCAAGTATCGTCTTCCAACATATCCTGTGTGGGCAAGGAAGAATCCTCCAGACGAACAAGGTGCCATCGATGTTAACCTGGTCGAGATGGCTGAATACCCTAGCGAAATGTTAGCGAACGTCGTCTACGGCAATATGGATGATGATTCAGAAGATGAAACGGCCATCAGCACGAAAGATGTGGAGCGGCTATTGGAATTCCAGGTTGGCGAGTTACAGAGTATGCACGACTCCGATTTCTGGATGGATTATGGCCAACTAATGGATTACAGGGCTGGGTGGACGGGTGCCCGACGAAATGAGAGTGCAGCTGGGTCGGGTTCTCTCTTCTGGGGTTACGGTCCCAAGCCTAGCACATTATCTCAGGTTGGCGGTGCAAATACCCAGTATTTTTACTGCAGTCGACTAATATTCTCTCAGATTCCTCGACGCCTGGAGAGCGGGAGATTATCCGACATCTTTTGACAATCTACACCGGTATTTCGATTATACCATACAGGGTCGCGACCGTAGCTCATATCAATATGCACTACTTAATCTCGCCGTTCTTCAGGCAGACTTTGGGTGCTACGGCGAGGCGGTCTCGGCGATGCAGGAGGCTATCTCCATAGCCCGTGAATCGCACGATATGAACTGTCTGAACTTTTGTATGAGCTGGTTGTACCACTTTGGTAAAGCTTTTCCCGAACATATGAAGGACGTCCAGAACACGGGTATGCTTGGAAACGAAAAGGAGGGCCTGGCGTTTTTAAAGGCAAAGGCGAAAGAGACGGAGCTGTGGAGTCTCTTGAGCACCACATTGCTGAGCGAAGCCAAGCTAGAGCTGCAAAATGTACGTTGACCCGACTAACCCTAGGTATCATATATTCCTCGTCTCATCTTAACACCACTCAGGGGGAAAGTCTTGCTTCTGCATTTGAAAATGTAGTGCGAGCATCACACCTTAACGTCACAAAGTATTTGATAAACTCGATGGGGCCGCAGTTCCTATTACAGACTGCATTGTATGCAAGAATAGGTACTAGCCCTTGGAAATGAGATAAGTTCCCGGACAGTGCTAACGGCTTTCAAAGGAACGACGCATCTTTCCTGGCTGAACAGCGAGATCTTTTGCGAGTGTTACGCTGATCGGGCTCCATTTGAAGACTTTCTCAAGAGTAAATTTCGAAATTGTCAACTTGTACGTTCCCTTTCCTTCTCCATCTCACGTTAAGAAGAACAGGGCATTTCTGATACCCCTGAAGCTCGCACAAAAGGGTCGCTACAACGAGGCTCTGGCCCATATGAATGAGATCGCACCGGAAAGGCAGCATTCTCTCAAAGCGCATCAACACTGGGCCTTCCTCTCCGGCATTCTGCAATTGAGGCGGCGGATCTATCGGTATGGTCAATCTCTTTTCCCGAGTCGAAGAACGTTCCTCATCTGACAGACCCGTAGGGATGAAAGAGTGGCCGCAGATTACCTACTTTCTCAACTCCAGGCCATCCAGCTCCCCGATTTCGACGTTTCTCTTCTTCTCACGTTCCTCTCCATTGAATATTCGATCCGTAGCGGACACTATACCCGGGCCTTAGACCTCGTCGAACGAACAGCCAAATCCATCCAACAGGGGAACTTCGACATTCAGCACCAAGTCAAGCTGCTCTGCTTGAAGGCCAGAATTTTCGAGAAGACATCCCAGCCGCAGCGCGGCTTCTCCCTCGCCATGAGAGCGGCCCGCATCGCATACCGTTCCCGTCTCCTCCCGGGTCTCTGGGAAGCCATCTGTACCCTCGCAGCCGTCCTCCTGGGGCTCCGGGAATTCAGAGCGGCCAGCAACATGATCGAAAGCATCATGCCACAAATCCTGGAGTCGGAGGACTACGCGCTCGCCGCAAGCGGGTACTCGCTTCTCGTGGACGCGAATATGGGAGTGGCCGGCACCCTGTGGCGGCAAGGGAAGGATGACACACCGACGCCGGCCAGAAAGGAATACGTGAATCGCGCGTTGGGATACATTGATTGCGCTTATGACCAGTTCCGAGCGATTGAGGATATCAAGGGCCAGTGTGAAATGATGGCTAAGAAAGCCACGGCGATGCATCTCACGGGAGATCTGGTGTTGGCTAATGACTATGCGGCCAAGTATTTGGATCTTCGGAGACAGAATGCAGCAGAGAAATACTGAGCATTGGCATACTGCCAATAGATGATTGACGTACTCTTATGTAGTTTTCTTCGCAAACCTGATTAGCCGGGGCTAGGAAATGGACGGATGATGTCTCTTAGTCAAAAATTGTCGTACCAACTTTGTAACTTGCAGTCTGCCTATGGCCGCAAATACAGATAAGGGATATATTCTCCATGTCGTTGATGCACGGCGTCGATGCAACGACTCTTCGTAGATTACTCGCTGAGCTCAGAAGGCAGGAATGAACGGCTTGGTTTCTTGCCCGGCTACTTCCACCATTGGAGAGTGGTGTGATGACAATGGCGTAGTTAATTTATCAATTCCAACAACTGCTCTGGCAACATCTTGATAAATATACATATCCCCCGACTTCCCGACCTGATGAGTCCAGAGCCCAAAAGGGGCTCCGCTGCTCAGATGCTCTGCAGGACAAACTTAGGTAGCCTTGTCCTCCTTGTGGTAGTTGACGCTGGGGTTCCAGCTGGAGAATAGTTAGTAAGAGACCCGTCAAGATAATGCATATACACAAGTCCAACGGACAAAGCTGGAGATGGGAGGAATGTATATTTATAAACTTACAAGATAGTCTAGCGATCGCAACCTGGTTAGCAAATCTATGCTCTCGGCAGAGTAGGATATAAACAGAAAGCTCACCTTGTCACCGTCTCCCCAGGGAAAGTTCTTGGAACGGATGTTCTGGTATGGGTATTCGACGCGCTCCTCAAGCGGAGGGAGATGCTCCCAGTGCTCCCAGTGCTCATTCCAGAGGTTGTAGGCATTGATGCCACCTCCAATCAAGCAGGGGATAACAACGCTGTCCCAAGCAATAAACTTCGTTAGTAAAGACATTGGTCTTTCAGAATCGGCGCCATGAACTTCTCCAAGATTAAGGCTTGCTTTGGAAGGCCGGGTAGCTTCGGGGTTTGGCTTGTAAACATACAAAACGCTAAGTCTCCTCCACAGGGCTGCAGATTACCATTGAGTCAGTATTCGGCACTTCCGCAAATCGAGTATATCAACGAAGGCCCAATTGGAGAGCCAGAATGTCGTACGTACCACTTGTGCCAGCGGCGTGCTCCTTGACGGAGTTCCTCTCGCGGTTGAACTCGTTGTCAGTCACCCATCCAGGTAGCTTGGACTCGGTGCTGTTGAAGCGGCGCTGGACCGTAGAACGGACGGGTGCAGCACGCAGCGGCTGCAGAGCATGCTGGGACAGACGGAGGGCATTGCGTTGGGAAGCCATAGCGATCGATGAGCAGAGAATGTCTCTTCTTGCCTTTCGAGTGGGCGGCGATGGGATTACCACGGAGGTTCAGCGTTCCGTCCGGATCAAGTTCCAATTAGCGGCCCCGTGATTCGGCGTCAAGCCCTGGATTATGTCAGCGCTCCATGGCCTGATGTCATCTGCTTCCGGTCACGGGACCAGCAGCTCGACGCGTATAGCTGGTTTTCGAGGACGTTCTGCGTTGCCTTCTATTGCGGATTATACCGTCTGTGGTTCTCTTGACTGGGCTTAATCCTGGTTGACCTCTTTTCTGCTCTGTCCGAGAGATGTCCGGCCTACTTCAATAGTGGCAGGAATGGGGTTTCGCGTTACGACATGGAACGGTAAGCTCATAGCTGAAGTACTCCAAGAATCGGCGAGAATAACACTAACGCCATTTGACCTATGAGTTAGTAAACGGTATCCGGTGCGTATAGATTTACAATGTACTTTGCATCCGCGAGTTGTTGAACTATTTCCTAGGAACCCGTTCTCATACGAGCCATGGAGAGGGAAACGAACGTTCGAAGTGGGATCTGCGCCATATTTCTTTCTATAGTGTTGACTCTCGGCTGATGGAAAGATAGTCTATGTTTGACACTCTTGAGGCGGACATTGTTGTCTTCCAAGAGACCAAGATACAGCGGAAAGATCTCCGAGATGATATGGTTCTAGTCCCCGGGTGGGACTGCTATTTCAGTCTTCCCCGAGTTAAGAAGGGTTCGTCGTTTGATGCTACTCTATTATGTTGATACGCGCCAATAATAACACCGTAAAGGATACTCCGGTGTCGTCATCTACACGCGCAATGCGACGTGTGCTCCTATCCGTGCGGAGGAGGGCCTTACCGGAGTCCTATGCCCGCCGAACTCATCTGTATCCTTCCGCGACCTCCCCGACGAGCAGCAGATCGGCGGTTACCTGACGATGGAACAGCTGTCAAGGCTTGAGCTTGATATGACTACTCTCGATTCGGAAGGTCGCTGTGTTATCCTCGAGTTCCCGGCGTTCGTCCTCTTCGGGGTCTATTGCCCCGCTAACCGGGACGAGAGTCGTGACTGTTTTCGCCTTAACTTCCTTGACGTACTTGATTTCCGCATTCGGAATCTTATTTCCATGGGTAAAAGGGTAGTGGTCACCGGTGACCTGAACATTTCCGGTCTCGAAATCGACTCGGCCCCTGCCGCTGAGGCTGTCCGTAAGGGGACGACTACGGAAGACGAATTCGTGTCTGTACCGGCACGGCGTCTCTTCAACCAGCTGCTGGCCAATGGAAAAGTCATTGGTGCACGAGATGAGGACAGGGAGCAACCGGTCCTTCAAGATGTTTGCCGGTCATTCCACCCTGCCCGTCGGGGAATGTACACTTGCTGGGAGCAGAGGATAAATGCTCGGCCTGGAAATTATGGCTCGAGGATAGATTACGTGCTGTGCAGTCTGGATATGAAGGAATGGTTTTCCGATTCGAATATACAAGAGGGTCTCATGGTATGTTCTGCTTCCTTTCGTCCAACCCTCTTTCTCCATCCAATTCTCTTTTTTGCCCACCCCGATCTTAGAGCGTCTGCTGATATTCGCGCACAGGGATCCGACCATTGTCCCGTATACGCCGAGTTCAAAGATTGCGTGATGCTCAGTGGGGCTTCCGTCAACATTCGAGACATCATAAATCCCCAGGGCATGTTTGAGAACGGCGAGCGAAAGCGGGAATACGCAACGAAGGATCTTCTGCCACTGTCTGGGCGCCTAATACCGGAATTTGATAGGAGGAGGAATATTAAGGATATGTTCTCTCGTAGGCCGGCTGGCTCACTGCAGAAATCGACTTCTTCCTTATCTGGAGCTGAAGACTCTTCAACCCAAGACATAGATTCGCCGTCTCTCGCGGGCGGCAGCGTGTCTCTTCCCCCTAGCGACGGAAATAGACTTACAACGGACAACACCCGAAAGCGATCGCAGCGGTCCGATTCAGCGTCGTCTATAGCGCCAAAGCGTTCCAAGTCCGCAACTAAGTCCGCAGCTGGGACTCTGGTCGCGGGCCAACAAACGTTGAAAGGGTTCTTCCAGTCGAAGCACACGGTCGAGGCTACGACCAAGGATGTCAAAAGTCCCACGAAGACAAAAGTTGAACAGACAACAGGTGCAACAAGCTCCTCTCCTTCAAAGCCTCGGACGACTTCTGTGCCTGCCTTGTCAGGACTGCAGAATGGAGACCCTCCAACGGAAACAGCGGACGAGACAGGCAGCGAAATCCTGGATCCATCTACACAAGGCAAGCCCATCATCGATCCCATTGCAAGCAAGGAGCATTGGGGTAAATTATTTACTAAACGGCCTACACCTAGATGCGAAGGACATGAAGAGCCATGCATCAGCCTCACGACAAAAAAGCCGGGAATAAACTGCGGACGCGCATTCTGGATCTGCTCACGCCCACTCGGACCCAGCGGGAACAAGGAGAGGGGGACACAATGGCGCTGTTCGACGTTCATCTGGGCCAGCGATTGGAATCCCGCGGCATCTACGTAGTCGGACCTACTTTAGCTATCTACGCATCAGATTTAGTTCATGATGATGATACCCATTATGCATATATGTATCTTTTTTTTTTCCTTGTGAATGTCTACTCCTGTCTACTCCGTATGTCGCCCTCGTAGCAGCACATGAGTAAGACCCTGTCCTATCCAGCGCAGAATTTTTTCTTCTCCACCCTCTTATTCCCTCGTATCCCATCTCGCGTACTTTTATCTTCTCATACCTTCTCCCCAGCCTCCCCTTTTCGAGGCATACCAGCCCATCGTCTCAGCGTAGTGAAGTCGTGGGAAAAATTTTCGCTCCCCCCACTTCCCAGCCCCCAGCCCCCCAGCAAGATCATACAGAAGGTCCTCGTGCCGTCCAACAACAACATGAGTCACAGTGCTCAAGCGAAGAGATTTTCCCTGGTGAAGTTGTTCGAGTCATAGTATTGACGGACGTGGAAGTGGGAGCGGCAGGCCACCCCAGCGGCTAGCTTAATTACCTGTCATGTCGTCCTTGTAGTTCCCCACACTCGCTGCGCCTTAGGCGGCGCCGGCGCCGGCGCCAGCCTTTTTTTTTTTTTCTGTTTTTTCCTGAAATAGAAAATGATACATGCGAGACGAAAATAGGAATACAAAGGCATTATTTCGGGACCTGCAGGTCGAAGATCAGAGCCGCGCCCCGTTGTTTGCGTGGGAGATGATCCCCGGCTCAGTTTTAACCCTAACTCAAGCAGCCTTCGGATACAGCAGCTCCGCAAGCGCCTCTGATCAGGGCTCTATTTTCCAACTATGCGGTAAGCCCATCTGCCAGGTCAGAATATTTATAGCTCATTGTGTTATTCATTGCTACTGGACCCCTGTTAATTATCACAGCCGATCACGCTGTTTCCAGAGGGCTAGAAGAATCCGAAAGTTGGCCGTAGACTCTGAGCTCGGAGTACTCAGGATCAAGCAGCCTACAAAGCTCACCACTGCGATGCACTCTTATGTCAACTTGTTGAATATTCACTTGTTTGGTAGCCATCATATTGTGCCTCTCACCCTCTGTCCATTTCGATAGTTATGGACTATCGATGAGATACTTCCTCCCTCCTTTCGGAGAGATGTAACCTTGAAAGTGAAGCAAGTTTAGGAATTAATGACCGTACATGAACACTAATTCTTTAATAAGATGCAGCGAAAGAAAACCTATAGACTTTACATTGGGCTCCGGAGTTTTGGAAGATCTTGTCGTAGGAAGCGCAATGTACCGTCACTCGAATCTCAGTCGTCTTCACCTGAAGACAGCGAGTACGGTTGGAAATACTCACAGATCCCATAAATGTAAATTAAAGACAATATAGAGAGACATTAACTCTAGACAAATTTATGAAATCTTCTCATAACAGAGAGTTATTGCACAAATTCTTAGCTCTTATAGGAATTTTGTTCAATTTTACTTTCATTTTTGTTTCAAAAACTTCAATGACAAACCATACCAACGAAATCTTCGATTGCCTGTACTCAAGCATACCAAATATTCTGACATGAAAGCCTCGTCGTTGTCACTTTTGCTCTGCTACGTCTAATTCTCTAATGCTCTGAATCGAGGTTGAAAGATTTCAGCCTCCGCAGTCTCATTCTGGTTTATAATGAATCCATTGGGGCATAGTCTCTCATCGTGTACACGCCATGGACATCTCTCATTACTCCAAAAAGAATGTGGTAAATTAGTAGTTCTTAAGCGCGTTGAATGAGAAGAATGTCCAGTTAGGCCTAGAAGGTGCTGGCATGGCCCCGGTAGCTGTCTTCAACGACGGGATAATCGTCGCGACAAAGCTCGACACCCTTCTTTTAATGTTTCGCAAGCCATGCACCATAGATATAATGCCTGCCTTAAGATTCAAGCTTGGCTTTTCCAGCGTGTACACTGCGACTTACTTCGAATATAGAGAGATGTGCATTCTGTAGTCTTCTTAACATGACTATGAGCCGTATTATGAAAGATACTTCTTAGGTATTTGGCAAATAGGTACGATCCTGCTTTCCGGAATTACTACCTAGGTACTGCCGGCGTATGCAATTTTTCTCACGAGCTAGAGAGTCTTCTTTCATTAGAAAGTAACCACGTAAATGCCCGTTGCCCTGGAGATTCCAGCCTTAAGTCCCCCGCGTCCGCTACTACAAGCTGGGCCCCAGTGAAGATAATTATTCGGTGACACATCGAAAACATTCTCGACAAGTTCTCCTGACTCGGACGGTCCCAGAGAGTGAATCACAGGTCTAGGTGAAGCATATCCAAGCCATTTCTTTGTGCCCCCACGGGGGTACTTTTTGTCCGTACTTAACCTTCTACCTGTCCCCCTAACCGTCCTCTCTACTCGTTTCCGTCTCGCACTTCCACCATCTTCTCCTCTTCTCTGTTGTTTAAGAAGCCTCGAGAGACTCAACGACTTCTGTTGTGTTCTAGAGTGCTTCTCTTCTCGTCTCTATTCTCCCAGCCTGGTAGAGAAACATAGTTTACGTTCGAGTCGGCTTCCGAGAAACTTTCGATCGAGATGGCCGCCGTCACGACTCCCCTCCAGCAGGCGTTTAACAACTTTTTGTTGACTATGCCGCCTGATCGTCTGGAAGAGCTGCTCAGGTATCTCAATGAAGCCAGAGAGGGTTCAGACAATGAAACTCATGGGGACAATACTGGGGCCGCGAATCCATTTTTTGACGCTCTTCCTCGTCCTATCTTGCCGACAACTGCAGCCCCTCGCTCACCAGCTTTGCGTGGGAGACGTCCGCGCGAAGGGAAGCTAAGGCCTCTTAACAGCTTTATTGCCTTCAGAAGTAAGTTAGATAATCCCAGACAGAATTGAAATACTGAGCTAAACCATGAGCAGGCTTCTATTCGAACATCTTCCCCGACTTGACTCAAAAGGCGAAGTCCGGAATTCTCAAATTTCTCTGGCAGAACGACCCTTTCAAGGCCAAATGGGCTGTACTCGCCAAAGCATATTCCATTGTTCGCGATTCTCATATTGGCGAGGTCTCTCTTGATTCGTTCTTGAATTTGAACTCCGGTTTCCTTGACATCGTGGACCCTGCCCATTACCTTGAAGCTATGGGATGGGAGTTGACCAACCAGGGACAGAGTCAGTACACCATGGCTAAGGTCAGATCAGTCCCTATTGTCGAGGTCGAGGTTTCTACCATTCATTCGGTGAACGATATTGTCACTCGTTGTTACGAACTGGGCTACGTGTCTGGAGAAAAGCGTAACCATACGTTGAGTCGGGGCAATGACGGCCCAGCTTCTAACATGGCATTTGTCGCTCAGCCAACATTGATTGTCAACGAGAACAACGCAGTCCAGATCTCTGGACCTGACAACAATGTGGTCATTGACCTCGATGCGAAAGCTGACGCTGAAGTTTTCCCCAATAACGCTCCAGCAGGAACTCCGTCTCCGGCTCCTAGCGACTTGAGTTCGATGGTTCACGATAATTTCGGGACGGAGCCTGAAGTACACCATGTGATGCCTCAGTCTAAGGTTGACAACGGCTTCAATGCCAATGTGCAGTTTGCTGATGCGCATGACCCTGAAGTCTTCTTTCCTCTGGAAGTGCTTCATACTCCCCTTATGCCCTACGATCCTCTCATCTCAGGGCCCATGGAGAACTACGACATTGACAGATTCCTGAATCTTTAACTCAAGCATGTAAAGGACGATTAGCGCTACTTCTTATTTTCGTCTTTTCCTGACGCATGATATACTTTGCTGACGGGTGCACTTTGCGTCTACGTGGTCAGAGCACCTAATTGCCAATCAAACATGATGAGTTTTCCAACAACAGCATTTCAAATGAAGAGCCTCAGAACGGATGCAGGGGCTATGTTGGAGACAATTGACAAAGGTTCAGACTGGAATCTGGATCTTGTACGGCAACATGCAGGACACATGGTGTTGGAGGGTCTTTGTTACAAATTGTTTTCCCTTTATTGTTCTATTGTTACCCCCTTTCCCCCTGTACTCAACAGAGTGGATATGTGGACAGGACATGTCTTACTATGAGATGTTTAATTTTTCCTTTTTCCCCTGCAGCTAGTTTGTCTTGTCTTGTTTTGTCTGGACTTTGACTCATTGTCTGAGCTTATGGACTTCTGACGCGGGCTATTTCTTCACAGAAAGGGCCTGTGATGGAGGACTGAGAGTTACTGACAGATGGGACTTTAACTGGATGTGACTTGACTTGACCTGACTTCATTGTTGCCTGTGCGGTTTTCCTACCCTGTTGTTGTTGCTTTTTTTCTAACACCTATAGTCTGCGGCTCAACTGTCCACCTACAGGCTGGATTTGAGGTTCTTGTTTGAGGTATTCTTCTTATGAGAACCGGTCTGCGAGACTCTGTCTTATTATTATTATTATTATTATTATTATTATTATTATTGTTCCATTTTTCTAAGGCTTTTTTCAGTCGAAGACTATGCAAGCCGAAGCCTTACGTACATGTGCCATCCTTATGTAAGGAGCCTGGTCAGAGTCATAATTCCATGTGAACCCCATAGCTTACACACCATAAGAAGCCCACCTCCAAGGGAAAACTGCCAAAACCTTGTGAGAACCCCACCATACACTAGGCGCAGGGATGGAGGAATATTAGTGGAGGAGGGAGGTGAGTTTTGGAACTGTGCCACACATTACCCCTATCTCTCCTTTCCCAGCAAATCCCTCATCCCAGCCACATACTCAGGCTACCCCTCCTTCACTGTGGTCATATGCCAGCTGCAGGATTCGAACCTGCGAGCACTTGTTATAGTCCTGGGTGGGGAGACTCTGTCTTAGTAGCTAGTTAGTTAGCCCAGCAATAATAGAGTACTTTGTACTGCATATTAATTTTAGCTTAAGTAGACTGGACGGGGGGTTAGACAGGGACTAGAGCAGCTGTCTACGTCAACAGCAAAACCAGAGCACTCGGAAAGACCCTGCAGGGACCCCAAAAAAGAAAAAAAAGAAAAAAAAAAAAGAAAAAAGGCAAGGAAAAGGGGGAGGCTGGGGGGAGGGGTGGAATCCCCATGGCAATGAACCAATTCGCCAAAACTGACCAAAATAAAGCAAAAGCCTCACAACAATCTGCTCATACCTTTCACCAGAGCAGGAGACTTCATCCCCAGCAACACCATAGCAACAACCTTGCCAAATGTATATTAAACAATGACAGAACAAGGACCAGCCTGCCATCAAGATAAGCTCACAAACAGGTTCATTCCATGCACAGACCCAGTTCCCCACTCTGACTGCAACCCTGACCTGAGCAATTCCTGCAGGGGTCTGCAGATTTTTGGCCCTGTCAAAATCTGTCTGTCTGTCTGTCTGTGCCAAGCCTGCCCTGTGCATTATCCTGAAACTGCATCCTGCTGCTGAGGCACAGCTTGCATGGACAGACTGACAACACTGAAACAAGGAGCTTCAGGTTTGTTCATAGGTTTGACTTGAAGTAGATGACTCTATTCCTTCTATTGTTGCCCTCTTTGTGGACTGTGGTAGTCTGGATTTCTTTCTTTCATTCTTTTGCCCTTTTTTCTTTCATGCCTGCCTTTGTTTTGTTCTTTCTTTCTTTCTTTCTTTCTTTCTTTCTTTCTTTCTTTCTTTCTTTCTAGAGGCTTTGCAATTGCCAAGGTGCTAACTTGGGTTCACAAGCTGATGTGGTTAGTCAGTGGCCCAGTACTTTTTGTTCATGTCTGAGATTGGTCCTTTTGCTGATGGCTTGTCTGGGCTGTCATCTGCATGTTGCAGATCACTTTGATGCCACCTGCAGTTTGCCAATTGCAGGGTTCTACAATCCAAAGCCTGAGTTTGCCTATTCATTTCTCAGCTCAACAGCACAGGAGTTGTGTAGCTGAGCTGGTCCCTTGCAGGCCATCATAGCTAAACTGATCCAACATTGAGCTATATATAATAACATGGAAGCAGTTTCATTCCCCTACAAAGTGTCCAAAAATAAAAGGCCCAAAAAAAAACAGATAGATACATTTTGCAGAGTTGAGCCGTTCTACCTACATAGAGATACTGTACATGCTCCACAGAACATAACAAAGACACACAGAACAAGGCACTCCCCGCCTCAAAAGAACGCCCTTCCATAGAGGCTCCCACCGCAGGGCACAGTCCCCGCCCGTCAGCCCACTCTAGTCTTCCTGGTACGAGATCTTGCGCATCTCTCCCAACCGTTGTCGCGCACGCGCAAGGTTGTTCTCGAGCTGTAGGATTTCGACCTATACAATAGAGAGACGATTTAGCACGTGGGCGTCGCGACAGTGGTGAAACGCACAAACACATAAGGGAACATTAAGATGTCCATTACTCACCTGCTGCTCCATTTCCCGGACTTTGAACTCGTGCGAGCTGAGTTTCGAGTAATCCACCGCCTCCCCCTCCTCCCGGTTCCGCTCCGCGATGATATCCTGGACTTGCCGTACCAGGGCCCTGCATGCAGCCCCCACAGCCTTGCTCGCCGCTTCCAGCCGGTCTTGCGTCTTGCTCATGAACGACGCCTTGACCCGACTGGCCGCCACCAATTGCGCCGTGCTGGCAGCCACATCGTTGCTCGCCACAATCAGCTGCTCCGGAGAGTTCCGTCCGGAGATGACCCCATCCGCCGTCTCGATTAGCGTATTCGTCGATGATGCCACCGCCTTGGCGGCCGAAATGAGTCCTTCCGTCCACCGGTTGTTCTTCTTGTAGAACGCCGTCCGCGACGAGCTGCCGCGTCCTTCTCGTACAATCTCCTCTTGCGTCGCCGTCGCCGCCTTGATCAATTCCGCAATGGCTCCCGTCACTGCGAGAGCCGCCTCCACGATCGAATCGTGGATACGAAGCTCGTACGTCGTGTACCCTTCACGCGGTTTCTTCTTGAGCTTCGCCAGACGCGCCGCCGCCGCTTCAATTGCATCCGCCGCCCGACTGAGCTCCTGGTCGACCATCTCTCCCAGGTCGCCCTTGGTCGTGAGCTTGGTGTTCTTGGGTGCAAATGTGTCAACCAATTTCGACAGCGACTGCAGATCCCGCTGCACTTCCAAGTTGTTGTTGATCACAACGTCCGTCTTCTGAAGAGGCTCCAAGCCCTCCAGCCGGAAGGATTGGAGTCCTCGGAAAAATCGTACGGTCGCCTGCGCCGACTTTCGAGCAGAGGTGATCAGCTGATCCGCATTCTTCTCGTCGTTTGCAAAGCGCGTCAACCCCTTCGTGTTGCTGAGTACATCCGCAATCGAGCCCGAGAAGATGGAAACAGTGCGGATAATCTCCGCATGAGTACTGTTCGGTCCGTCGGCTATGAAATTGTTAAAGGCCGTAGAGAACTCCGTAGCAGATGCTGACGCCTTTTCAATCTGGGAGAGCACATAGGGTGGAGAAGCATTCTGGTTTCCGGCTTGCATGCTAGAATCCAGCTCGTACAGGGAGTCATCTACTCGCTGCACACCCGTTTGAAGCACTGAATCGATAATGTCATTGATCTTGGAAATGCTGCTGTGTAGGACTTGGTCGATTTGAGAGTCCAAAGCATGATCTGCGTCGCCTTGATTCTGTTCGCAATCTGTTAGTGCGATTGAACAAACACTATTTATCCCACACCAGGTAGAAGATCAAACACACCAATTTCAACTCCTCGAGCTCCATAAGGGCTTGTTCCATCCCAGACTTGTAGACTTCAATCTCCTCGTCCTTCTCGCGTAGAGCAAGATCCTGGTCTCCCTGTCGTTCAGAGTTCCGAGACAAAGCTTCTTCGAGAGCCCGATTTTTGTTCTGAACCACGGGGTCAGCAACGACGAACAGGCAGAGAAAAGAAAGAAAACATTTTTTTTTGCAAAGATATAACATACCCTAAGAGCATCCTCCAGGTCGGTAACCTCGCGATTATATTTCGACAGCATAGTCGAAATCTCTGTGCTCTTTTGACGTTCGGCGTTCTCCGCACGATCAATGGCCAAGCGGAGTTCTCGCTTGACCTTCTCCAGCTCTTCCTTGTTAGTTCCAGTCAATCGATCCCTTTCGTGCAGGGCACGGTCTCGTTCTCGGATCATGTCTGCCAGTTCAAGGTTCTTTGTCTTAAGTTCACGCTCGAGCCTCTCCCGTCGCTCAATCGCTTCCTGCGCAGAAGCCGCTTTCAGCTTGAGGCTCTTGGTGGTCTGGAGCAGATCCAGATGTTCCTGCCGAAGTTGGGAATAGAGCTTGGCCAGCGCTTCATACTTCGATCGCCACGTGTTCACTTGTTCCTGCAAGGCACGAATCTGGTCGTCTTTCGAGGCACTCTGCAGGTTCAAGTTGTGCGAGAGCTGGTTCATCTGCTCCTCCAGATCCTTGACACGGCGGTCATATTGCTGCAGCAACAGCTGGTCTCGCTCATACTGTGCTCGAGCGTTCAAATTTTCTTGTTCGAGCTCGGCCAAGCGACCCTGGGTCTGGGACTGATACTGGTCACGAAGGAGTTGTTCCTGAGCCAGCCGTGCCTGTTCCGCTTGGAGACGCTGCTGCTCCTCGAAATCTCGTTGGGCTTGCTGTTGGGCAAGGAGCTGCTGGCGCTGCGCATCCTCCCACTGCTGCTGGATACGTTGCTGCTCGGCTTCGTATTCCTCCTGCTGGCGCTTAGCTTCGTTGGTCCAGAAATCGGCGATTGGCTCCGGCTCTTCCACCTCCACCTTCGCTGGCGGCGTAGGCTCCCGTTCGATCTCCTTAGCCGGTCTCCTAGGCAGAGCAGGGCGATCTTCATCCTCGGCAAACAGATTCGGGGGATCTTGGGGAAGCTTCGGAATGGTAATAAGACTGGTCAGATAGCGCAAATTGGAGCACTCGTAATAGAACCGGACCAGTCGGAAATGCTGAGCATCGTAACGCGAACGGAGAGGCTCCAAAGCGTCCGCATCTCCGGTAGCTACAGGTAGTCAGCACAACATAGTCCAAAACGACAGACACGGTTTACTTGAATTTTCATACTTGTATGCATAGCCCTCAGCATGCTGGTGATAAACTTGTAAATACCGTAGCTCTCTTGTACAAGGGGAACCAGTGCAGAAATTCGGCATTCGTTATTGGTGGCGGATAAAAAGTGCGAGAAGATCAGCTTCTGGAATGCGTCGATCTGATCTTGCAAGACCATGAGATCACTGATAGTCTCGTAGCTGATAGACCGTCAGTATCGAACGGGTTTAAATTTTCAAAGCCGTCATCCTCAGCCTACCCTTCATTCGGATCATTGATAGTCTTCAAACTAATATATTCCTCGTATTCGAACAGACCTACAAAGAGTCAGAAAGGTCTCGCCAGGATCATCGCATTGGCTGAACAGGCCAGAAATCTCACCATTGAATTCGGGATGATTCCGATGGAATTGCAGCTTCGACTCGAGGAAGAAGACATATTCCCTAATAAGCGGAGCATACCCTGTCATTCATCCCTGGAGTCAGTCACATCTCTCCCATAGACAACACGATGCATGCAGTGATGGGCCAGATACCTCGAATGCCGTCGCCACCAACCCCTCTCATCAAAGTATCCAACCAATTCACATGTTGCTGTGCCTCCTTAACCACGATCGGATGTCCTTCTTGCAGAACCTTGTGTATCGTAATCAGGGCTTTGAAGGTCTGGATTTCGTCCGCGAGGATGGGTTGTCTGGGAACATGAATCAAATATCAGCGCACAGGCATCATCGCAATGCGGAACAAAAAGGAAGTTATCAACGAACACTTTCATGCCAGCCCAGAAGGCAGCAGAGGACCTATTGTCCCATGTATAGACGATGCAAGCACGAACATGTTTCCCTGGCGGATAAGCGTCAGCCAATCGTTAGCCCACGGGAAGTTGTCCTATTCTCCCACCACCGTCGACAAAATCGCAGGAAAGAAGAAAAGAGAGGCAATGGTAAAGGGCAGGCCTTTCATACGTTTCGGCGCGGTCTCCTCTATCAATCCCCGAAACAGTCAGTAAAAGTTGAACCAAACGAGTCGAAGGAGCACCAATCTCGTCTCCTTCATTTGCTCCACAGGTAGACACCAAAACTCACCAATGGTCGTAGCTTTGCGAATGTTGATCGCGAGATCGGCCTCAGTTCTACGTGCAGGAATCCCCAGTTAGCACCGCATTCCCCTCGACAACAGTGTTTTTCAGATCATCTCATACCGACTAGTCATCTCGATTTCAGCAAGACGCCTGGTCTCGACGTCGATCGGGTTCGTGGAAAGTCTTATTTATACGGCTTTTGTGTTAGGCTGACGGCCCCTGGGACTTTGCGGAGGTAAGGATGGCCGTTATCGTCAGTACCAAGGTTGCGGTGAACCCGGGGGAGGATGGATCAAAAGGAAAGCAGGGCTTGCTACTTTCCAAGCAAATTGAAGAAGTAGAGCAAGTAGCAAAAGGCCAGGCTACAGAATTTGAACTGCAGAAAGACCGGTTAAAAAGAAATTGCGTGTCGAAGCGATGGACAATGACGTTGTCGGCGTTCCTGGATTGGGGTGGAATTCTGGAGCCTGCAGCTGGTGGACGCGGCGGGCTTGGCAGCGTCGTCGCTCTGCTCTCTCCACCATCGACTGTCTCTCCTGCCTTTCCTACTTCAACAATCGCGAATGTACGTATGTACGTGTCCAGAGTCATTTATTCTCATTAGATGCAGACTGTCTGTCTGGCAGTCGCTATTATACTCTATGTATTACCGCAAAACTCCGAGTTAAGAGCGAAACAATAATAGCGCCACTACTTGCATCCCTCAACCCCCCATTCCAGAACACCCTTCTTGAAAACTTGACAGCTTCAAAATAGGAAATCAATCGCAAATCTGAATACTGGCAAATTGAACTCGAGTCAGTAGTAACTTGGTACATCTCCTTTAACGCCATAGACGAACCTCGATCCACTGAGGGTAATGGATATACTCGCAGTCAATCGACAGCGTTCTTGTGTTAATCATTCGAGCACAAACCCTCGGAACGGCCTAATAGGACTAACTCTGCGCCAATTAACCCCTTTGCAATGAGACTGCAAACAATGCAGCAGAGATCCGTATCCTGAGTATGCAGTTAATATTGAATTGAATTCTAGGAGAGCAGCGAATGTATCTGTTATGCAGCCTCGCCATTCTCCGATGGAGTCTCTGTGACTTCTGTTGTGTGCACGGAGATATGACTGTAATGGTTCTCGTCGTCTGTGTCTTCACCGTCATGCTCATTTAGACCACGATCTTTGTCAGATTCATTATCCTTCGGAGCAGACACGCCCTCTGTCGTGATACGCTTCTTGGAATCTGCCATGTCTTTTGCGTCAGCAACGGGGCTATTGGGACCTGAATCGTAAGGCGCCTCGACCACGAGCAGCTCGTTCGAGGAGTTATCCTTCAACTGCTCCGAGTTGGTCACAGGTTTCCGCTTGGTTGCCAATGGCGTGGAGAGTGCTCGCTTATTCTCTGGTCTGGAATGCCCGGAGAACGATTGGACTGGCAATGGCTTGCGTTTTGGTGGTGGCACATTCCTCTTGAAAGAGAACTTCTCAGGAGCAGGTAACGGAGTGCCTGGAGGAGGGAGGGGATGGCCACGGCCGATCGGATCGTCTGGTGTACCTGCGGGCCTTGGACCTTCTTGGCTGGCACGATTGAACTGGCTGGAATTGTTGTCTCCCTTCCCGAACATGTTCAATCCCCATTTCTTTGCCACGGCCGTAGCCGTTCCAATTGAAAGCGTCCCAGAAGGCTTATCTTCGGAAGAGGATGATGTGGTTATAGACTTTGTCGAATTCTCCATTGTGCTCCACCGACGAGATTTCTCACTCGTTTTCGTCAAGTCCGAGTCGCGACTGATGTCTTCTAGACCACCAAAGCTCGATTTCCTATGGACTGCCAAGGGAGGCGGATGAATATTATCATCTACTTCTTTGGCACTCTTGATTGACTCGACAATAGAAGATCCAGAACTCTGTGGGGTGCTGGCCGGCGCGAATAAACTGTCTTTCGGCGGCGAACCATTAGGCGTCCGGTTTGGCGAAGTAGGTGGAGAGCGACTTGAGATCTTGATCATAGCACTGGTCGCATTGCTCCTGTCCAGACTCTTGCGCTCACTCACGACTTTGTTAACCTTGGCAGTGTCTGCGGTAACTACAGGGTCAGCAGTGTTGGAAAAAGTCCGTGCCCGCATCGCTGGCGGCAACTGTCTACTGCTACCTGATTTATCAACCGCTGACGAAGTGCCATTCGAAACATTCTGAGTCTCTAGGATAGACGACTTCGAACTCCGTCTCGACTTGAGCATCTTTGGAGAAGATTCGGCGAGAACAGGCGCACTCATAACCCGATCATCCTTGCTCTTAAGTATCGCAACTGGATCATCCTCGACAGCAACCTGACTTAGAGGTCGATCCTCAGGTTCACACTGGATTTCCGATTCAGGTTCAGGTGGCTGGGGAACCTCCCGCTCCCAGATGCCACCCCGATATGGTTGGGAACGAGTGTCCAAGAAGGGCATGTCATCCCAGAAAGGGAGTACAATACTCTCGGCGACAACTTCTCTGATTCTACTTTCAATGGCACGAAGGATGATGCCCAAAGTGATCTGCTTCGAACTCACGATGGGCTCTATGTCCATGACCATATGTGGCATCGACTCGAATGAAAACCAAAATCGGTTGCTGGGAGGCGGCTTGAAGCGCACTAGTCCGTGACCCTCGAGCTTCTTCAGCACCACGGCAAGAACCAGATCAACTTCTCTCGCCTTGAAACGAGTTCCCAGGTCGATGCGCACGGTGGCCGAAATCTCCATGCGGAAATTCCCTGTGTATTGAAGGTCCGCCTCGACGCAACAATTCCCGTCCACGGTCAGATCCTTCAGTCGTGGATTAGTAATGAAGGGAGCTTCTTCTCCCATGTCAATTCTTTGCAGGCCGATCCGGCTGACAAAGTTGGGCTTCTTCACGCGGAATATCTTTTTTGTGATTTTCTTGCGTACAAACGCCTCCATCTCGGGTGTCTTATACAGGGCAAGAAACAGCCGGCCAAGCAAGGCATTGATCCATCGCGTCTGCAGCTGCTCCTCGGAGGAATGCAGACGCTTCACGAGGGTAACTATATGCTTCATATCGAAGTGTTGAGATCTGGGAGGGGTGTTGGCACCCGGTGCTTGTCCCATCTTGGCCTGGTTCTGAAGCATGGCAAAGTAGAAGTCTTCCTTCTCCGACAAATTTTCAGAGAAGAGATAGAAAGGGAGAGTCGGCCCACCCAGATCTCCGAGTGAGCCTAGTCGTCGCGAGAGACAGATTGCATTCCTCTTGATCCATAACTCGCCTTCTTGTATCTCACCGTCTCCACCCTGGATACTCACATTGTGGTGTGCGAGGGAGATTACATGACGCACTTCCACTTGATTCTCATCGTCGTAGAGCATCAAATGGCCATGTCTAGCGGCACAATGTCACTACTGGATTCCCAGGCGGTACGCATGACGTAGAAGTCGGGCTCTCACAAGCCCAACCCCAAAATGGAGAAAGAAAAAGAGAGGGAGAGAGAGAGGGAGAGAGAGAGAGGAAAGGGCAAAACTATTTACCTCAGAACAATATAGAACACATTTCTCGCCTTCTTCAAGTTCTTACCATTATTCTTAGACGGTTCGATACTGGGGGCTTGCTTGCGATCGAACAAGCTCCTGTACATGGCCTGGTAGACGCTCGGACTCTCCGCGGCGATCACCTCCCCAGCAGGGGTTGTCCTCTCGGGGGGCTTCCCATTGACTCCCCCGGGGACATATTCGCGACAAACCGCAAAGTATCCCGCAGCAACATCGGGCTCGTGGGAGCGGTGGAACTGTTCTGCCAGCTCATCCGTCCCGGATTTCAGACTGTAGTGGTCGTCGGAGGGACGGCGGATGTCGTCTCGGGCTCCTTCGTCATCTCGCTCGGACTGCGGCGGAGAAACGGTTGGGGAGGTCCAGTAGACATACAGGAATGTCAGAGCGAGCAGTAATGGTACGAAGGTGAGGCCGCCGAGAGTGTATACGAAGAGGAAGCTGCCGAGTGAACCCATCGGGAGCTGGTGATAAGTACGGAAGCTATAACGAAAGTGCCGACATCACGGACAGAGCAGAGGCACGCAGAAAGCTCCAGGTTCTCGATAGATGGGTTCAACGACGTCAGAGGTTACTCTCGGGAGACTTGTCTATTTCAAGGGGCAAGGAGCATGGGACGCCTGGCAAAGCTGGCTGATTCGATTCAGGCACACCGCAGAAGCACGCAGCAGCAAGCAGCAAGCAGCGGGCAATACATCATGGGTCATGCTCCGGGGCAGCAACAATGTTGTCCCGCCCATCGCATATCGTATCGTATCCGTATTACGCATCACGGGGTTTACTACGTCGTCGACCAGCTGTCTAGCCGACAGGAACATAATAGCGAAGCAAAGCATGGTTTTTTTATTCTGCGAGATAGCAACGCTGACACCGTCTGTCTAATTATGCAGAAAAGAGGAAAAGAAAAGCACGAATAGATGACGACGTAAAAACACCGTCTCAATCCCCAACGACATCAATGACACTCACAAAGCTACAGGTCCTGCATAAACTGCATGGGAAAAAAAAAACTCCCGGGACGAATGTGTGACCTTCTGGTTGGCCAGAATCTGCAGAGGACTTCCCTTGTAAACTTTTGCGATGTAGATATAGGTATCACAGTGATTCTATGGTGGATGTATCCCTCTATTTTCTCCGTTTCATCGTCTTCTCGCACATATTGATCAAGCCTGCTTTTGGTTCGCTGTCGGGGAAATCGCTGATTGCGGCGACAGCCTTGTCGGCGAAGTCCTGAGCAAGGGCACGGGTTTGTTCAACACCGTCACTCCGGCGGACGATGTCACGGGCCTGCAATAATAATCAGTCACATCTCGTGGTCATTTGAAGCTTAACAGCATAGTACTTAGGTATACTAACTCTTTGTACGTCTCCTTCCCCGCTGAACTTCCGGCCCACAAGAGGCCCCAACTCCGGGTTGTGCTTCCATGCAAACAGTAGTGGAGCGGTCGCCAAACCCAGTTCCAAATCGGCACCGGCGGGTTTACCCAGCTCTGCATCACTGCCCGTGTAATCCAGCATATCGTCTACCAGCTGGAATGCCAGGCCCAAATTGCGTCCGTAGGAATAGGCCGCTTCAACGACCTCAGGAACACTCCCTCCCAGCAACGCTGCAGACCGACATGATTTACTGATGAGACTGGCCGTCTTTAGATAGGTTTTGTCCAAGTAGTAGGAGATGGTATTCTCGGTGAATACAGGTCGAGACTCGTCCTGGGCGGTGTTCTTCAATTGCATAAACTCGCCCTCGACAAGGTTTGCAATCACCGTGGCCATAAGCTCAGTCACTTCGGGATCCCTCAGGCGTGCAAGAGCAACGGAAGCCCGGCCTAGTAAGAAGTCGCCAGCCAAGACGGCCATCTTGTTACCAAACTGGATATTGGCGGAGCTAGCAGATCGACGGTTGACAGCATTGTCAATAACGTCGTCATGCAAAAGCGACGCGGTGTGGATCAGCTCGGTGATTTCTGCAAGACGTCTTTGCGAAGGAAGAATGTTGTCATCGCCGGCCGTTGATTTGTATTTGCCCTCCGTAGAAGAAGCAACAAGAAGATTGATATCGGGGTTCGAGTCCACAAGCGCGGACGGAGAACCGATAGGTTCATCGACCGTTCCGGCGCCGCCAACAGGTGGTTGTCGATTCGTCCTTGGGGCCAGAGCAGTAGCCTGCGACATAAGCAGCACCAGGAGGGGCCGCATGTGCTTGCCTTCACTTCTGGTATAATACTTGGCGACCTTGTCCAACACTGGGTGTCCCGATCCCAACAATTGGCGTATGTTCTTTGTCAAGAACTTGAGTTCCTGTCCAACTATCCTCAACGGATCAACCGAAATTCCCGGAGGAGCCTTTGGCAGGCCCTTGGCGAAAAGTGTCTGGGCCGCGGAGACAGCTGCGCCGAAAGGTGATCCATTTTTGCGCTTGGAAGGATGGTAGCCTCGGGTTTGGTGCTGAACCCGACTCGGGTAGAGGTCATGGCGGAGGCACTTCCAGCATATTAACGAGCAGGAGGAGGAGGGGGATAACGAAGACGCGGATCGTGAGCTCAGTACCACTCCGGTTATGGCAATTGTTCGAGTTCGCATGGCTCAACTGTGTACCGGAGGACGGGATCAATTCTTGGTTGTAAGCATAGGAGCTGACCAGTCTCAGAGACTGGCAGGAGGGTCACGCAAGAGAAAAGCAGGTAGTGGTAGAGAAAAAGGAAATTGAACCAAGGCCAAATTAATGGGGCAACTAGAATATGCAAATGGTCAAGTCTGTTCGACGTGCTCAGATGCCGTCGAGAACTTTTTTGGGGTTTGCTGCAACGGTGAAGAGCTAGCTCGGGCCGGAACGGCGCAGTGTAGTAGTAATTATCCGGACACACAAGACTATCTGACAATACAGCAGCGGCCCTTCTTTTGGAACCTTTCTTTTCGTTTCAGAACTCGAACTCATGTCCGGAGAATTGGCCACTTCAAATTCACAAATAAGATTCTTATTTAGGAGGTGTTATGTGTTAAATATTAAAACAAAGGTCGCACGCCCCTAAAAAAAAGGAGTAAAAAGGAAAAGAACGACAGAAACATAGCAACAGTCGCAGACGGCGTATACAACGCCATCTGGTTAAATCCAATGATAATGAAACGGCCCTTTGCATGGAACGTCCTGCGTATTTCTCGTCGTACAGATCCAGGGCCAGACTGTGGACAATGCAAAAGGTCGAGAATGCCACGAGTAGAATCGTCGCTGCATGACTGTCGCTTTCTATTACCCTTAGATGGCATCGAAATCTCCGCCGGCGTCCTCATCATCCATGTCCCCTTCCTGGATCTCCTTCACAAGCTCCCTCTCGCGCTCGCGGGCTTCTTGCGCACTCTTCAGCTCCAGTCGGTGCTGATTCATAGGGAACCTCATGGCCTATTAGAGACAATTGCGTTAGTACCAGCGAAATCAAGGAATAAGAGAAGATCAGAGACTCGAAAAAAAAGCATACCTTGACACTCTCGTCGTGAAGACTCAAGCACGCAGTGATACGATCGTGGAAGGCCTCGCCAGGTTCCCGGGTCGCGTAGACATCTCCGACGTCCTTGCTCTTCATGAACCCACGCTCATGATCCAAAGTAGCCTCGATCACACCATCTCGAATTGCTTTGGCAACGATGTATTCAGCCGACTGCTCACTATCTAAACCCAGGCGGAGGCAGATGTCACGAAGGGAGATGCGAGAATAGGACAACGACATCATCCGGATGCCCGTCTTGATGACGTTCTGCCTCAAGCGCAGGATAAGAGTGTACGTCCCGTCCTTCCGAAACGTTGCACTGTGTGCATTCACGGTGTTCAAGAATCCGTCTAGGTCACCCACGCTTACGGCCCGAGTGAGCAAAAAGTACGGGTGCATCGCGCGCTCGAGAGCAGGCTGTCGGAAGATAGCACGATCAGGTATGTCACCCATCAGGAGCTCAACCACTGCAAGCAGTTTATGAGATGCCTGATAGAAGCCCCGCGCACTGCTGCTAGAGGGCGATTTCCGAGTAGCTCCAATCAAGTGCCCGTGGGCGTCAGTATACTGGAGCTGGATAGCACGGATCCGACCTAGGTAGTACAGGTAACGTGCGATCTGATTGTTGGAGGCTGAAGAAGGAAATCTATTGTGCGAGATGAGCAAGTCTGCCTGCGAAATGTGAGACGTGGATAGGTAATTGCGCAGAAGAAGCGTCATAACCGTGGCCTGGGTGTCCACGTCCTTCCGAAGGACGGCCGTTCTGAGAGCCGTCAGCAGAGACTGGCGAATCGAGATCACAGTCGCGGCAGGCGAAGGCGGAAGCGGGGCGATCTGCTCGAAGAATAGAGAGTAGTAGAAGTACACGCGGGCGGCCAAGGAGTCAAGAGTGCGGCGGTTCAGAGTCCGCAAACGCTCGACCAAGCTGGTTGAGAACTTGGCCCCACCTTGGAAGTCCTTCTTTTCATAAAGATAGATCTGGACCAGAATGGACAAGTACGTGTCGACTTCAGGGAGGACTTCTTTCGGAGAGACCTTGCTCTTCTCCGAGTCAACGTCCATCTTCGAACTGGCCACAGCGCTCTCAAAAGCTCCTTTCTGGTCTATTGGTTCAAGCAGGAAAGACGCTGTGAGACTCGATGGCGGGTATGTCTCTACGATGACCTCTGCCAGAGCATCTGCTGTGATATGCTTACGCATGGAGGATATGGACCGCAGAACACGAAGGGTAAACCGAGGGTCAAAGTGTGAGACAGCTCGCTCAAGGAGCGGAAAGTTGGCCTTGATATCTGCATTTTCCAAGGATTTACATTGTCAGAGCCAAAATATATCGTAGAGTGGATGGAGAGAGGAGAGGGACCATGAGTGGAAAAAGAAAAGGACGGGAAAGAAAACAAGGAGACACAAAGTCATGTGGAACTCACCTTGGATGGCCTTGGCTGTGGGATTGATCTCTGGTTCGGCTGTCTCACCTTCAGTACCGTCCATCGTGACATCGCCTTGATCCTCCTCACGATTCTCGCCCGGTAACCTCGATCCCTTAGTAGGGGGAACTACAACAGTCATCTTCTCGTCACCATTTCGTTCTTTAGTGGCGTCGGGTGAGGATATAGGCCCACCTGCCGCATCATCTCCCATCTCAACATCATCGCTGCGTTCCACGCCATTTTCCAGCGGCTCCGAGCCGTTTGTCTGTGACTTGTCGCCCATGTTGGAGTTGGGGGCACCCTTTGCAAAGGCCGCCTTCTTGGAAGGCGCAGACTTCGCCTTGCTAGCAGCAGCCCGAGAGGGGGCAGGCTTATCCTTGTTTGAGCTGGAGTTTTGCGAGTTGGAACGCGTCTTCTTTTCACCGTTCGTGGATGAAGGGGCCTCCGACTTGTTGTTCGATCGCAGGGAGCGCCTCTCAGCCGGCATCTTTTTTCGGGATTCGAGCTCAGACGATGAACAGGAACCGCGGCTCTAGGATGGGGGCAGGGAACGGGAGCACCAACGACCAAGAATGAGGGGAGCTGAGAAACGGGACAGTAAGAATGGCTGACACGACCAAGCTAAATGGAAATGATGGGAGAAACGGCGCTTGTGAGTTGGCGAAGACGGGTTGCTGAGGTGGTGATGTGATGTCAAGGTTGGCTTTGAAAGCCGGGCTGTAGAGCGAACGACACCCAAGCAGCTTAGTCACCCCGTTGTCTGAGCAGCTCGTGAGCAGCTCGTGCAGCTCGACCTGCCCAACTGCAGTCCTGCCGTCGAGATTTCAGTTCGTGTTCTGTCGCTCATCAG
Source organism: Byssochlamys sp. BYSS01 (assembly GCA_002242795.1). Lineage (NCBI taxonomy): Eukaryota > Fungi > Ascomycota > Eurotiomycetes > Eurotiales > Thermoascaceae > Paecilomyces > Byssochlamys sp. BYSS01. Next base: position 132,569 of record NIXA01000030.1, read on the forward strand.
TCCCTGTGATACTCGCGATGACCTTGGGTGCCGACCATAGCATCTCCATAGCAAAAGCATCGATCTGTCGGGGCTGCTGGCTCTCCTTCGTGTTCGAGGAGGTGTTGGTGCCTTGAATTTCCGGCATACACACTGGGTCCCATTAGCGGCAGTTCCTGCAGCTCCTGTTTACGAGGAACTGTACACTCTGCGCGTCCAATCAACCCACTTCGGCGGCCATGACACTACTGGAAAATCACCTCGAGCAAATTGCTCTTTCCTCGAATGCCATTGCTGAGCTACCGTAAGCCTCATCAACCGTGATTTTGCCCGAGTTACCCGTATTGACTAGCCGTCAAGCTTCCCCCCGCCAAAGATATTCACGAATGCAGTCCTCGGTTCTCACGATATCACTGCCTTAATACGCGATACGGAAACTCATGAGCGTGCACTTTTCCAAATTGACCCTTCTGCGAAGCCCCAGAGGCGTGCGATACGAAGAGGCGCTCAGGAAAGAGAGTCCATCGCTAGTCGAATCTATTCAGCTAGGGACAACCGAAACCAGTCGGCAGTTGCAAGGGTTCTGGGCTCTGATATGATGGAGGAGATCAAACGCTCCACTGGTAGCTGGAATAGAGGTCAAACAGGGGAAGTCAATGTCGAAGTCCTGCTTAAGGGCGCGGAGATTCTCTGCAAAGTCTAGTACGTGTCTCTAGTCTCTTCAGCCATGGTGTCCGTCCTCTAAAATACTAACTGTCCACTAGCCCAGTCACCGGTGCCCAGGAGAAAATTGCTACGCTACGGTATCGTCATCAGGTGATCTCCGAATCGATTGGAAATCTGGAAGAGCGAGTGGCCGCAAACTCAGCGGAACTAGAACAGATGAGCCGCTCGTACGATGATGATTATGACGACTATGATACTGCAGTCGCATCCCAGCCAGAACCTGATGACATTACAGACGAGGACATTGCGCGCGAACTAGAGGAGATTAGGGAGCTTGAACGCAGGAAGCAAATTTTGGAGGACCGCGTCAGCGGTATGGAAAAAGACCTGGGTGGACTGATGAGGTGACAGTGCTACAGCGCTTTTTGCAAGACCAAAACCAAATCGGTGCATACTTAGATATGGCCATGCAGCGCCCTATGTTCGCGGGCCTCCCTGAAACGTCGTTCTTCAACAAAGTACGAAGTCACTTCACCTGCCTAAGGACAGCGCTGTTACATGGCCGGATTCCTGTAGCAAAGTGACCGGCAATTCACACACCGATTCTTGCAGGTCCTTTATCCAAGGGCCAAAAGCCTCAAGGCATGCTCTTCTGCGGAACGTTTTGCCGAGCCGCGCGTTACCCAGAGATCTAACACCTTCGCGGTCAACACAGTGGCTTAAGGCCCATACGAACCGTGGGTAGTGGAACAGCCTTCGACTAATTCTACGGACTGCGCCACGAGAACCTGCCGCGGGACTCCGCTCCGTTAATAGGGTCTCGGAATAGTCAAGCACTGCATTTGGCTTGGACGTACAGCCTTCCACCCAGTCCGTGGCTACAGGGCGTACAGTGGCAGATGTGACGGTTGTCGGTTCTAGATATATACTGTCAAGCTTCTCAACCAGAGGAGAAGAAGATCGGCTAGTGTCTTTCCGCGACCTACGCTATCATGTAGCACCTGAATAATGAGATGTTGATAGCCGAACTCCTGCTCTAATACGTCGTAGCCCAGCACGCACCCTTGTCTGTCATTATTTTTGCCCACGGTCAGATCTTTCGTTTGTCTTTTCTCTGCCTCAAAGGCATTCCCTGCATGCGTCTCGTACTATCTACCGAATAATAACAGACGGTAGCGCCGACTCCGCTTCAAACCACTACTGCTCAGACACAGGTAGCTCTAAATGTGCAGAATATGCCGGTTGATTCAAGAATCTGAGGAGGAACATAAGTCTAAGCTCTTATTCACAACTATAAGCTTCAGTTGTTCATAGAGAGCAGCAGAAGGAGAGATCAGGCACAAAAAAGAGTGTCTCTGCAGTAAAGTTACAATGCCAAGCCTGAGACAGAGATCCAGTAAATTCACAGCCGCACCTCTCTCCCCACCAACAAAACGCATCTCGCGATCTTCTCACCTGCTGTCAACTGGCACCCACTGTCCGATTTATTCCAGCTCTACACATTTTCCCAGTCTGCAGGTCTGACTGGCCCTAATTTCAGCTGTATCCTTCGGCGTGCGCCCGTCATACCCTTCCCTCCTCGTTCCTGTTCTCCTCGCACTTCTCGGATCTGTTGCGCGCCTCGTTCGTACCAGTAGTCGGTATCTCAGGTCTCTCCTTTTTTTTAAAGACCGGCAGCTGTCTTGGGGTAGGGATAAACTGGCAAAATGGACGGGTCTGGCACTTCGGCCAACCAGCCCGTTGTCCCTCAGCAGCATTCCAACCTGATACGGACCGATCAAGTGCAGAAGCTGCCCCATCTCGACCAGAAACAGAAGGGTGATTACGGGGGTGTCGTGCGCGGTCTCTGGGAGCTTATCAACAGCCGTGATTCTCAGAGCCCGGAATACCAGAATGCGCTCATGCGACTGAATCAGATTTCTCAGACTCTCATGAAGGGCATGCGAGCCTACCAGCAGAATCGTCAGCATCAGGCCCAAGCGGCGGCCCAAAATCAACAGGGCCAAAGGCCGCAGGCTCTCAATCCGCAGAATTTTTCCCAGCTGCTCCCGCAGATTCAGCAGAAGATCAGCACAATCCAGTTCTTGCCACCTCCCAACTTCGCGCCGGAGCAGGTGCAGCAATGGTTGGCTGAAGCAAGACTGCGCTATGGGATTGCTCTTCAGAAGTATGAGGTTGGTCGGGCTCGTATCGCTGAGGTGCGCCAGCAGGTTACCCAGCGCCAGAGCGCAGGGAACATGAGCCGGGAGGAGATGCAGGAGTTCAAGAATCGGCAGCTGGCAGCTGAAAAGGTGTTCCGCGAGGGTAGCGACTTCCTCACTAAGTTCAGGGAGCAGCAGGAGACTATCAAAGCTCAGAGGATGCAGCAGCTTGGCCAGACGGCCATTCAAGAACCCCCAGCTCAGGCACAATCTCAGCCGGCACATCCCGATCAGACACAGGTTCCTGCAACAGCTCCTGGTGGAGAAAATCGTCCAGCAAACGTGTCGGCCCAAGTCCACCCAGGACAACCTCCAGCGCCTGCCCCCCACACTATCAACTCAGCTGTTAATGCAGCGAGAAGTCAAGCGGGTCAGGTCTCAGCATCACCTGTGACTTCCCAGCCCAGTCAGACTCCCACAACGCAGATTCCGTCTGCGATTTCTGCCCCTCCCCAGCAGCAGCAGCACCAACAGCCTTCTCAGCAGCAGCAAGGACCCCAGAGCGCCCAGGGCGCTTTTGCTCAGACGCAAAATCAGGGTATCTCTACGCCGACCTCAGCGGCACCCGCTGCGGGCGCTGCGCAACCTCCGCATCAACAAGAGCAACCGCGCCCGTTGTCCCATCAAGCAGCCATGCAGCAAGCCGCTCAGAGCTACGCGAACAACGTGAACCAACAACAAAACATGCCTCAGGCGACGGCTGTCAACCCCCACGCCCACCCTCAGGGCTACATTCCAACCAGGAATTCCGAGAATTCCACCCGCAATACTCACATGCCCATCCCCAAGACCTTGAACGTGTCGACTCCCGAGCCGATTCCGATGGCCCCAGCAAGACCTACGTTGTCTGGTGGGCCCGGCCATGGCGCTATGGGTATGATGGGTCAGCCCGCTATCCAGAAGCATCCTGGCTACGTCCTCGAAGGTGAAGGTCAGCGCGTCCTCAGTAAGAAAATGCTTGATACATTGGTCCGTCAGGTCACTGGAGGTGGTGAAGGCGAGGGACTGACTCCTGACGCGGAAGAGGCAAGACTTTTCACCCTCTCCCCCCCCTTTTACCCTCCCTGCCTTCCTGCCAATTGCTTATCCCTGTCTCCCCCCTTCCATACAACGACGCGTATAACCTTCTCGAGAGAATTTCTCTCTACAATACATCGTTTTCGTGTTATCACCAGCGACCTCATAGCTAACATACCAAACTTAGTTCATCCTACAAATGGCGGATGATTTCGTCGACGACGTAGTCACAGCAGCATGCCGCCTTGCCAAACTCCGGCCTTCTTCTACTCTTGAGCTCCGCGATATCCAGCTCGTCCTTGAACGCAACTACAACATGCGCATTTCCGGATTCGGCACCGACGACCTTCGCACCGTCAAGAAGCCCCAGCCCACCCAGGGTTGGACTCAGAAGATGTCTGCCGTCCAGGCCGCGAAAGTCACTCAGGGAAAGGCCGAATAAGGGACGCGATCTTCCACCTCTTCCCTTTCCGGCTTCTACCGTCTCCAGAAAGAAAAAAAGAAAAAAGAAAAAAGAAAATAAAGGGGGGGAATAGAATTGTCAATCTCATGCTGCAGTCTTGCTTTCTTTCCTGTATATTACTCCTACTTCCTTCCTCTTATGACTTGGTGCAATGAATGCCGGTGATGATCGTACAAAACGGCTATGGTTTCCCTGGCTTGTCTTCGATCCTGCAGTCGTCGCACTATGCTTACTTCCCGGCGTCTAGAGAGGATACTGCTTTTTTTTTGGCTGCTAGCTTGTATGTTCTAGGCGAAAATTGCGACGGGCGTTGGCGCGTGTATGGAAGTGGACAAATGGATAAGTGGAAATTGGCGGAGTTTACCTAGGTAGTCTACGTATCTGTTCTCGAATAATGAAACAGTTTGAAACTTTCTAATTCAATTGAACTTCTGGATCGAATCGGAGGCTTTATTCGTAGCCATTTCTTTAGACCCATCATCGACAGCATCTCCAAAAAACAACTGTCCCAGAAAAGAAGGACGTGGAAATTCAATCGGTATCAGGTCTAGTTGTGCAGAGTTTCTTCTATAGAACATCTAAACAGACTCCTTCATGTCATGAAAAGACCCAAACAAACAATCCTGCTTCTTCTTCCATCCCGTGCCAATGCATCGGAGTACCATGTGAGAAACACAAGGCCATGTCACGCTAAAAAAAAAGGGGGGGAAAGAAAAAGAAACCAAGACCGAAGAGAGTGATGACGTCAAGGAAAAGGTGGCAGTCAAGCAAAGGAACAGGTCCAAACTGCAAAATCCAACAAATTACATGGGTGTCTCAATATATGAGGTACTGTGATGCAGAAGAGGACAAGGAAATATGAAAGGAATGCAAAAAGCGGTTTCGCGGAAACAATGAACATCTTAACCAACCTGCGGACAGATAAGATCCAGCTTTGTTCTCCTTAATCAAAACGGCCGAGGTCAGACAGCTCAGAGGGAAAAGCTGTGGAGAAATAACAAGGAAGAAAGGAGAGACTTTCAAATACAAAAAGACACAAACAAAAATCGAATTACATGTCCCGGCGCTTCTGATGCAATGGGAAAACAAAAGAAAGGAAAAAGAAGCATATGTACTCAGTCATAGACGGTTTAGCTGTCCGAAACAGGACCAGCCATGGAGCACGAAAAAGGAAAGAGATGATTGGAGTCGGAGTAGAATGCACAATTAGTATAGTATGGTGGTTGCCGAGATAAAAGCAGACGGATAGCCTAGGTCAATCATAGTAGCATCAACACTCTCCCTGGTATGATTCTAACTTCGAAACAAAGAAGCATCGTCGTTAAATCGGTGCCGGTGAGATGAAGAACGAGATTATGCATGGCACCCAAATAACCATCTGGGGTTTGCAAAAGTATAAAGAAACAAGCAATAAGTCGAAAATGGTGAAAGAAGCGGCATTGGGTATACGGGAGCAGTCGCAGTCAACAAACACGTCTATTGAGCCGTCCATAGTTGTTTCGAGTTATCACTCTCTTTTATTCCCCTTCGTTTCCCGTCCTTTCCCTTTATCGTTGTTGTTGCTGTTATCATGGTTGTGATGTTGGTGTGGACTGTCGCCATTGGGAAGGGGAGGTAATTCTTTCTCTGCGTTAGGAAGAGGCCAGGATTCACCATGCTGACTGTGTCCCCCAGTACTGCTAGACTCTCCGGCCTCTTCAACAATAGGGAGCGCCGAGGCGCCGGCTTCGCCAACATCCGTTCCCCCTGTCCACACTGTAGCCAGAGTCCGAGGGTGCGTTAGATGCGATTCCTTGGCCGCCTCCTTTTCAGCCGCCAGCATTGTTCTCTCAATGGAGGCCGAACGATGCTCACTACCACCGGACTGCTTTGCGCGCTCTGCTTCTTCTCTGGACATAGTTATGCCTTTAATAAAATTGTAAAACCTGTCTCCGTAATTCTGTGGGGGAATTGGCGAAATTTGAGTCCGATCATGCGAAAATCCCTTGACGAAGTGTTCTATCCTCTTCACCATTCCATACTGCGCAACATCAGTCTCCAGATACCCCAGCGACCCACCAAAATAGTCACAGAGTCACTTACATGCGTCAGGAAATCGATAATTCCTAGGTAATAGATTTCATCCAGAGGCTGACCGTTCTCATCAGTAGCTCTAAAACCCCCGTCATCAGAATAGAAAATAAGAGACTTCCTCTCATCAAGGATCTCGTCGGGCATTTTTGCGGCCGCTTGATCAAGAGGTACAGGCCGTTCTCGCTTGATACGCATCCGGAGTTCACGGGCCTTGCGTTCGCTCTCTAACCTCGAAGGGGTGCGCATAAGCAAATTCGGATTTGAATCCTCGTCTAAGCGTTCACTGACGGGCTGGAACACCTGCAGTGTCTTGTTCCGAAGCTTCTCATCATTTCCCCTGGACAGGTCATGTATACCTACCAGAAGGGAGTAGTCCATGATGTTGAGCCTCTTGAGAAGCTCAACGTCGCGCTTGAGCTGAGTGATGAAGACTTCTCGCTTCTGCGGCCCACATTCAATGTGCCGCTGTCTTCGAATCCAGTTTAGGTCTTTCATAGTTCCTCTGGGATTTTTCTTGAGATCGTCCTCACTCAAGTCACGTCCTATCGTGGACCCCTTGAGGTCAAACGTCTGGTGGATATCGCGATGGGGGGGGAACAGATTGTTCATGACAACGAAGTGGATTTTTCGGCCATACGCCATTTTGACACGATGCAATCCATAGAACTGGGATATCAGCGTATTTGGGTTATTTTCGACGTGCTTAAAATATTCGGGAAGTATTTTCCGGAGCAATTTGTGTTCGGAGTGGTGGATGGTCTTAATAATATACTTGTAATCCCTCGAGAAGTAGAAGAAGCTCCCGCTCTTTCCCGGCGACCCCAATTCCGAAAGAATATACTTGCTCGTAAGCGACATCAGGTAGTCTGCAGGATCCAACCTGAATTTTGCTCGCAAATGCCGGAACACCCAGGGTGCATAGTCTTTGAACTTGAAATCGTATTTGGCCGATGGTATCAATTCATTACCGGTTCTATTTCGGGGGACGGATTAGGGGTAATGCAACACAAGTGAGGAAGAAGGGGGGGGATATAAGACTCTGGACGTACATGTCAAAGGTAAACTTATGTTTCGCTTCAAAATCAGCAGGAGTGAGCTCGCGGTCCAACTTCGCATTGATTCTTGATACGGTGAATCGGATCCCTGTCAGCATGTTGTACGCAGTAACCCAATTCACATGATTCTGGTCAACTTTCGTCCCTACAATGACTCGATCATCATCGTCATCGTCGCGACGCCTTCTCTTTGATGCTCTCCGTTGTCTGACGGCCTCCGTCCAGCGCGCTGTGTCATCGTCTGTGTTCGCGTCGTCCGGAAGCGTATCCGAGTTGTTGGTCCTCGTCGACCGTCTTATTAAACTGAAAGACGTCCGTCGAGCACTGCTGTAAGCCACATCCTCGGATTGGTCACGACTATTCCGACCGCCAAACGACCCTCGTCGCGGATGTACCGCGGGCCGGTTGCGAAGACCGGAACTTGTTGCGCTCACGTCTTGAAAATGACCTCCATCTACCCCAGACGGGGGAGCCGGCGGGGACGAGTATCGGTGGACTGTTGGAGCCTGGGTTGAAGGGAAGCCATCCACATCCGGGGAAAGGTGACTACGGGGTTCGGGTTGGGAGGACGACAGGCCAGACAACACAGACGATCTGGATACATCGCCGTCCGAGAGAGCAAAGCTATCGACAAAAGTCCGCGGGTCACCATTGACTAAGGACTTCCGTGGCGCTGTCGACGTGGTGATTCCGTTGATCGGTTGGCTGATGACGGAAGCCGTGACGGAAGTAACATCATGTCCCGTATCGGAAGACCCCCGAACCAAGTCCCCATCCTGTGCGATGGAGCCCGTTCCGCTGTCCTTCATGTCTCGCGATGACCCATTAACCAGAGACGGTGAGCTGCTGTCCTTGGAGAACTGCGCTTCTCGTGTGAACGAGCTGACACTCGACCGGGGAGCAGTCAGGGAATAGACACTGGCATCCTTGAGATTAGTGATGCGTGGTCGATCAGCGCTACGGGGGTCGAGATGACCAGAGTCACCATTAGGCCAGTTCGTCCAAAGAAAAGTATTTCTCACGGACGACTTTTCGAGGGATTTTGTCTGCGGCGGGTGGTCGAACGAACTAGGGCGGGTAGCGGATGCAGTGCTGGCCATCGGACTAGGGACTCGGTCGGAGAAGGACGGCATAACCGGGCAACAAGGGAGAAGCGGGAAGGAGGAGAACAGAGGGAGAAGGACGAAGAGGAGTGTGACGTGAGGCCTGCGTGGGCTGAGGAATCTGAGAAGGTTAGGACCAGGTACCGGGGTTACGCGGGCGGGAGAATCTCCTGGTTAAGAGGACAACAAGACGGCGAGAGAGATTCAAAAAAAAAAAAAAAAGAAAAAAAGGACAAAAATATAAAAGACTAACGGATCTAGGAAGAAAAGAAAGAAAGAAAAAGGTAAATAGATGACGAACCAATGGATGCAATATACTCTAAATGAATGGATGGAAAATCGATTAAAAGAATGGACTTGGGCCAGAAAGAATCGCTGCGAGGAAGGATGCAGGACCTAGCGCAACAGGAGGGATGGTGGCGGGAGGGAGGTGGAAGAATTAGTTCACCAGGCGATAAGCATGATCGGTCGGAGCAAGTGGACCAGGATGTAGCAGACGAGGTTGTCTTGTCTGCCTGGGAGATGGGAGGATGGAAATGAATGGGCTGCTGCAGCGGCGACGAGCGTTGCAGGGAAGATCGGAGAGGACGAGGATGAGGGCGAGAGCAACTTGAAGACGACTCAACTTCCACCAGCAAAAAGCGAAGTTGCAATCACGGGAAACGCCCGTCCGCGCTGCAGCAACGCCGAGCCTCGCCTTTTGCTCCAGCAGAGGCTTTATTATTATTATTATCACTACTGGGTAATTACTGCATTGCCTTTTATTAAAATAGAACACTGGCCTTCAAGCAGACCCTTTATCGTTTATCGTTGCTCCCTCCGCGATACCCCCGTTCCCTCTGCGTAATCTCTGCAAATTGCTACTATTAATATTACTTCCGCTCATTTCCTCGACGGAGCACGGCATGCTCTCCACAGTCCACGCGCAGTGGGCCCTTCGTGCTAGTCGTTGGGGGAATCTCTACTATTATTATGATTATGCTGTCGCCTTGCTAGTTGGTATTCTTACCATCTATTATTATTTCGCTTCGTATCGCAGTTGGCTTGTCAACACGGTACCATTCCACCTGGATGCTTCGAGTCTGACATTTAATAATGAGCCGCAGAAGGAAATTAAAAGACTAAAAACAATCTATGAGTGAACTAGATGAATTAAAAAAAAAAATTGTATGCTCCGTCTTCTCTAAGCGCATTCGCTGAGCAAATATAATTAACCCCGCCAGCCCTGGAGACATCAGCCTGGATTCATTCCCGTGCGTCGGACGATCAGTTCAGACGACGGCTTTAATTACTTATCCCCTCTAGAAATCCAGAATAAAGAATGGTAGTCATAATAGAGCCGGACAACGCGGTGCTGTTATATCCGGATAGCTGACAAGATGCCGAATACCTCCATTCTAGATCACGGATTCATGTATTATATGGCTAATTCCAGAAAACGGTTCATACACCTGGCTGTCCTGTACGTCAACGAGCGTACAAGGTGTCTCCGTGACAAACTGGGGCTCCGATCGACAATGTTGAATGCACGTCCTAGATGGTCGCCCGTTGCACTGCCACCGGCTGTGCAAAAAGGGGCGTGCTCCCCAATCAACCACCGTTCCAAGCCTCCCCTTGCCTATTTGCAGATCCTGTAGTTGGCATATATGCCATTGCCATCTCTGAAGGTTCTTCCCGTTCTTTTGCTCTGATCTGCAAGCCATTAACTAGATGTTGACATTGGACAACAGTGATGATCTGGCCAATAATACCGACCTCTCTGATCGGAACGGCCAATCGGGGAAGTTGTGATATCATCCACCCGCAATTACGGGCATTGACTCCCCGAAGGTTGCGAATAGACGAAACGCAAATCATCCACACCGGAACAGATCTACAATCGGATAGGCTCGCTTTGAGAACCATGAACTGTCCAATTCCATTGCACTCAACACTTCGCCGCGTCTGTCCCCCAACAGACTACCAAATTACACAACATTAAAAATAAGCAAATCCCAGTGCGAATATCCCACCGCACGACGCCAGCAGTACCAACGGAAACGAAAGAACGAGGGCCATCAGCGTGTCCCGGACGCGGCCGCCAGCGTCGCAGAAAAATATATCGAAACGAAGCGGCCGAAGAAGACGTACAACAGAAAGCATCAAGCAGACGGCAGACCAAAGGAAAAGACACGACCCAGATGATATCACTCAAAAAAAGAACACGTTGAAAGAAGAACGTAAACTGCAGGAATGAAGCATGAAGCGCGCCACCCGTTCACGATGTGGTCTTCTTCTTGGTCGACGTCTTGCCCTTGGTGCCCTTGGTCTCAGGCTTGGCCAGACTCTTCGTTACGCGTCCGGACTTGGTTTTGCCGATAACCTTTGGTTGTTCCACAACGGCAGGGGCCGCCTTCTTGGGAACCGGTCAGCAAAAAAAAGGAAAAAAAAAAAAAAGAAAGAAGAGGAATAGTGGGCAAGACTGAAGAGGCTCATTCACGTACGGTAGCAGCAGTCTTTCGGGGTTTGGCAGTGTTGGCTTTCGGCCTGCCGGCAGCAGTCTTCTTGGTAGTGCTGGCCGCCTTCTTGGTCTTGGGCTTCTCGACCTTCTCAGCCTTTTCGGTCTTCTTAGCAGGTGCCTTTTTGGGCTTCGTGGTCGTTGGCTATTCGGAAGATCAGTACAGTCATGACAATTGAGAGCGTGCTGCTCTGCACGATGAGCTGAATGGATACTCACCTTGGCCGCAGGCTTGGCAGCGGGCTTCGATACCTGCTTCTTCGCTAGCTTCACGGGTCCAGAGGTACCTAAGAGGAAAAGACACGTTAGTGGGAACACCAAAACAGAATCGACGTGACAACGCTAAGGCGTCGGCATCATGCCAACGGTCCGATAACGGTCATGTAAGCAGATGCCGACAAAAGCGCGCAGCGAGGGTAGGGCTTACCCTTTGGCTGAAGGAAGTCTCCCTTCTCGACGCCGGCCTTGATGGCCTTGTTGAACTGAGCGTCAAAAGCAGCGGGCGACGCGTAGGCAATGTTGTTGTTTGCCAGAACATACTTCTTGATAGACTGGCGGCTATTTACGATTCAAAATCAGTCTGGGTTCGAACAGAGTTGAATGCGACAAGAGGCACAGAGTTAGGGGAGGAGTCCGTTTTGCCCGGGCCGAGAGAGGATGTGTGTTGGGCCATCATAAGGCAGTGACATACCTGCTACCGTTGCGCTCTTTCAGCTGGACGGAAGAGTCAGTAACAAACTCGAGCGACACAATTGAATAGAGAGCCAGATGGGCGAAGAGTCGGGGAAAGTAATAGGTAGTTGAGGCTAACGACGTGTCACGGTCGGGAGCCAGGCACCCGCGCGACCATCGCCTGAGAGAGCGGCAGCGACATCAGCCGTGATCAACTCACATTCACGATGGCATCCTTGATCATATCTATATGGATCGAATCAGCAATCATACGCGACTAGAACGATACTAAGATGACCATAACGCGATGTTGTGGTGATGGAGGATCAGTGAAAACGTACCACGGTAGGAGCCGTGGGCAGCGGCGCCACCCTTCTTGGATGCGGCAGAAGCAGTCTTCTTCGGAGGCATTTTGGATTGATGACTTGGGGGAAATCAAATGATGATATGATAGAGAGGCGACTCAAGTAGAAAACAAGCTTCAGATCAGATGGAGGAACGCTGGGGAGTGGATGGAGGCAGAAAGGGGAGGAGAAACAGCTCGACGGGAAGGGAAGGGAAGGGAGGCCGCGGGGCATCCGCGCTTTATAGGGCAGCCAGTGTTGACACAAGATCACTCGCTCTGCATTCCCGCGCATTGCTCCCACAACCCTGATACGCGTCAGGAAGAGTCGATCTCATTTTTAGTTTCTTTTTTATGGAGAAAATGAGCTGTTCTGATTTGTCTTTTGCCTCTGTTCTCTCTCTGACTTATCTTTAAGTTTTGGCCGGTATGCGTTGTTCTTCTTGCTTTTGTTTTGTTTATTTTGCTATGCGCAAGGATAATGTCAATGTCATTCTCACTGCTACACTGGCTGTCCATCTAAATAGTCATGATCAACCAGTTGTAGCCCTAACCATGATAGCAGTCTAGACTGAAGTAGGACAACAAAAATATTGACAAACAATAGCTATTGTTCTTATCTTCAAATGCTTAGTAGTTTTGTCTTTGTTCTTCTCTTGGCCCTCTCTTTTCTGCCGAGCACCTTCAACTAGCTCCATTATGCACCTGGCCACAGGTAACGCAACACAACTACACTCTAGAGACACTGCTCTCCTTCTTTCTGTCCAGCTGCTGTTTATTCCTAAATAAGTGCAGTGCTTTGGGATGTAAATGTGTGCTATGCTAGGTGAAGTAGTAGCTCCAGACAAGATAAGAATCTCAGGTGTGCATGGGTGATCCATGGATATATATTCGCCTCCCCCATCCAAACTCAACCCTCTGTACTGATCCTGCACACAAAATCATATAATTCAACAATTTAGAGCAGAAAGGGTTGGATTCCAATCCTTATTACTGATAAATGCATTAATTTTTATCTGAATTCCTCTGTTTGTTGGGGATCAGACCAGGGCTATCTGATCACCTGGATCGACTGCTGACTGCCGACCTGGGACGGCAACACACTTTGGAGTTGACGATGATCCTCGCGACTATTTGAACTTACGGGGTTCACTTTTTTCGATCTCTGACAGAACATGGAGCGCAGATATGCTTTATATGAATATCTTGTCATACCACCTACTGATTGGCATGGAATCACCTTATCAATCCTCTCCTTGACGGGTCACCTCGCTTCTTCGCGACCTGATCGCTAGCTATGTAGCGGTCGGAATGACACTGATCCTGGCGCAGGCAATTACACGACAGGATAGAATTGACCATCATGATTTTGTTGCTGGGTCAGCGGTACAGTACAAGACTTGATCGCAGGTACTAAGTCACTGCTTCTCCCCAGAACAACGCCTGATCATTGATCCCCGCATAACGCCCTTGCCGAACCCAACCCATTGCGTATTGAAGTATACAGCGAACCCATCACTGTCGCATTTTAACGCTTCAAATTTTCAATGTTTCTCCACCTTTCTTTTTTTCTTGCTCAACGTCTTTTACATGGCTCCTCGGGGTCGGGCTTTGGATTCCTTCTTTGCCTTGGCTTCTTCCTTCTTGCGCTTCTTTTGCTCCTGGATCTTCTCGTCATGTTTGCGTTTCAGGCTCGCCTTTTCCTCGTCTGTTCTGGACATGGGTTTGAAAAACCCTTCCAGTCTTGACTGCTGAGCCGACTTAAGGTTCTTTTGCAGTCGCGCGGCACCATTTCGCACTCGATCTTCACTGAAACCCTTGTCTTTCACTAGAAAGTCCACCAAACCCTCCACATCAGGAGAGTCCCATTTAAAATCGAGGACAGGATCATCTGCATCCCTTACGTCTGGGTGGAGGAAGAGGTCTCGAGCGTCATCATATGGCCAGCTGTCCGGTATCTGGTATTTCTTTTTGGGGTCGGTTTGCATATACTCGACTACCTTATCCAGACTGCCGTGCTCCCGAATCAACTTTAAGGCTGTGTTTGGGCCTACTTTCGGGATAGGCTCCAAATAGTCACAACCAAGTAAAATGCAAAGATCAATGAACTGCATCCATAATGGTCAGTATTGTGGGGGGTCTTCAAATGGATCCTGGACGTTCGGGCGGTTACCTGCTTCCGGTCCATGCCAAGTCCTTCCAGCACACGATTCAAATGGATCTCTTGGATAGGCTCTTTCCGCTGTTCACTGAATGTGAGGTGCCGTAGCAGGATAGGCGCCTCGAAGCACAATGTGTCCATATCTTCAGACGCAGCAGCATAGACCTTTCCCGCTTTCGCAAGGACGGCGCACTGCGCCTCTGCTTCCGTGGGAGCATCGACATACGGGATGCCCATAAGTTTCAGAAGCTTTTTGCACTCCGCATTGTGCTCTCTCGTGACACGCACCGTACGTCGCGAGTATTTCTCCACATCCTCGGATGTACCTGTCTCTTTAGCCTCTTCATGCGCTTCGGTTGCTTCAGACTTTCGCGCAGTGCGCTTAGCAAGCTCTCCAGACTTGAGTTTGGGCGGTGCTCCATCGAAGATATAGAGAGGCTTGATGCCGTTGTCAACCATGCGCAAGGTGCGGTAGAACATGCCGAGCAAATGAGACGTTGTCTCGCCGGTATCACTCATGAGTTGTTGACCATCGGAACGAACGGCAATGAGGAAACTGTAAATGCTCATGGATCTGTGAGGCATCAGTCATGAGTTCCTCGAGAGAGAGGAAGGCGACACTGCATCTATAAAACGTACGCATCCTATAGTCAGGAACCAGTTGTCAGTAACTAGAGGACTCTCCGCACAACAATCAAATTCGGGTGGCCAGGAAAAACATACTATTGCGACCTTGCGGCCAAAATGGTTTTTGATCTCTCCGGTCTTGACGGCGTCGGGAGCATTCTCCGCAATCACCTGATACAGATCTGGAAGAGCGTCATCGGCATTCAGTTGTGTTCACACGGTTGGATAGGGAGGGCAGACTCACGTTTGATACCCATTTCGCACACACTACCGTAAATAAATAGAAAATATTGTCTTCTGAAAGCTCAAGGTCCATGGAGTATAAGGCGGCTGTGGACTGGGTTCCCGTCGCGACCAAGACGCGCCCGTCGCGGAAGAGAGAGCTCGAGCGCGCTACGCATTACGACTAACTCGGACTGGTGCGCCTTCGAGCCCAGTCACGTGTCGATCGCTCCCCCGCATGTGGAAGTGCGGAAAGCGTTCCGGCTCTCGAAGCGGTAAGTCGGTACTAAGAAGGTCTGGCCGGATGTCGTCCGGACTTGGGAACCAACTCCGAGGCTGGAGTTCTCCTCTTGTTCCTCCGAAGTCATCAGCTGGTGCTCCCCCGCCGACAGGACTCATCCCTGGGGCTGGAATTTGCCATCCCGGTCGTGTGTCGAGGATGCCTCTGCAGACCGACCATGAAGCGCAGTCATATGCAGGTTGAAGTCAATGGCGAGGTGGCTTTTGAGTCGCCTTCTCAGGGCGCATTCAAATTCGCCTTTACACCGGAAGATGACTCACGGCAGAAGGACCGATATGTCCCTAAGATATCGCGACGGATTCGCGCTTGCACAGAGTGCAAGCGCCACAAGGTGCGATGCGACATGAATGCGGGCGAATCCGTATGCCAGAGGTGCCGTCGCATGGGCTTGGAGTGTGTTGTGAACAAAAGTCTCCAGACTCTACTGCAAGATGAAGCAGAGTAAGGACGTCCCAGACGTCAACGCTTAGTCCTTTCACTTTGTCCACCCTTCTTCCGGGTCGCTACTATTTTTTTTCTTCTCATTCTCTAATGCGATTTTCGTTGAATTAGATGGAAGACTACAATGGAGCTCGCGGTCACGGACCTACTTCGGAGGGCCCAGCTGCCGGACCTGTCATATTATCAAGCAAACAGCGAATCAGCAGAGACGCCTTCAAAGAATGGAAAGCGCAAAGAGTCGACCGCTTCGATAGATGATTCTAAAACCGTTTTCCCCAATGGCAGTAGAATAGACTCGCCGCCCAACACAAACGCAGGGAGCGCACCTCAGACGAGCTCATCGGATTATGCATCCTCCCGACAACAATCACATTATGCGCTCAATAAAGAAGAAGATGGCGAAGTTTCTTCTCTCATCACAGCGCCCATGGGAAGCTTGTATGAAGTCACTCAGTTGGGTGACCTTCGGGGAAATTCTCGGGCCCCCCAACTTGCGCCTCACCAGGCAATGGTGACCGATTTCATTTCGCGAGGTGAGATAGATTTGCAAGAGGCGGAAGGACTGTTCTCTACTTTCACCCAAGTGTTGAACCTTTACCTGTGGGATGGTGTAGTGCTAGTGCATAAGGACCTGACATCTGTCCGAATGTCGTCGTCAATGCTCTCAGCCGCTATTCTTACAGTTTCGGCCCTCCACGTGCCAAATAAGGAACAAATTTTCGACAAATGCTATAGGGAATTCTCAAGGTTGGCTTCCGAGTCGATGCTAGACCACAGTCATACTCTGGATGACGTGCGAGCTCTGAGTATTGGTGCGTTTTGGCTGGCAGATGTCAGCTGGAAGCTCTCCGGATTTGCCGTCCGCATCGCAACAGAGCTCAGCCTTCATCAGTACTCTCGCAAGGCGGCTCAAGGTTCTCCAGAGCATAGGGAACAGGCTAGGCTTTGGTATGTTCTTTATGTATGTATATTTCGCCTCTTTGAATCCAGATCTGTCGCGGGAAACTGACCCCTGTTACCCAGACACTTGAGCATCATTATTCGATTGCTTACGGGCGACCTCCTATTATCCATGAAGATTCAACCATTTCTAACCATAAAACCTATACATCGTCTTCCACAGCTTCACAGTCAGATCTCCGCTTACACTGCCAAGTGGATTTGTTCATCATTCTCTCCCGAATGTATCTTTTCTTTGGCCCAGACGTTGACTTGGAGGTTGCGGAGGGGGATATTCCTATGATCGACAGATTTAATGCTGACTTTGATGTGTGGCGTTCCACCTGGCTACCACGTTTAGGTATGTTTACAGAACGAAGTGTATAGTTCCCAAGTCTGTCAACGGCTTTCGCTTATCTCTGGACAGGCGAAAACAGGTACATCGGCAGCTATCCTTACAAGTGTGTCCCCTTACACTATGAATTTTCTAGACTACAGTTAAATTCTGTGGCACTTCGAGCTTATCAGTCCTCCTCATCGACGCGCCTAATGTCGCCTGCGCGCAGAAAATATGCAAACATTGCCATAGAAGCTGCCATAGGTACGGTGAAGACTATCCTCGATGATCCTCATATGCGCAAAGCGCTGGTTGGTGTGCCGATATACGTCCACTGCATGATCACTTTTGCTGCAGTGTTTCTTCTGAAGATTGCAGCCAAGGTGTGCTCAAGTGGCATACCTGGCATGCAGGATCAACGCAACTCCATCGCATCTGCCGGTCTTCTCATTGACATTTCCTATGTTCTGGACTTGGTCCGCGAAACGGTTGACTTGATGCAATCTTGCAGCGAACGAGCAAGTGAACGGCATCTTAGCCATCATATAGCTCGTGGCTTAAGGAAGATGCTATCAGGGCTCCAGGAGTGGGAGAAGAGATGTTCATATAATCAACAGCCCCATGGACATGTTTCTCAAGCTGCACCCTCGATCTTCCAGCCAATTACTATGCCTGGAACACATCCACTGAGTGATCATAGCGGGGTATCCTTGAGTCATCCCGCTTCGTTAGGGATGGCACCTCTGTCAGCCGAGCGGAATAATGGAATTTTTCCCCAAGAGGATGCCATCGACGGTTTTCAGAATCCCTCTACGTTCGATTGGTGGGGGTTCAATGAGGAGCATTTTCCGACGGGCGTCTTTGATTTCCTCCAGTCCCAGATGCCCGCTTGACGAGACACCTTCAGCTAGACGCGCAAGGTTCCGGTGGAAATTTACTCTTGGAGGACTAGCAAGGAACCCCCTTACTTTCGAACCTGCAATGGCACACAACTGGCGGGCTTTTGGATTGGTAGTCTTCTCAGCGGGCGCCTTACAAAATGTGGTAAAGGCGCAAACAACTGCAGACTCGCTCTCTGCCCATCTTTGGGCCCGCGAAAGGGGACTCTATCCAACAATCTGTCCACGTTACATCCTGCGAAGACAGACATAAGACCTGAATAGTTACCCATGTCATAGATTCGTCTTCTCTGGTCCGGTTGCCATTACGAAGTTTCCAGTCTGTGTTTGGGGACCATTGTAGATGGCATTTGAAGTAAGGTTCACGAGACACAGCTACGATTAGATATACACATACTGCACATTACTGTACAGTAACGGTTGATAATATAAATAATGTGAGAGATGATTAGCATTGTTAAAATGGAATTGACATTTGATATGAAAATAAGTTGGCCATTTGAATCCTCAGCAAGGTACTGATGTAGCTTCGCAGTCACGTCTGACATTATTAGGAATCATTTCCTCGGGCTGACCTTCCTAATATAACCTCTTAGCAATCTATGTTTTCCACACATCAAAGTAAACTGAAGCCTGGGAAAGAGTGTACCAGTAATCCGCTTCTCGCATTCAGGACCATACCAGGCTGTATAGGGAAGGTTTAAGCGCGGTCAACGTCTGCCGAGGTTGGCAACCGGTGCCGATCATAACTGCGGGATTGGGGAAGAGGATGCGGGCGAGAAGGATCCTTAACTATTGGGATTCCGGGCTTCTAAATTATCCACATTTTCTCTCCTTAGGGGCCCTCGAAGATAACCGTTCCTCAAGTCTTTCTCTTCCTTGTTTTCTGACTCATCCTTTGCCGGAGTGAGCTGCGCGAAACCAACGCTTCGGTGGTCTTGAACTTTCCCCGCAGCTCTCCTGGTAGACACCCTGTCTATTGACGCATTGCCCATAGTGCTTGAAAGGTAAGAAAAAAAAAAAGGAAACAAAACGTTTAACGTCTTTTTTTACTCTACTTCTTTTTCTTTATTTTAAGCGGCAATTGATTCCCGCAACTGACTTGGTCTTTAGATTAGAAAACAAAAAAAACGCTTCTGACAATGAATTGCTCCATGTTCCGTGCCGCATCGGGATACCTTCGACCCGCGAGTCGGCTTCCACGAACTGTGTGTCGTTCGTCGGGTGCTTTCTCTTCTATGCGAAGGTATGCATCATCAGGGACCTTCAACTGGGAGGATCCTCTTCTGGCTTCGGAATTGTATACGGAGGAAGAATTGGCAGTTCGGGATACTGCTAGGCAATATTGTCAGGAGCAGTTATTACCGCGGATTCTTGGTAGGTGGTTGATACTATTGAAGTCATTTGGTTCTTTTTTTTTTTTTTCATTTTTATTTTTTTTCTCGTTCGCGACATAGGCTAATTTGTCTATTTTTTGATTTTAGACGCCTACAGGAATGAAGACTATGACCGCAGGATCCTCGAAGAGATGGGCGACTTGGGCTTTCTCGGTGCCAATATCGAGGGATATGGCTGTGCTGGAGTTAGCACCGTCGCTTATGGGCTGATAACGAAAGAGGTGGAGCGCGTGGATTCTGGATACCGGTCAGGGATGTCGGTGCAAAGCTCTCTCGCTATGACAGGCATTCACCAGTTCGGCACGCAGGAATTGAAGGAACGGCTCCTTCCCCAGCTGGCCAAAGGGAAGATAGTTGGATGTTTTGGTCTGACTGAGCCTAATCACGGCTCGGATCCGGGTTCCATGGAGACCGTGGCCCGAGAGCATCCAACAAAGAAAGGATACTACTTGCTTTCTGGAACCAAGACTTGGATTACCAACTCCCCAATTGCAGATGTGATGGTTGTTTGGGCGAAGCTAGACGGCCAAATCCGCGGCTTTGTAATCGAGCGCAGCGAATGCCCACCAGGGACGTTGGAGACACCGGCCATCAAGAACAAGACTGCTCTCCGAGCATCTATCACGGGCATGATTCAGATGGACAACTGCCCGGTGCCAGCCGAGAACATGTTCCCGGACGTGGAAGGCCTCTCGGGGCCCTTTACCTGTCTGAACAGTGCGAGATTGGGAATTGCCTTTGGATCGATCGGAGCCCTCGAGGACTGCATCAGCCGTGCACGCAGCTATGCGCTGGAGAGGAAGCAGTTCAAAGGAAAGCCACTTGCCAAATATCAGCTAATACAGAAGAAACTGGCAGATGCTGCAACAGATGCTGCCTTTGGCACATTGGCTGCAACGCAAGCTGCGAGGCTGAAGGACGCAGGAAAGCTGGCGCCAGAGATGATCTCTATGGTTAAGAGGCAGAACACTGACAGGGCACTGGCGAATGCCCGAGTGTACGTCTTCTCCCTCGTTTGCGGAAGCAAAGCTGACTTGTCACCACTCTTAGACTGCAGGAGATCTTTGGCGGAAACGCCGCAAGTGACGAGTATCATATTGGACGGCATGTTGCCAACCTGTTTGTTGTACAAACGTATGAGGGACAGAGCGACATTCACTGTGAGTAGAGCCTTCTTCCGGCTTGTGTGTTCCGTTTGCTGCATATGAAACAGACTAGGTATGATTAATGCTGACTATTGGCAGCCTTGATCTTGGGGCGGGCTATTACAGGAGTGCAGGCGTTTGTCTAAGACAGCTTTGTTTACGTGGGTAGCTACATGAAGGATAAAACATCATGCATAACGCCAATTGTACAGTGTATACGTTTGAATGGACATCTGTTTGCTCACAACCTTACCTAGGTAGGCACCTTGGTAGGTACAATCGTCAGCGGCTGATGTGGCTGGCACGTGATGTGTAATTTTAGACAATCATTCGGTGGGCGGTTGCATGCATGCGCCACAACGGGGCTCAGGGATGAGCGCGTCGTCATTGCGGCAAACGGCCGAACCTGCGGGAAGCTTCCCGTCATGGGCCGAAGGTGCGAGGCGGCGCCGGATCGGGAAATGAGTGTGGCTGGTGCGGTAAGCGATTGCCGTAAAGTACGTAACGTCATGTTACTAGGTACGAGGGGGGCGGCGTGACCTGGCATTTTTCGTTTGGTTTCTTCCCAGACCGATCTCTCCTCTCCGACTTCCCCCCTCCTCCCTCTCCCTGGCCGGAAATAATAAGCGTCAATAATATGTAAGTAATCTTAACTTTCTCCCATGGCTGGTTGAGGAAAACTCTTTTCTTCTTTTTTCGTCCCCTTGACGTTCCTTTCCCTTCGACAACTTACCTTCGTTATTAACCTGTCGTTCTGTTCTGCAGTTCTTCGAACACCCGCTTGATACCCCCCTCTGTGCCTTGCTCATACGACACAACCACCAAGAGATCGCTCCTCTTTTCTTCTAACCTCACATACTATCCAAAATGGCTCTTAAGAGAATTAACAAGGAACTCGCTGATCTAGGCCGGTAAGGCTCCCTACGAACCTCTCATTTTCTTTTCTGTCGGGTTGTGCCGTCGGTGGCGGTGATCTTCCTCTGTCACTGCCGCCGCAGCGGGGCCGGTGTCTTCGAAAGAGTCACCAAAACGCGTACAACCGATGTTCGACAGTATGATTTCTTTTACAGGCGTGTTAACTGACTCTTTTAATAGTGATCCGCCTTCTTCCTGCTCTGCAGGTCCTGTAGGAGATGATCTGGTACGTTCTTTTCCCGTACGGTCGCTCTGCGAGATCACCCCGCCGCGGGGTAGATGATCGCCTCCAACATACAAATCTCAGCGATAAACGGTGAATTATATACTGATAAGTGTCTGATTGCTGATTCTCCTGTCCAGTTCCACTGGCAAGCAACGATTATGGGTCCTGTAAGTTCTTCTTTTTTCTCTTCCCCTCTCGCGAATGGTCGCTGCTTGAAGTCGTCCGTTGTCAGGGAACATCTGCTAACCAGGTCCTCTAATCCAGGGTGACTCTCCATACTCGGGAGGGGTCTTCTTCTTAACTATCCACTTCCCTACCGACTATCCGTTCAAGCCGCCCAAGGTCAACTTCACCACCCGAATCTACCACCCCAACATCAACTCCAACGGCAGCATCTGTCTTGACATCCTGAGAGACCAATGGAGTCCTGCTCTCACAATCTCTAAAGGTCAGTAATTGTCTTCACGAGGCTCTTCCTGCTTTTCCTCGTGCTAACTTTGTTCTTCAGTGCTCCTCTCTATCTGCTCGATGCTCACAGACCCGAATCCCGACGACCCGTTGGTTCCGGAGATTGCGCATGTCTACAAGACCGATCGTCCTCGATATGAAG
This sequence comes from Byssochlamys sp. BYSS01, assembly GCA_002242795.1. Taxonomy (NCBI): domain Eukaryota; kingdom Fungi; phylum Ascomycota; class Eurotiomycetes; order Eurotiales; family Thermoascaceae; genus Paecilomyces; species Byssochlamys sp. BYSS01. The sequence goes on from NIXA01000030.1 coordinate 154,858, forward strand.
CTACCGCCCGCGAGTGGACCCGCAAGTACGCTATCTGATTCCAGCAAATTCAATGTGCACGACCACCTCGGTCTCTCTCAGTCTTCTCTGTGTCCTTTCTTTCCGTTAGATAAGATCCGAAGCCTGGCGTACCGTGGTCGTAGATCCTTTTTATTACTTTGTTTGCAGAACATTTGCGTGGTTTCTACGTTTATTTCTTTTTTTTCTTGACGGAAATATCATATCAAACGATCATTATGACCAATTCTCATGCATTAGTGGCATTCTTCTTTTCCGATGGGTCTGACAAGTTTAGCTGCGCGAAGGGAACAACTACACCTTGTGGTCGGTGAATGGGTGTGGGAGGATGTCGCTTGATGGAGGACGGTGAGGTGAGGGAGGTGCTGTCGCTGTCAAATAGCGGAATTTAGACAATTCCAGTCAATTTGACGGGTACTCTGTATCTCCTAGTATGTTGTAGTGTCTTACATCGTACGAAAATATTGTATGCCTGCGGTACTACTAGTAGAACATATACAGTAATAGACAGATATCTACACTAGCACTTGAGGATTCCCACGTCTATTGCAAGTCAGAGCGAGTCAAATCCGGAAAGCTCCCTTAACAGTTCAGATCCGATGCATAAATTAGTCCCGTCCAATGGAGTGCCCAAGGTACTCAGTATACCCACACCTTTATATGAAGCGAAAGCGAAACGGCGATCACGTACAGAAAGAGAGAAGGGGAAAGAAGAAAAAGATACCAGAGAGAAGAAACGAAGCAGTACTGCCAACAATCGTATAATCCATCAAGTAAGGCTTCAATCATGCCTGCTACTCCTCCGACTACTAACTCTCGACGCAGCCTTAGAGGCACTGCTGCCGCCACCACCACCGGCAGGACTAGCTTTAATAGTGCGCTGAGACGAGTGCGACACATTCGACGAAACCTGACTGACGCTATCGCTTGGCTGGACGGGCTCGTCGAACTTGCTGGAACGTTTCGAGGTATGCGAAGCAGCATGGGAATGGCGCGAGCGGTGCGACGAGTGTTTTGATCGGCCGGACTGGCTGCCCAGGCCGCCGCCGCCGTCCGTGGCGTCTAGGAAGACGGTGCTGGAGCCGGAGGTGGAGCCGTTGTTGCTCTCTGGGAGAGGGACGTGGCGGGCGGAGGAGACGCCGGAGCGGTGCGAGGATAAGAAGGTGGCTGCACGGTGAGGGAGGGAGGAGATGTGCCGCGCTGTGTGCGTGGAGGATGTGCTGCTTCCTGCGTGGGATTTCGAGGAGGAGGAGTGACGGTTGTGAGAGGAACATGAAGCGGAGCGACGGGTGGAATGGTGCGAGGTATGGCTGCGGCTCGTGAGACGAGTGTGTTCGGATAGACGGCTACTGTGTTGCTGGTGGTGGTTCGCTTTGGATGCTTTGATTGTGGATGATGAATAGGCGCTGCTGGCTTGGTCTAATTCGCGCGGCATGTCCACGAAGCTGCTGATGAATGTGCTGGGGGAGTATGGGAAGGTTTTGGAGCGCTCTGACGGTGGGGGGTATTCGATGGCCCTCAGAGGGATATCTCGTGTGGAGGAGGAGGAGGAGTACACGCTGCCATTGGGGAGTTTCCTCCTACTGCCCGTGCTCTCGGCGACGCTGTGAGCTGATCCTCGTGGATGGTGGAAGAACTCGCTGCCTTCGTAGATCGTGCTTGCGCGGGGATTCTTGGTGGAGAAACTGTGCGAGGTGGTCGACCTCGCTTGCTGTTGAGGGTACTCAGGCGGCGGCGCTTCGATGGCTTTGTATGCAGTCGTCTGCCCCTGTTGCATGGGAGCCGGCGCTGGGGATTGTGCTGGGCCTTGAGATGATGCATCTTGAGATGGGAGTGCCAAATCAAGCAGCTCCCTGGCCATGGAACGCCCCTGCGGTGGGTTAGGCTCCGATGACCCGGAGTCTCCTTTGGATATTGCGTAGGCAATTGCAGCACCCGCAGCGGCACCGAGGAGTGTTCCAACCACGGTCTTTGCTGTCGTGTCTCCGTCACCGGACGTTGGGGGTGGTTGTTGCGTCGTATGTACAATATATGTTGGATGTGAGCACTGGGTCTCTCGTACACTGTGCGACGACGTAGTTCGCTCCACGACGACAGGTGCTCTGGACACTCGAGAGTTGTTGGCCTCCGACCTGGCTATCGACTTGGAAGGTACAACAGTCTTAGCAACTGCGGACTCCCCCGGTCTATAAACAGCCTCGATGCTGTTGCCGTCAAAATCAATCACTGCAGCGCTGTAGTACCCAGAGAGCGCATCCCGGATCTTGGGCTCTCCATGGATCTTCCCGCCCGCTTTCAAAGCGGAAATGAAGAAGTCTCTCACGGCCTCTTCTGTCGGAGCGGGGAAGGCGACATGTGCAGCGCCAGCTGGAAACCTGCGAGACGGTCAATGAGGGCATTTGGAAGGATGGTGGGCGCGGGCCTCGATAGATCCACCTACCCTGGCTTCTGCTCCGTTATCCAGAAGTCTGCTGGATGGCCACTTTCTTGGCCGAAGCCAATATAATCATCCTGACGGCCGACAAACTGATATCCCAGAGGCTGTAGGCAAGAGAGGAAGAAGGAGGTGGAGGTCGGCAGATGAGAGACAGTCAAGGTGAGATGGGACAGAGGCATGATCGTGGAGGCCACTTGACTCACAAGCCAGTTCTTTAGTGAGTCTCGCAGATAAATGTAATGGAACTTCAAGGAACAAGAGTTCAGAGGGACAAGTGGCAAAGGATGAATTCAGTCTGGAGACTGAGTTCGCAATTGAATATATCTCAGATTTAGTTGGGGGGGGGGGAGATAAAATATATGTATGGTGTGTCTAAATAAATATAAATCAAGAGTCGGAGATGAAGATGAATCCAAAAAAGAAAGAAAAAAGAAAGAGTATATGTCAATAGGAATTAAACTCCAAGCAAAGATACGAGTGCCCGACACTGAAGACCAGGGAAGCACTAGGAAAACAGACAGCAAATCCATTAATCCCACGATAACACTTCGCGTCTCCACTCGATGCTAGAAAAGCCTGAGAGCTAACTAGCACTGTACAGATATGCAGTACGGCATCACAGTAGTTGTTTCACTGGCGAACAACCAGAAAAAGATTCTCAGTAGCATTTTTGTCCACGGAACAGCCCGCGGGAGCCGGTTAGTAGACCCATCATGGCTACGTTCCCTGACCCGTTTCGACGGAAGCTAGAAACAAGAGAAATTAGATACGGGAGCTTCAAACTAGCCAGGTCAGTGGCGGGGGAAGGCCAGCGGACGATTCCCGTAGGTGGCCTCGTCTATGGAGGATTCACGATGGCACTTCGTGGCGAACGAGAGGAGATGCCTAATTGCCGCTCCCTCTCATCTCCTGATGATTGAGATCTAAGGCAAGGGTCGGGGTGGACCATGACGAGGTTCCCAAGAGCCAATTGTCAGCGAGCAAGTAGTGGTAGTGTGAAGTTAAAGCGCCTGAATGAACCCGACATGGGACGGCACGCGGCAAGTCGTCGACATCAACATCCAGACCACCTTTTCTGGGTATGAGCACAGCCAGACTAACTAGTTAGTACTGACCGGCAGGATCGACGACCAGCGGAACTCCGTGTGCAAGGCGCGGAAAGGCGCCAGGAGGTCAAAAGCAAGCGAGACCCATGAATCACGCTGCTACGCGCCACACGAAGGAAGGACACCGAAAGTTTGGGGCCTTTTTTCTGGGGCGGTTAGTCGCTGCTCTGTTGCTCCCAGACCGCCGAAAAAGAGCCCACCCTGTGGGGAGGACGATAGCGGGGCCGTCCCTTGGTCCAAGGGATGCTCAGGAAGAAATGAAGCGAAGCCCAAGCCGACCAGTTAGTTCTATTTTTGAGGTCAAGGTCACAGAGCACGTCAGTTGGTTCTAGACTGACTGTGTCCATCCGTCTCCGCATGAAGAGCCCAAAGAGAAGACTGCTGAGCAAAGGTGACGATCACGATGGGGTTGCCGTCGTGTCAGAGGAGGCATGGCGATAAAACAGCTTGCACGGTGAAGCGGTGGTCCACATTCTGTCTGTCTGTCTGCGATGCCACGTCGAGGCGGAAGACGATTCCGTCTCGTTGCCCCTCCGCCACAGAGACTGTCTGGTTTCCCAGTGAGTCATGACTGGCTGATAGTTACTCTTTCTGCTTAGGTAGGTTGTTGTCCCAAAGGATGCTGAAAATAGGAGTCTTGCTGTAGGAGACGCCCGACACGACAATGCACGCACTCACTACCTAATTCTCTCCTGCTGCAATATCGACTACAAAGTACGAAAACTCCCGACTTCTATCTCTGCTCTCCTCCTGGTGCCCAATATTTTCTTTAATTTAATTTTATTCTTTTGTGATATTTACATCACCTTAATGAGCAAAGAGCCCTAGGAAGAACCAGGTGGACAACAGGGCCACGCAAGTTAAGCTTCAGGGCCCTGTTGCTCTATAAACCAACTCTGGCGACGCCCGTATAATCCTGCTGCTGACTTTGCTTTATTCCAGTATCGTATACGGACTATATTTCCGCCTCGTTTTTATCGTATCCCATGCAGAGAAATAAGCTTCCAAGGCTGCACAACCGCCCAAGGGCGGGACCAGCACAAAGTATTAATAACAACAAAAAAAGAATAAAAGAAACAAGACAAGGTAAAATAAGATCAAATAAGATCAAGGCGCAGACTATGCGAGCCGTCAAAACTGCCTTTTTTTGAGAGGCAGTAATGATAGAAACGGAAAAATGTCGTGGCACGCCTTGCGCAAAGATTCCGATTCGGACTTTAAGGGACTTATCTGGACGGGGGTTGAAACCTCGAAGTCCCATGATGTGTGATTGTGAGTGGTTTTGGCCGCTGGAACTGCGCAATTATCCTAAACTCCACATATGCAAAGAATAATGTCAGGAAGAACAGTGGTTTGCGTAGAATCGACCGAGAAGTAGCCGTAAGAACACCCCAGAAAAGCTAGGAAGAAGGTCTTCCGGGTGGGCGCGCGTTGAGCGTCATGACGCCATGTCGACCGATCATCGAAAGGAAATCCGCTCTTCCGTTAATCCTGGTGGCCGTAGAAGAAATCGACCATACCAGTATCAGGGCTAGATAATATCCCAAACTTCTTCAGCCGCATGACAGAATTTACTACACGCGACACTGGCACTCAAGCTATAGTTGCTGATGCTGATCGTATCGTCTTTGAAGGAGTCAGCGAAGCTATCGTTGCCTTTGGCCATAGCACCAACAAAGATGCAGATACTCTCTCTGGGATCGAGAGTCTCGATGTAGTCCCTAACTCGAACTACCGGAGCCTCGAAGCTGAGAGTGACCTTCCGGCAGTTTGGGGGCAGGTGATCCGTGATTGGATTCTTAATAACTTTCAGCAGCTTCTCGTCCGAGTTGGTGGAGCGGATTGAAAGTCGGTGGAGGAGCTGGACCATGAGTCCTGCGAAACGTTTGAAGGTTCTAGGAATGCGGACTGTTGGATTGACTTCGATCAGAACGCCTTTTGCGGTATGGATGTAGATCTGAAGTTTGCCGGCCTTATTAATGGGAGAGTCGAGGAGAGTGAGAAGACACTGAGGGCGGAAAGGCCGATAAGCAATTCAAAACTTTTTTTTTTTTAAAAAAAAAGAAAAATTCGTAAGGGCTCGGAGATGACCAAACCTGATGTGTGATGTCTGGACGAGCCTCGCTGATATCTCTGTTGGCTTTGCGCATGACGCCAATGTGCTCGTCACTGTTGAGCAGCGAGTATTTCTCTTCCCGGTGTGCACCGTTCCGACCGCCATGAGAGGCCTTGTACGTTTCCAAACTCGCATTCGAGAGGACTACAATTAATCGCTGCGTCTCTTTGTCGTGAGGGGAAATGGGAACATGCTGTTCTGCAACAAGCTGAGGAAGTTCAGGAGGCGGGCAAGACTGAGTCCCTGGAGGAAGAGCCTGGTCAGCCATGAACGACCGTCAAAATGGATAGAGAATCTCTGTTGAAGAGACACAATGGACGGATCGCTGCCCAAAGACAGACAACCCCGAACGCAACACAGACAGAGTAATATGCTGGCGTCGAAGGAGAACTTCCAAGGTTGACGAGGGGGGGGAATTGATTCCTTATTGGGTAGACAAGGACGCAAGTACGTACTGGCTCGCTTTCTCTTCCCGGCCACGTGAGTCGGAGTCGACATGCCTGCTCGAAGGGGGGGGAATAGGTCGGGAGGAGAAAATGCTGCGTCGCAATGGCTTAACTGAAGGGAAAGACGCGCGCGTCTTCGACGGAGGGCTGTCTGCGAGAAGATTTTTTTTCCCTTGACCCCTCAAACAGCCAACGGTCGGCCTGAGGAGATAAGGCAGACAATCATTGGTGGACCAACAAGTTCGCTGGCCGGCGAGGCACGTGAGTGCGGTCTTAATTATTTCTCTTTTGGGTCCAAGCTGTAGATACCTAGGTAGCAGTCTCTCTGACAGTGTCTGTCCATCATACCTTGAGAAGCTCGTCTTGGTGTCCATAAGGTTGCCTTGTTTGGTGGACGAGTGCTAGACTAGTGCTGACCCAGTACGTAGCAGAGGAACTAATTATGATTCGATCCTTTTTCTGACATCAGACACACGGACGGTTGATGAGGCATGCTACAGGCTCAGTCCTGCTGATGGCAATTGCATCGAATTACTATTATTGTTGCCCGGGCGTAAGCGCTCCCTTCCTCCTAGTGGAAGATCATGAAAAGGTCGATGATAATCGCGTCTCTCAATGCCCCGGGCTGTAGCTGAAACAGCCATCACGCTTCTCGGAAATAAGCTCGTATCCGTGCTTACTGCAGAGAGTGTTCATCCATCACAGCTGCAAAGAGGCCGAAATTCCGCGCCACAGGGTTTCTTGAAAATCCCCGCAACAGGTTTCTCACAGTCTGACTGAAATAGGTAGAGTGAGATGGACGGATTAATAGTGCAAACAGTTCCAAATAATATGTGTCTCGACAAGAGGACGAAAGATATCCCATCGAACCTGTGGGTGCCTGCTACGCGCAACAGATTGTTCTCCTCATCCAGGTTGATTCCTCCGATTGATCCGATACATGACTTCACGAAATCTACACTCGGTGGAGCCTTGAATCTTGATTTTCAGTGGCCCTGGGAAGACAAAGCCCGCAGGACCATATCCGGGAACTGTTCAATAACATTAGTGGATGCGTTTGGTACATTTGACAGACCTTGTCGGAGATTGTTGTTTCTCATGCTTCCCGCGGCCGCAAGGGAAAGTTCCCCGTTCGGATGGGCACAGGGCGCGGGCACAGGGCACAAGGCAGGCAGCGACACCTGAAGACTCCCATCAGCACCATGACATTGGAGAAGTTGATGACCTTCTTAGAGCAGTAGCTGGTTCGCACCGGAGGATGATGGCAACGAGGCTGCGAAGTGCGAACACGGGAAAGTTTGCCCACCTGAGAGCGGGATCCAGCCTGGTACCTGACACGTATGCGCTTATGTCTTGTCATTTGCTTGGGGCTGTTATCAGGCTCTAATCCTTTGAGACCTTTGAGTTCCCTTGTGGAACAATGGCCCGGATTACCCATGACTCGGAAATCGAATTGTCTCTGTGCCGTCGGGAATTCTTTTTGAAGCCCTTTTTTTGTTTTATCTAGATGGATGAGTTGTGGTTGTCTGCTGGATATATGAACTCTGGGCACATGCATTACTCTTCAGTGGATGCCTACCTAAGGTATGGTGACGCCCGCTCTTTGCGTTGGCTGCGAATCAGTTACCTCTGGGGAGTAAGCAGACTAGCAATAACATCCATACAGTCCCACAAAGACTAGATCAAAAGTAGCTCTCTAAGAGCCGCCCAGAATAACAAGAAGCTCCATGAGCCTCTTAACGGGGCTAACGAGGCTGGCTGGCACAAAAGTGTAGACAGAGACTTTTAGACTCAATGAAGACAACTGGCAGAGAAGCAGTAACTTAAATAGCGACCCATTGATGCTAATATGGTATGGCACTCAGGCTGTATGCTGATAATGATGACTCTCCTTTTACAGAGCCTTTTCAGTCTCAGAATATGGACACGCTTGTTGCACGATATGGTACCATACAGAGGACTTAACTGCTGATGACAACTGGACACATTTCCGATGCTGCCCAGGGGCACACAAAGGAATGAGATGAATAGAAAGAAAGGCCCTCAGTTGAATAACTGAACAACTGAATAGCACTAGAATCATTATTCAGCTCCTACTATTCAGACGGTCAGAATGTCATGAAGGTCTATCATTTTCTTGGAGCTTCAATGTACATCGTCAATAGAGCTGAATACCTTATTCAAGTCTTATTATGATAATCTCTGGCTCCTTTGGCATTGAAGGAGAGGTAAAGAATGGCTATAAAATATTCGAATCTCCTCCGCCTCTAGAAATGAGGAGCCAGTTCTTCATGAGAAAACCCCATCACCACTTCTAAGCTCTATTTCTGGCATCATGCTATTTCATACTATTAGTAGCTTCTTGCTTCTAATCTTCTTAGTCCCATCCATACTTGGTGCTCAGACATTCCAAAAGCGTGCAAAACCTGTCATAGGAACATATTTTTCCCCTTCTGAGCAAACTCTACTCCAGGCTTCACTTAGAGATGCTGTGAGGCTTATCAATCATGTGTTTCAGCGGAACACTCTTCAACATCATATTCATGGGGTTTTCGGAAAATTCTTCCAAGAACAAGACATTGAATTGGTCTCAAGTGAGTTTATCTCTTCTTTTTGCCTTTTTCTTTTTTCTTTTTGTTCTCTCCGGTTCTTTGCATGTGTGTGTGTGTGTGTGTGTGTGTGTGAATAGAACTGTGTCTGTTGCTTTCCTTGAGGAAAGTCCCCAGCTAGAGCCATGAGACTCCTATTTGTGTCATTTCGAATAATGAAATAATAAAACAGGTGTCATCCTGTCATCCGTCAGATAGCCAATGTTACTCTTGATAGAGGACAGAGGATGAGAGGTCGGTCAGGAAAAGGCCACCAATTTCTTGAGCAGATTACCATCCATCCAGGTGAGGGCATGATGGTAGGAAGTGGGCATCCGGCCTTCGGGTATGAGGACCTGGGCGGATGGAAAGGGCATCTGGCCTGCCCCCCGGGGAGACTGAGTACGCTTGATACAACAATTCCAGATCGACCCCAACTGTATCTCTGCCGTCCTGCAATGGCCCATGGTTCAACTCTACCATGGTCCCAAGGACCAATTGTCAGGTGTCAGGACTTAGGTGATCGTGTCTCTTACAGGATGAGAACTCTTGGGGCAATCCTGCTCTCTGAATATCTTACAATCGGTCGACTAGTCGCACCACCACTCACTGAAGCGCCTACTCTTCTTCAGAATAGTCTTGGTCCATTTGAAGCAAGCCGTCTGGATAAAACTCGGGCCCCTTACAACGTTGAAAGTTACATTTGGTTTCTAACTCAGCTCTATTGGGAAACGAGGTGTACGAAACAATTCGAAGATCCACAACCAGAAGATGACAATGACCCGCGTTTAACTTTGACCTGGCTGTTTGATGCGTATCTCGAGGTAGACAATCAGGAGGGTGAGCAGGGTGGAAGAAAATGATGGGCGACAAGTACTATGGGCGAGGCAGGGCGCACAGCCAGCCGTTAGAGGTTGCTGGTCGGGTCTTTTTTTCGAGGCGGGAGTGCGCCTCGGGGTCCACTCATTCGCCCAAAGCTGACAGTCGACTCACATTGAGCGAGGTGGAAGGCAAGGGGGGAGGCTGCAGTGATCACCACCAGCCTTTTGGGGGCCTTGTGGCTGTCTGGAACTCCAGGGAAGATCGACGGGTCGATCGAGTCAGTTGGTGCCAACGGACAGATCGTGAAAGGGGACCCTTTTGGACAAATGGGCAATGCAGAACGAGGACGATCCGGACGCGAGCGCGGCCAAGACGCCAGTTACATGTAATATGACTGCTTCGGGTCTAGCTTGCGTGGCACGCGTTCCGTCACCGACCGAATAATAATGCTTGGGGCGCTTCTTTCGGAAAGTAAACAACTGCCAGTAATTTGCCACCCAACTCCAATCCTCCGGAGCTCTTATAACTAGCAAGGCCTTGGGCAAGCTCCGTTACCCTCGAGTCGCATGTGTTGCTACAAGTTCTCTGTGCCCCCCCTCTACTGCGCATGCTGACAGGAAATGCCGTGGACTGTGACAAATTCGTTCAAACGGTAACCCCGACCATCCTAAGAAAAATAAAATAAAATAAAAATAATAATAAAAAGATCCGGTAAGCGGATGGCTGACTAGGTAGCTATTTAGAGGCCTAATGAGAACTTATGGAAGACCGACGTGGCACGCGTTGGAGGATGACCGGCACCCGGCTGCGAAACGACGACGCCTACAATCCGGGGGAAATGAATCGGATGAAGCTGAATCCAACATCCGGTACGCCATACGCGAGTGCTCCGCTGCTGTGCTTTCCAGTTCGTCGCGTCACACTTCGGCCGTTCTCTCCGATGACTCTAACGATGACGACCTATCGACCCCTCCATCCTCACCTCCTAAATTGAGTCCCCCCCCGGCGAATACGCGCAGGCCGACCTTTTCGTTCCTCAAACGCAAGCATTCGTCCAAAGACGTGAACGGTAATGGCTCACCACTTGCCGAGGTCAACTCCAACAGCGTGCGATCCTCAATGGACCCGCCGAAGAAGAAGGCACAGCAATCGCAGCCAGCGCTGAAACAGATGCAGATAGACCTGGGGCATGACGTGAGGAAGACCTGCCCTACCTGTGGAATGGAATATGTGCCGTCGAATGCGGAAGACGCGGCACTACACAAGAAATTCCACGACATGAATTCCTGGGGCGTGGACCTTGGCAAGGCCTTCGCCAGAGCGAACGCTTCTCGTTGGGTCTACGAAGCCACGCGATTCGACGAGGGGTACGTTGTGATCGTGGACCGCAAAGCTTCGCCGACCGCTAGGAACCAAGCGAAGAAGGTTCTGGAAGTCGTCAACAAAGAGCTGTCGTCACCGGAAATTACAGACGATGCCCTATGGAGCCAGACGGAGCCTCCGAAGCGTCTCCGTCAGAATGGAATAATCGAGAAGACCGACCGGTATAGGGTCTTTCTGCATATGAAGGACAGCCGCTGTGTGGGCCTCTGTCTTACAGAACGCATCTGGGAGTCGCGACCGGTGGAGTGCACATCTACGGATACCGGTAAGAATGGGGTCGAAGCCTCTAATCGCGCCTCCATCAGGGTCCGAGATGAGACGCATCCCGCGATTGTGGGTATCTCACGCATCTGGACGTCAGCTTCCTCCCGGAGGAAAGGGATTGCTCTGGATCTCCTGGATTGCGTGGTCAACAATTTCACCTACGGAATGGAAATTCCAAGGGACCACATCGCATTCAGTCAGCCTACTGAGAGTGGGAGACTCTTGGCGGAGGCCTTCTTCGGGCCTAAGGAGTCATGGCATGTGTATAGCGAGAGCTGAATGGGGGTTTGCAGCTCGATCTCGGAGCGCAGAGAATCACCTTTTGGTTGATACATCCTATTCTTATCTGAATTCGAGTGCGAGGACTCTTGTAATCGCCATTATTGGAGGCGATTGAGATTTACTCTGGCCATCTTTTTGTATAGCCAAGGCGTTTGGGAGGACGACAGTGAAAGAAGGGGGCTCTGGACCCTTTTTGCGGGTATACTTTTATGGCGACCTTTTGTTTGTGATTCCACTGTAACATAGCCTTTTTTTTTTTTTGTTCTTCCACGTCACGATCCTCTTCTCGGGGTTCTACTTAGAATTTCAAACAACTTATTACAACCAACATAGCAAGGATCTAGATCTCTTTCTCGAATTCAACGCCGCACCCATGTCAAGTCGCGGGGACTTCGGGCATTCTTGGGTGTCTGGTGGTGTTGCCGGAAGCCGCGCGCGAATAGCATCGATCCGCGCTGGGACCTTTTGCAGCTAGCATTCTGACAAGACCTCAACTCCTGCATCCTTTCCTACGACGTTCCGCCCTGATTTCCATGGTCGTAACAGCTCATCTTCCCTATGATGTCTGGATTAAATCCTTTCCGCCTTAGGAAGTCAGAGGGTGAGTTCCCCATTCCATCCGCCTCATCCGGACTCTCGACTTCGACGAGATAAGCCCATCCATGGTCGTCATCGAGGAGCATTGACTGCCCAGCTGATGCTGTTGACTACTTCCTGTTGCTTCGAGGCATCAGCCGCTGACAGAGGCAGATCCCCAAGGTCGGACGTCTACTCTCCCATCCGCCAGTTCCCTTTCCTCGGGGCTCCCACCGTCAGCGCCTGCCCCGATACCAAACCGTCCCGTTATCCCAAGCCCCGCGGTTGACGCCCCTCGTGCTTCTCTTCCGTCGAAATACAACGGTGACCTTCTCATTGCACCCAATGCAGAGCCGCATTTCGGTGATAACAGCGATGCCCAAGAGAAGACTCGGAGCTCAACCTGTCTCTCATCCGAAGATGATCGTTTAGCCGCTGCTCCTCTTTCTATTCTCCCTAAAAATGCATCACCTCCCACAGCTATATCCGCGCCATTTCCGATTCCAAATAGCGGTGAACAAGGGGCCACAGAAATTCCTGATAATCTCACGTCTTCAGGAGGGACAGACGCCTCTCAATCGCTCCCAACCTTTTATCCAGGACAGCGTAGTGCGGGAAGCAGCAGGACTGATCTTTCTCGGCGATCTGTTTCTAACGGGCGGCCGGTATTCACAGAGTCGTCGAGTCGCTCAGAGCTGGACATATTGGCGTCATCGGAAGTCGATGGCGAGACGAGGGGTGTTGTCAGCCGGTCGGGATATAGGGACAAAAGGCCACCACCTCCTCCAAGAAGCCATCATGGAAAACGCATCGACTCTACACCTACCGTGGCAGCTCCGGTAGAGATGTCAAAGCCCGTTGATCTCGACCCTTCCACTTCCAATGAGTCTACACCGCGTACCTCGACTTACACTACACCATCTATCAGCAGGGCTTCTCAGCTAGCTTCAGATTACTTCTCTGCAGGATCCGAAAGTTTTGCGGGACGGCCAACCGAATCACTAAAGCGTAGTCAGTCTCAGCTCAAGCGGCCTCCGACTCCGCCCTTGAGTAGGCGACATAGCCAAATGAGGCGATCCAAAACCACAGCTTCTAAGACTAACTTAGTCCGAGCTTCGATGCCTCCTGGAGCTCTAAGTTTCGATTCATCAAATATTCCTTCTCCGGGCCGCAGATCCTTGAATTTATCCCGACAGCTTGATGGAGAGCCCACCGCTCCTCAGGGAGATGACCCTGACCGTCTCGGGATCCAATCCCAAGACGATTCTACTGCCCAAACCAAGGAGGCACCGGTACCCTCCTCTACAAAAGCGCCGTCCATCAGGAGTGTAAAGCGGAGCTCTTTAGCGCCATCATCTGTGCCACCCCCTCCTCCACCTCCGCGGCGGGCCAGGGGCTCGAGCAGCAGTGACAATAATGCTGATTCCAACGTCCCACAGCAGCAGCCAAAGGCTGAACATAATGAGAATGCTTTACCGCATCGATCCAATGCTAATGATATCTTGGCCAACCTATCGCGTTTGCAGAAAGAGGTGGACGACCTTCGTGGACAATATGAGAACCGGAAGGGTAGCCATTGACTTGCTGCTGCGACGGTTGTGTCACAGCCATTCTTTGAAAATTTCTCCCGAATGGTGCTTGATAGGGTGATTTTGTTGGTGTCACCACTGTTGCATCAAGTGTACTTCTCCCTCCCCTTGTCACTACGACCTGATGAGGTGCGCAATGATTCCATATGGTGGATGGGCGCTCAGTCTGTGATGATGGGTGTATAGTATACAATGACGAATGAACCATGACTAAAGGCAATATCTGATTATTTTCAGACTATAAGAATTGCTGAACATCAGAAGCGTTTGTCTTTTCCCCCAACTGTCTCTTTTTCTGCTCTCCTTGGCGCTTTATACGGTGTTTGGACCAGTCATCTTAGTGCACTGGTCTAGTTACTATTGGCATATGGGTAGCCATGGAGTAGAGATGACCAATTTTATTCACATCAGGTTATCAATTTCCGTTTTGTTTTGTTACCGTACTCTGGCAGGCTATTGCTCTTGGGGATCGGCCGTGGGTCCACTGTGCCCACCGAAGAGAGACATGGTTTGGGGTGAAACTGGAGGAGGATTGAATGACGTCTTCTGTTGTCTTGTTTCGGCTCGAGCGAGATGGATCGTCGTTTCCAGATGGGGATTGTCAGGACTCAAGGAAATATGCAGTTCAGCATTTTCTCTCACCTCACTCATAAATGCAGTGTCCTGTTTTAGATTCATTCCTGGTTAGTTTTCCCGTGAAAGTCTGCTGTGTACCGTTGGGTGTAATTCTTCCAGGTGGATGAGGGGAATCTATCCGTCTGGTACTCGTCCACACCACATCCCGCTTTCTTTGCGACTGCAAACCATCCACCTCCTTTCAATTCTTTGACCATCGCTTTTATTATCCCCCGCTTTCAGATTAGCCTGGACAAGGGCAAAGACCCCTCCGGACTTGTCTTTCCAGTTGCTCCTTCGCCACATTTCTATGCTCTGGTCGTTCTCGAAATAGGTCACCTTGGTGAACCGCTCTCCAGACATAAATCGCCCCCGGATTCAAGAACGGTGGACTGACTGTCGCCCGTTCATTTTAACTATTCTTGTTGAACATTTCGTCCTTTTGAGGTTATCCCTTTGGTGTCCTCACGTTGCGATCCTCTTTAGATTCTCCCACCATCAGCCTGAATACACGAAACAAAATGAGCCGGCCTACGCTCATTGACATCCCCCCGCCTTCTGACCCTGTCACTCCGTCGGATATGGGACCGTAAGAATCTCAAGCTTATCCTTTACTGCGCTCTGTTGTCTTCCCTGTCTATCTGCTAGCTAGGCGGCCATTGACTGACAAGACATGTCGTGATTTCTCAGAGGAACTCCCAATTCAGGCACTACGTCCTTGTCCGCTCTATCGACCACAGCCATTAAAGACGGCCATCACGGACAGCCCTATTCGCATGGTCGTCATGCTCACCACTCTTCCTCAGCTTCTACGGCGTCCACAACGACCCTTGAGGCGGAGCGAGCCGACCGTATCTCGCGTCTAGCAGGATTGGAACGCGTCGCGACCGCTCGTGCTGGTGGCCAACAGCCGGGAGTGGCCTTGAGCGCCGCTGCTCATGCCGCACACGCTTCAGGATACTTCGACGGCCAACAGAGCTTAAAGGAAAGGAGCACGGTCGGCAGCGCTAGTGCAACGGGCAGTGTTGGTGGCCGGACCACTTGGGCTAGCGGTAGCGACGGGTTGGACCTCGACAAGATGAGCGAGGATCAGGACGACGAAGTCTCGAGCGTGGGTAATATCAGTGACGAAGGCGACGCGAGCCTTGTTGGCTTTGGAGAAGGCGCAAGCAGCACCGTCAGTGGCCCGACGTCACACCTGGGCCTCAGCAGGATGTCGTCCGGGTCGCATCCCAGCTCCACGAGCCCTGTCCTCAACCGTACGAACGCCGCAATCCCGCCTTACATGCAACGCACCAGCGAAAGCCCGATGTTTTCTGCCTCACCGTCTCCCGGCCAGTCTAATGTACCGGACACACCCCAGGATGCTCGCATGGTAGACGGAATGACTTATGATCCCAACGTGGTGGATACGACCGCCAGAACACCACGACTTGTCGCCGAAGAAGGTCGTAGTAGCAGCCCAGGGCAGCTGGATGCAGCGGGATGGAGAGCGCGCAACAATTAGGACACTGGCAAAGGAAACGAAGGGCGTCGGCATTGGGTTTGTTGCAACATGATGACTATGACTTGTACTTTTACGGGGTTTACGGTGATATTTCGACGGAACCAGGTTTTTCTTTAATATGCCTATCTGTTTCTTTTCGGTCATTTTGCCGTAGCATGTTTTGCTTTGGCTTCTGCAGCTTTGTGTCCTGCTTCAAACAGATCGGCCTAACATAGGTTGTCTAGTTCAAATGTGCTTTTTCTTTTTTTTTTTCCCAGCGTGAGAACTGATCGTAGACACTTATGTACTCCTTCGCTCTACTTGCATATGGGACGCCTTGGGACTCATATCCCCAGACAGTACTGATTCTGCCAATTCAACAGACGCATCTTGAACTCGATAGGCTGACAACGGTGTGGTGGCGAAAAAGGAGTTGCCGAGTCGGTTCGTCGAAGGAACCCAATTTTTGAAAGACGGTTCAGGCGTCAAGAATATTTCAGCAGAGGACACGAACGTGAATCACAGGTAGTCTAGTTGCGTGGCAGCAGTCGTTGCGTGTCAGTAATTCTGCGACGAGGCGAGTCTCCGTAGTGACGGCATGCTTAGTCGAGGTAAGTTTGTTATTGATAAATAGGAAAAGGAAAAAAAAGAAGGAAAAATTCCCACTCGCTTGCTCCCGCAGCTTCATCCGCCTTTCTGCAGTTCCTCCACTTTCTTCCATTTCTTTCTCCTCTCCCTCCTCTTCCTCAGCTCTCGCGCTCCCTCCCAAGACAGCCACTCGAGTCTCATTTCCACTCCCCTCGTCCTTGTCCTCGATCCTGTCCTCGTCCGGCTTCGTCCTCCCCTTCGAACAGCTTTTCATTGCTGGCATTGACTTGTTCAGCGCGGAAAGTTCCAAAATTTCAAGAACTGGGAGACAATCCGGCAGAAGCTATTTGAATAGTTTTCCTGCTTCATCTTCGAACGGGCTTCTTGTCGCGATTAAGCGACGAGTCCGGTTGCAGTGCCCAGGGCTCTCTTCTCTTTTTTTTTGTTTTAATTCTTTGTCGTTGACATCCGCGCGCCAAACGGTGTGTAACTGACAAAAGAAGACTATATCGACAACGACAAACGAGAACAGGAATAATAATAATAGCTCACCAGTCGCCACGCGTGTCCATTTGCGACGAACGAAGTCCGATCCTCTATTCTGCTCACCCTTTACTTCTGCTTTGACTTCTTCGTCTGCCGTCTGCCTTCACCCGCTCTGCTTCAGGGACTCGGAAGAACGGTCGGATCTGGAATTTAGTTCTCTTAGTAGTGCGCCGGGGAACTAGTCCATTTCTTCCATCGTTTTCGCCGCTTCGTTACACGGGAGTGGGAGTGTCAGATCCTTTCCGAGGGAGGATTTTGTTTGAGACGAGAGTCGGCTCTTTCCTTGCCGCGTATTTGCACTCGTTGTGGGCCCTTCGGTAGATATACCATGGCTGCTCCTACACAGCTTGCTTGTGAGTCTCACCGTTCTCAGTCTTGAGGTTCCAGTTGTTATGTAATGCTCCGAGGTGCTAACTGGGTTCGCTGCCAGTCCGAACACTCAAGGGCGTCGGGATCTTGGATGCAGCCCCTGTTTATGAGCCCTTGCCAGGATTTACGAGGTAAGGGCTTACTTGCACTGCTGAAGAGACTGCATACAGAATACTGATTAATCGTCTTCTAAATTTATAGACCGGAGGGGAACATCCGCTGTAGCTCTTATTCTCCATGCGGCCGGTACTTTGCATGGGCATCGCCAGACAAGTATGTCCACCGTTGCACTGAAAATCAGGATACCTGTGTGATGAGCTGCTGACATTCATCTCGCCAGTGTTACTATCATAGATCCTTCCGTCGGATATATCATCACAACCATTCCCGTGAAAAATGTCTTCGAGCTGGGATTTTCACCCCTCGGTACCTATCTGATTACTTGGGAGCGGCCCACCAAGGATGAGAACGGTGAGGCGGCCAAGAATCTCAAAGTGTGGCGTGTTGTGGAGACCCCGCCGGACAGCAACGGCGACGAGCATACGGTTGTGGGGAGCTTCGTCCAGAAGTCACAGACTGGCTGGAATCTACAGTACACAGCTGATGAACGGCTCTGTGCGCGTGCTGTGACAAACGAAGTTCAATTTTACCAGAGCGATGACCTGTCGAAGGTTTGGAACAAGCTGCGCGTGGAGGGGGTGGCGGAATTTGCACTCGCGCCCGGGAAGACGCAATCTATTGCTGTCTTTGTGCCAGAACGGAAGGTTTGTGCTTTCTATCCCCCTAGCTACCCATAGGAATGCTGGTTTCTGACTCGTCGACAGGGCCAACCTGCCGCTGTCAAAGTATTCGTCGTGCCTTCATTTGGAGCGCCTGCCTCGCAGAAGAGCTTCTTCAAGGGAGACAAGGTTCAGCTTAAGTGGAACTCCTCCGGGTCAACTTTGATAGTGCTGGCCCAGACGGACGTCGACCGGTCTGGAAAGAGTTATTATGGAGAGACGACGCTCTATTTGCTGAGTGCTAGCGGCGGCTTTGACTCTAGAGTTGACCTTGGTAGGCAATGACGTGGTCTTCGTTTTATTCAGTGAGTGGATGGGATGCTGACGTATCATACAACAGACAAGGAAGGGCCAATCCACGACGTGACGTGGAATCCAGACTCCAAGGAGTTCGGTGTCGTGTATGGCTACATGCCTGCTAAGACTACGATTTTCAACGTTCGCGGAGTGGCGAAACATTCTTTCGCTCTGGGTCCTCGCAATACGATATTGTTCTCCCCACACGGCCGGTTTGTTCTCGTAGCCGGCTTTGGTAACTTAGCTGGCCAGATGGACATATACGACATGGAGAAAAACTACAGCAAGATCGCTACTGTGGAAGCTTCGAATTCCAGTGTCTGCGAGTGGTCCCCCGACGGGAAGTATATCTTGACCGCGACAACCAGCCCGCGGTTGAGAGTGGATAACGGCATTCGCATTTGGCACGTCAGTGGGGCCTTGATGTACAATGAAGACTTGCACGAGCTCTACGATGTTTGCTGGAGGCCTCAAAGCACCATCCAGCACCCGCTTGGAGATCCCTTCAATCCTCTACCAGCTCCCCATGCCTCTGCACTCGCGTACCTCGGCACGAAGAAAGCTCCTCCGAAGCCCGCGGGCGCCTATCGCCCTCCCGGCGCCCGTGGTCAGGTCACTCCTCTGGCATTTAAGAGGGAAGACGAAGGCGGCTCCGCCTTCGTCAGGGTAGGAGCATCATCACTTGGTGCAGGCAGCACGAATGGATTTGGCAAACCACGCAGACGCGAGGTACCAGGTGCTGAGCCTGTAGAGGAGTACCTGCCTCCAGGCGCAGCACCTGGAGGTGGCGTGGCTCTACCGTCGGGTAGTGACCTGTCTGATAGAGCATCGAAGGCCGCCTCTAAGAACAAGAAGAAGCGAGAGGCGAGGAAGTTGAAGGAACTCGCCGAGAAGAACGGCGTCGCTGCCCCGGCCGACGGTCCTGCTAACAGCGCCCACCTTCCTCCGCCGAACGCATCACAGAAGCCTTCGCGAAGCCCAGACCGTCGCGGTGACAAGGGCGGACTTCATCACTCCCGGAGCCGATCGAAGGGTAACAACGGCAACAACCAGTTTGATGGCAATCAACGTAGGAATGGTGCCGGAGACGGAAACCATGTGAATGGTGCCCCCACTGGACCTGCAGCAGCCAAGAAACAGCCAGCGGCAGTTAGTACTGCCGCTCAGGAGGAATCCGGCGGAGCAGGTAACCCGACGACGCAGGATAAGAAGATCCGAGGCCTGTTGAAGAAGATCCGGGCGATCGACGAGCTGAAGATGCGTCTTGCCGGGGGTGAGAAGTTGGAGGATACGCAAATGAAGAAGATCCAGACCGAGGATGCTGTGCGCAAGGAGCTCGACTCGCTGGGGTACAACGCGTGAATTGTAGATGCTGGTTGGGTTGGGCGAGGTCGGTGCCGGTGCTGAACAGGCAACATCGTAACAGATAACCGACAGAGGAGATAAAAAAAAAAGATTGAAAGAGAATCCCTTCTACATATTTTTTGGTTAAAAGGGTCGTGAAATCAGACGTGACGATATGAAGCGGCATGATGGCTACTGACTGCCATGGTTGGCATACGCTTCGGGGCTACTTGCGCATGAGATGGTAACTGGTTGGATACAGAGTCAGATACATAACTGAAAAATAATCATAAGAAGAAAAGAAGAGAAAGAAAGATATGAGTATTTCTATTCCCTTTCTAGGTTGTATATGGCCGTGACTACAGAGGCAACTATTCTCATTTTCCTGCATAGTTCTACAAATGTCCCTACCATGCATGCATGCCGAAGTTGCACATCCCAACATCCCGCGTCTAACTCGGTTACCAGTCCCATTTCCCTGTCACTGCTCCTGATGTGGAAAATGCGCCTAGATCAGAACTGGCAGAATCAGTACCAGCACAGGCAGACAGGACTGGCAGTGAGTCCAAGCTTCCGCAGGAGTATTGCAGTGGATAATGCCAGCAAGCAATTCGTTGAATATAGAACACGTAGGTAGTGGAATGCCCGGAGGCTATTTTAATATCCCGCGTCCGATACAGAGCTTATTCCCACTTTGACCCTGGACAGGGAAGAGGGGGAATTTCAAGGCATTGATCTCGCCTTGCGCTCCACCTTGCGTCGCGGATTAGATATTTTACGAGTTGAGTGAGCCTGTTTTCTGCCGTACTTCTCAATAGAAAGACGGACACGTAGTGTGGTAGGATGAACAAGTAATGGGGGGTATCTCTCCTTATTTCATTGAGTTTTAATAAATCAGTTCCTATCCCAAGGCGAGACTTTACCGGCAGACTGACCGCATCAGGAGAACGGCTGCGCTCGCTTCACTGGGCTCTGGAGCCGACTTGCACCGGCCATCCCACTCAGTAATCGGTCCATGCCGTCCACGTCGAGCTCGCCTCTCCGCAGCCGTAGCTGGTCTGTGTCCATGGCGGCGACCTCAGCGGCCACCGGTGCAAGACCGCGGTCAGCCTCTGGCTCCGAGATTTTCGGCGCAACGACAATGATCCGATGCTCAGCAGTGACGAGAACGTCAAAAGCCCGACGGTGAGCCTCCCTGCTACGACGAGACGCCGCAGGAAGGTGCCCAATTCCCTTGAACTTCTCCCCGAACAGGTTAACTTCTTGGATGGTTGATACTCGGCAACGGTTTGATGCATCGAACGTGCCCGTCGCCTTGACTGCATTCCGCCACAGTGATAGTAGACTTGGGATGACTGCACTTTGATCTCCGTGCCGAAACAAAATCGACTCGTCAGGTAGCGGATCCCGCGACGAATTAGTTTGGAAGACCGATAGCTCTCCGCATGTAGACGGGCTGGAAGTGTTTGTCGTAAATCCTTTAAAGAGAGTGTCTTCCCGAATTCGCTTTGTAGATGGCGTCATCGGCGCGAATTTAGGTCGCGACTCAATGGCAGTGTCCTCCAAGCCCGTCTTATTTCCCGGGAAAGGATTAAGGATTCGACCGCTGACGGAGTAGGCTGTCAAAGAGCCACCACTCACTCCCTCAACACTGGATTGACGTTCAAGAGGCCCCTTGACACTTCCTGGCCCTGCCCCTTCAACATCCCAAACTCCCCACTCCCCATCAGCTAGCAGCACTACTACAGCTCGCCCGCCAAGGACCCATTCGGCGTCGAGCACCGCCTTTCGACGCGCGGTTCCACTTGTAGACAGATCGAACCCCGGATACAGTGTGATGAGCCATTTACCTTCAATTTCATTAGCCTCAATGCTGCCCTTCGGGATGGAGCCCCTTCGCGAGACCTTGGACGGTCGCAGAGAAAAGCACGAGTAGATCTTGACGCCACCGTTATGAAATGCTACAAGCAAAGTGGAATGGCGCACGGACGGATAGGATGATGGATTGAAAGAGATTTTCTTCGCAGGAGCGGGCAAGTAACACCGTTGAAAGGGCTCAACATTGTCTTCACTGAGAGTGTACGTAGTATCCTTGCCAGTGCTCTCCACGATCGGAATCCGGTAAATAAGTAGCGTGCCAGCAGCCTCGGCGGAATGAGTAGCCACAAGAAGATCCCACTGCTCCCCGCTTGAAGATTCACCACTATCATCGCCTTTCTGGTAGGTGAACGTGATGGACACCCCGCTCGGGATCTCTTGATGGGACATCAATCCGCCAATGGAGAGAGTCTGGATTTGCCAGGTGGAAGGGTCTGTCTGGGTAGGATGAGGAGGAACGAGAGGCAAAGCCACGACGCGTGTTGAATAATCAGCACATACGGCAGAAACAACGATCAGCTTGGTCAAAATCGACGGAAAGGGATCGAGAGATGAACGCGCTGCTTCTGGGAGAATATGAGGCACCGCCAGATCGAGAACTGTGCTTCCCAGCGGGACATCGATATGTCGTAGAACATCTTCGTACGGACAGGACGGGTCAATCTCCGGTTCCTCTGGCTCAAATTGATAGCTCGGCTGCTCAACTTTCGGAGACTCAGGAGTATCCTCTTCATCGGAGTCGATGATCATGACAGTGTCATCGTTACCTCCGTTGACCTTCGCTCTTGGCTTCTCTTCCTTCTCAGAAGGTTGTGTAAGCGGAGAGAATGGTCGCCCACCCCTCCAAACAATTTTCAGCCCGTTTTCATATCCGTATACGATTATCGAGGAGCCGTTGGGAGCGAGAACCGGATAGCCTTTGGCCGTATGGACGCGATGCGGAAGTTGATAGCTGCGGTTTCAACTCTAGAATGAGTCTGCTGCAACAACGAGAAGGAAACCATCATACCTTAGCTGTAAGCCACCGTCTCTCTGCCTGACCAGGGGCTTTGCAGGAAAAGCAGGCATCGTGGCGTGGTGGCAACGAGAGCAGTTATTTGACGCCCAAGAATCAAAAAGAGAGCGGACAAGGTCTGAACCCGCTAGGATCAACGGTCAGTCCAACACAGGGGTTTGGGCAGCCACCGATGAGCCCAAGAGCGCGCTGGATGCCGATTCAGGCAGTGTGATCAAGACCGTATCCGCATTCGATGTGAGTTGGAGCTGGTAGAAAGGGTGGCGGAAAGCTGGTTTGGGAGAAAACAAAAAGTAGCCGCGTCCAACGCGTCTACTCCGCACACTTCTATTCAACCACAAGAGCGCTGCTCTACCAACACCGATCGAATTGAGGGACATCCTAGACAGTCCCCTGGTCCCGACAATGGGCATGGTCTGCTCACTGGCTCCAGTCGCCAGAATATCTACAATTGCGATACTCACCACACTTCGATAATGGCCACGGTCCGATCCCATGGGCTGCATGAGCCGTCGGCCATCCAACTCCTAGTCGCAGAAAACCTCCTGCCCCCGAACCCTTCCGAAGATCAATATGTCTGGACGACAACCGTCGACGAGGCTTCTACGCCTCCCGTGGAAGATGAGATTATCAGCACAAAAACTTGCGTGGTCTGGTCTCGCGGCGGGGTTGTGAAAACGGTCTTCCGGCTTGACCTCGAGAAGGAGGAGATCCGGTACGCCCTCTTCACGTCTTTCGAGCCGGGTATTTCGAGACGATCATATGGCGATGGCATCAAGGGGCCTGCTGCCAAAGCCTCTCAGATGAGTGGCAAGGCGCAACGAAGTCGTGATACTGATTCAAGCTATGGGGTGACATTCAGTCCGGATGGAAGTCCGCATGCGGCAGATGGCACTTTCAATGGTGATACACCTTCGAGAGCCTTGGTTGTTGTTCTCAAATCCCAGGCGCACATTTTCTTCTTGTCGGGGATTAGCCATGTCATCCCCTTACCGTTCGAGGTTCATTCGGTATTTGCTACGCCGCGAGGTCTCCTATTCCAAAGGAGACTACACGATGAGGACTACAACCCATACCCAACAGTACCCCCAAATTCTTTTGTGTCATCGCTACATGTCTCTACGGATTTCCGCACGTCTCAGTCCTCTACTGTCAAGGACGGACGACCGCTTGTCGGTACCATCCCTGCTGGGTGGAAGTCGAAGCCCAGCCAACATGCTGATCTCCCTAGAGTGTTCTCTCTCATAGACCCTCATTCTGAAATGGGCTTGGTAGTCTCAAACCAAAGTTCTCGTTACCCGCGTGACGGCGGCAGAACTTCAGGCTTTGATGCTCTGGATCCTGCTGATGAAATCATATACGTATCTCCACGAGATGAACTCTCGAGATCTAGTCTAATGCTATCCGACACTCCTTTAATACTAGTGATCACCGTCAATTCGAACACCAACTTATACACGATTTGGACAGCGCGGTACAGGGACAGTGATAGTGGGCCCTCTGTAAAGAAGAAGAGGAAACGAGACACAGGAGGTACAAGGTCTAAGCGCCGGAGCTCACATTTCGGAATGGGAACAGGCACAACTACTCCCGGTCGCCCTGCAGCTGGCAGGGAAAGCTATGGCCACAAAGGAGACGGCTGGAACGTACCAAGTCTGTCTAATTCGCAGGTTGAAGGGAGGCCAGACGAAGAGGAAGAGCTCGTTGCGACAATCGGTGACGACTTTGGAGATATTGGAGTCCCATCCAAAACATCCAGGAGGGTCAGTTCCTTGCTGGCTCGCGCTGACCTTGCGAGTACCCAAGACAGAATTGCATTCTCAGACCTTGCTACCGGAAATCAATCAAATTCCATGGCACATGGAGGTGCAAGGCAGTCTATGGGTGCTGGCAGCAGCCGCGGAAGCTTCGGATTCAATCCCAGAGCCTCCGCCAGCTCAGTACGTAGTACGACTGGCAACTTCCTTGATGCCCCAGTTGACAGGCTTCTGGAGGAGCTGAACAATGTTGGATTGTTTGAAGACTTCGAGAATATCGATCTAAGGGGTCCAGCATCGGGTCTTCCGGAAGAGGTTCTGCTCTCCAAAGTCGAAAGTTTCTCTTTGAAGTTCTCTGGCAGCTTTCATTCTCCAGTTAAACCCAAAGGCTCCCGCAATCTAAGCGTATCTACACTATGCTCCTCTGGAGGAGGCGATGGACAGGGCGGCAGATCCACGGCCTTGGCCATCTGCCTAGTGGACAAAGACTCAAAGTCGATGGCTCTTGTAAATTTGAAGGCGGATAAGGTTTCATTTTCACAAGGAGAAAAAGTGACTTCCAAAAGGCCGAAACAGAGCATGACGCCGAATAAGCATTCTTTGCTAGTTCATGCAACGGGGATACAGCATTTCGATGGTGTGTGGGACTCTTGTAAGGTTATCGATGGGGAAATATCAAGGTTTGTCACGGTGAGCCTCACGGGTTCCGGACAATGCGACTTATCATTAATGTCACCCTGGAGTACTGCCGTCAGAGTCGAAGTTCCTGCCAAGCTGATGTTCTATGGACCTTACGGGGTATCTGCTACAAGACTTGTGAATCGCCCCCGGGAAGGTGGTGTGAACAGAATTATAACTGACGCCCCGCTGACGATTACTGGGTTAGATCATATGTCTCTCAGGGGTACATTTGATATTGTCGATTCTAAGCAAAGAAGACATAGGCTCCAGGTTCGAATGGAGCCGAGCAATGAGCTCGTCAAGCAGGTCCTGAAAGTTTGCGCGTTCATTCTCCGTGGTTCAGATAAGAGCGAGGATAGCGTGCTAGTCGGCTGGTGGGAAGCCATGAATTGGCTTCGTACTAGGGGAGAAAGCGAGAGCGACCTGGAATGGACCGCAATTATTCTTGTGCTATTTGCAATGGCGGTTCCGTTTCTGAAGAGCGAGCAAGGACAAGCGCCGGTGAGGACGCACAGGAAGAAAGCTCTTCTCCGATCGAGTAGTGGTAGCTACTCCGACTTGGAGGACTGGGAGACAATGCTCGAGCAAGAGTCAGCCTCCAACGGCGTTGCCGCGTGGATGACGAGCAGCTCCTGGAGCTGGGCGGTTGAGCAGGACGCCGAAGACCTGGACGGGGACTCGCGTGGAGGTGTGCGACGTGGGACGCGTACGTCAAAACTTGACCAGCCCGATGGTAGCAGGTCAACTTTCCACAAGAACTCATATCTTGTCCGTTGCACTTCCCTCACCCGTGAGTTTCTTCGGAGTCCGCAAGGCACGGCTGCTTCGGGACCAGAGGGCTACCTGCCTACGGCAAGCTCTCAGAATCAAGATACGCGACGAACTGCTTTGTGTACGATTCTGGTCGGCCTTCATCTCGTTCGTGAAGAGCGGAAGCTTTGTGTGTCCGGAGCTGAGACGTCCAGCGAACCGCTTGGCCTGCTGGCTCCCGTGTTGGCTCAAATTGGTGGCTGGCTTGGGTGGAGGTCTTGGTCGTGGACAGAAGATGCATACTATACAGCTGAATTCGCTAGTATGGATCGCTGGGTATTTGAAAATGGCCAAATCTTGGGACTCGACGTACCTCCAGAGCCCTTTGCACCTCCCTCGATCTTCGCTTTCATAGAAAAGGCGAGCGGACAGCGGTCGTCCCCATTTCTCACACTCCTCGATCTGATTGCCGTGCCTGATAGTACCCAAAGAGGGAGCAAGCTATGGAGGGAATGCTCTTCTCTTACCCCAAGGACCTTCGCATTGAACGGATTCCTTTCCGAAGTGCATGATGTGTCCACTTTCCTTGAGAAAATGCAGCTTTTGTATCTCTGGGGCCTAACAAGAAACATGATCGAAACGTTGCCGGAAGGCGTAAGTGTGCCGTTGTACGAAGCGATAATGCAATCTCAGGTTCATGCTTCGACATCCTGGGACCCGACTCTTTTGGAGCTCATTGACCGTGACGATCTCTGCATGTCGATGAATAAAGACACTTCTCATCCATCGGTGCCGCCGCCACTGCCCATTCTATCTCACGATGCTGTCCGCGACTTTCATAATATTAGCAACTCAGCACTCGATATTGATGCCATCAATTCCTTCGAAGTTTCGGCGGAAGCAGACCGGTTCTCCGTGACCAGATTAATCTTTCGTGAAGACAAGCGCTTTGTAGAAGCGACCAGATTGCTGAATCAGTCGAAGGCGCCTATGGCCGAGTGCATTGCCGAGCCTGACTGGACGGATTCAGACCTTCTAGAAGCGCAGAAAGACATCGTTCAGCTGGTCACTTGGCGGACGTTGTCTATCCCCGCTGGGCGTGGCATGTTGTCGTTTAGTGGCAGATTGCCTCTGTTGACCGAAAAGCTCCCAATCCCATCATTCTCTTTGCAGTGTATCATGAAACCGTCCAACGTGACGATCAGCGCTGACAGATCTGCATTCGGCGAGGAAAAGGTCTGTTGGGCCTTTTTCCACAATGGTGTTTCCACCGGGTTGGCGATATCGAAGGCTTCGAAGGGCATCGACACCTCTTGGATACTCTTCAATAAGCCCCAGGATTTGACAAACAGACATGCTGGTTTCCTGCTGGCCCTTGGCCTTAACGGCCACCTGAAGTCGCTAGCCAAGTGGGTTGCTTTTAAATATTTAACTCCCAAGCACACTATGACGTCCATCGGTCTCCTGCTCGGCCTGTCAGCTTCTTATCTGGGCACTATGGATACACTGATAACTCGCTTGCTCTCTGTGCATGTCACGAGGATGTTGCCTGTTGGTGCTGCCGAGCTCAACTTGTCACCGTTAACGCAGACGGCAGGAATTATGGGGATTGGGCTGCTCTACTGCAGCTCACAACATCGGAGAATGAGCGAAGTTATGCTCTCGGAGATCGAAAACGTGGAGCAAGAGGAAAACTCCATGTCTCGCGAGGATATGCGTGACGAGGGTTACCGCTTGGCTGCCGGATTCGCTCTTGGGCTTATCAACCTGGGCAAGGGCAAGGATCTCAAAGGAATGCGGGATATGCACATAGTAGAGAGACTGTTAGCCATCGCAGTGGGCACAAAGAATGTCGATCTGGCGCACATCCTTGATCGAGCGACAGCCGGCGCGACGGTTGCCCTCGCAATCATTTTCATGAAGACTAATGACGAGGTCCTTGCCCAGAAGATCGATATTCCGGACACAACGGTACGGTACGACTACGTTCGACCAGACCTCTTTCTCCTCCGCACGCTGGCGAAGCATATCATTATGTGGGACAGCATCCGACCCAGCGAAGAGTGGTTTACTCGGAGCCTCCCCAAGGTCTACCGTCGCCGATATAGCTTGGCCGGGATCCGCCATTTGAGCAGCGATGACATGCCCTTCTACAACATCGTTGCTGGTCTTTGCTTCACTCTAGGTCTCCGTTTCGCGGGCTCTGCACAAACACAGGCCCGAGACATCCTTATTTCATATCTTGATCAGT
This sequence comes from Byssochlamys sp. BYSS01, assembly GCA_002242795.1. Lineage (NCBI taxonomy): Eukaryota > Fungi > Ascomycota > Eurotiomycetes > Eurotiales > Thermoascaceae > Paecilomyces > Byssochlamys sp. BYSS01. The sequence goes on from NIXA01000030.1 coordinate 182,841, forward strand.
TCATACGCATCTGCAGGCTCCCCGTCATTAATTATGACACGAGACTGGCGCGGAACTCCGCCCGCAACTGTCAGGATATCGTCGCGCTGTCGGCAGCGGCGGTAATGGCTGGTACTGGCGACCTTGCGCTGTTCCGACGGCTGCGCTCTCTCCACGGCCGAATCGACGCCGACACACCGTACGGGAGTCATATGGCTGCACATATGGCAATCGGACTGCTCTTCTTAGGTGGAGGCAGTTACACACTAGGCACTTCGGACCTAGCAGTAGCCTCGCTCCTGTGTTCACTATACCCTATCTTCCCGACAACAGTCCTGGACAACAAATGCCACCTACAAGCGTTCCGCCACCTGTGGGTTCTCGGCGCGGAGCCTCGCTGTCTCGTTGCGCGGGACATCGACAGTCGGCGACCGATTTCTGTCCCCATCACGGTGACGATGAAGAATGGCACCGTCCGGCAGGCGACGGCACCGTGCCTCCTCCCTGAGCTCAGCGCACTCCGCAAGGTCGAACTGCACGGCACGGACCACTGGCCGCTGGGCCTCGACTTTGACCACAATGACGATCTCCGCGAGAAGTTCAGCCAGGGCGACCAGTCTGTCTACCTCCGACGGAAGACGACGTACAATCCCACTCCCGAGTCGTCTGCCTTCGCGTCTACTTTCTCGGGACTCAGTGAAGCACAAGACATTCTTCCATCATCGTCTGCATCTTCATCCTCGGCCCTGGCTCTGAAGAGACTACTACCTGTCGCATTACCGGCTGTGCCCCCTTCTCTATCCGTCGACTTTTCTTCTTCTTCTCCGTCTTTTGCTTTTAGCCAGGGAGCAGGCAGCACAGCATTCCCGTCGCAGAACATGTGGGACTGGATCTTCAATCTACCCTCTCTCCGCAGCCTGGACATCCGGGAAAGATCCCTGGTCATCCCACCATCACCCAGTCGGAGCCAGCCGTCTCAGAACCAAGCGGGTAGTAGTAGTAGTAGTAGTAGTAGTAGTTGTCCCTGGCTGCGCACGTCCGTGGTCGACACCAAGCTCGTCCTCGAGGATATCGTCTCGGATATCGTGAGGGCTCATTCCGGACTGCGCGGCGGCGAGGGGGTTCCGGATGAACTTCAGAAGGATCGCTTGTGGCAGCTTCGGTTGTTGTTTAGCTGGTTCGACGCGAATCGTGCCGGTGATGCCGTGGGGAAGAATCAGAGTCAGAGTCAGAAGCAGAAGCAGAAGCAGATGGGCGGGCTTTGGCTTCGAGGCGACTTTATCGAGGAGGCTCGATGGAAGGTCTGGGGCGTGAGGGTTGGTGATCATGCTTGATTAGTGAAAGGGTCCATTTCCTTTTTGCCCTCAGTCAACATGTTCCATATATTGTTAGACGATAGATACCATAAATAACTATGATTAATTAAATGTGTGCGGAACTCTTAGGTAGACTCCTACGAATTGATACGCCTTGCAGAAATACTAGTATCCAGCTCAGATGCTGTAGCTACTAACACACATAATACTCGATGTATGTCGAATAAACAATACATTATCTTCGCGCTACATTTGAGCCTCTGCGCCAGGAGAGCAACAGCCGATGCTGTATTCTTGCACTCCCGTCCATCCATTAAAGACATCAAGTATAAGTCCGAAACGAATCCACAAGAAAACATTACTCCTTCTGGGCCAGTGTCCGCATGGCGATGGCAAACAAGTTAGACTAAGACCGCTCTTCTCGGCCTCTGCACAACTCCAGAACTGAAATCCATTCATTTCCCAATCTCTGACGCCGAAATTTTACCATGAGCACCTTTTTTTTTTTCTTCCCCCCAACCCCATAGCTGCTCAAGGGAAAGCAGAAGACAAAAGACTCCTCCGCGCTATTTCAGCATAATTCCCGCTCCAGGAATATGGTTACCCGACGGTGGTGCCGGGGCAAGTGCAGGTTTATGGTTCGCAGCCATTCCACCTCGACCTCCAGTGCCATTACCGCGGCTATGGTTACCACCGCGTCCGCGTCCTGAGGCATCAGAAGCAGCAGCCAGACCGGTACGTTCCTTGTCTTGCTCTATCTGAGCTCGCTGGGCCTTATTGACTCGCGATTTACGAACCACTCCACCACGAGACCCCGGACCCCGAACTGGTAGGCCAGTGTCTTGAGAAATAGGTATCGCTGCCGTGATGGGGACATGCTGGTGGTTTGTCGACGTGCGTGCTCTGCCGCCTCCTCGACCACGACCACGTCCGCGTTTGACCGTTCCATCGGCCCTGTACAAGTCAGCAAAATGGCACCCGAAACAGAGAAGAAGAAGAAGAAGAAGAAGAAGAAAAAAAAAGAAAAAAGAAACCCACCTTTCCACTTGAACCTTATCACCCTCTGGAACGAGAGGCCCACTGTAGACAAAAAAGCCATCTTTGCTCGCTGCCGCATGCTCCTGCCAAGCCATCTCACTATCATCCACAAACGGATCCTCCCGGTCGTAATCTTCGATCTTCTTACGACGCTTTTTCTTGCCATCAGTTGCCGCGGCGAGGTCCGTCCCATTGGTGCCAGATCCGAGACCTGGGCCCATGCCTCCCATGGAGATATCGACGTCTAGGTCACTATCGCGATCCACATCGACAGAGAGATCTTCATCGGCACTCTCGCCGGCAGAGAGGCCCTTGGCACCCTTCTCATTCTTCTCCAAGGCAGCGCCGGCAGCGGCGACTCGAGCCAGTCGTTCCCGCTGGGCCGCGAGTCGCGGATGCAAGGCGGCAAAGCCATACTTCTCTTCTGCCAGACGAGCAAAATTAATAATGCGGTTGGTGGATCCATTCAACGGAATGTGAAGAACGATACTGGGGGCGCTCCGTGACTGGTTCGAACTATCGTCCATGCCAAACAGAGCATTTGTTATCAAGCCGGAGCCTTGGGGAAGCGAATGAGGCGCTTCCTTCGACGGTCGACCTGGTTTGGGCGATGGCGCATTCGACGGCGGTGCAGAGGGATTCTCCTTCTTCGACGGCGTAGAGGGCTTTGCAGCGGAGGCAGTAGGGGATGATTGCGGCTTCTGGTCAACATCGACATCCATAACGTCCGGGCGAGGAGAGGGAGGGCGGTGCTGGACCTGCGACAACATCGGAGATTGCTCGGATGGTTGTGAAGCTTGAGGCACAGCGACAAGATTTTGCTCCTGTTTTGCTGGCTCTGGATGTTGCTGCTGAGGCTGATGAAGTTGGGCCTGGCCGCCGCCGTACGGGTAGACCTGCGACGGTTGAAACGGGTGCGAATGTGGTAGTGAAGGATGCATCTGCAGAGTAGTTGCGTGAGACGGAGAAGGCGTAGGCACGGGAGAGGGAGCAAAGGAGGAGTGAGGTGAGTGGTGATGCACCAGGGCCGCTGGAACAATAGGCGGCGATAGAGCGGATGAGACGTGGCCGGGAGATGCCCTTGCTAGGCGTGGATAAGACTGCGGCGACATCTGGCTGCTTGGAGGAGCAGCGGGAGCAGGTGGGTCAATTATACTGGCAATGGACGGGGACTCGCTTGCCCTGAACTTGTGAGGAGAGACATTATGCGGGGGGGGCGGACTGTAGACGTTTGCAGTGCTTGGAGCTGGCGCTGGGACCGGGGCCGGGGTCGGTAACGCATTCTCGATGGCAGAGCCTCGAATAGGATCGTAGTTTTGTCCGCTGCTTCGCTGAGGGGGAGGAAGAGGAGGAGCAGGAGGTGCAGGAGCGGGTGCTGTCTGCGACGTTGGCGGTTGGGATGGAGGCCTCGAAGGGGGGAGGGAGGTTAGAGGAGGATAAGGAGAGGCAGAGCGAGGGGGATTGTCGGCATATGAAACGGGCGGGTGTGGTGACAGCTGCCGAGGAGGTTGCTGTAGAATGAGGCTATGTGGATGCAACTGATGGTGAGGTTGCTGCTGTTGTTGCTGTTGTGATGGTTGTGGCTGTGGCTGTGACTGCGGCAAAGATTGCGACGGTTGTTGTTGCTGCTGCTGCTGCTGCTCCTGTTGTTGTTGTTGTTGTTGTTGTTGTTGCTGCTCCTGCTTTGGTTGGTGTGACTGACCGGAATGTTGATTGGAATGATTCTCCGGGACAGATTCCTGAGGAGCTGGAGGGACCGGGGCGTCGACTTTGGGCTGGGAGTCGTCGGGTTGGGGTTCTAGCTTGGGTCTCTTGCGCGACGAGGTGGAGGTGGAAGCGGCTGTGGAGGATTTATCCTTGTCGCGCGGACGACGGCCTCCACGCGACCTAGTTTCCTTCTCTTTGGGTTCTTTATCTTTATCTTTATCTTTATCCTTTTTCTTCTGTTTTTCAGTGCCGTTGGCATTAGCGTGGTCCTTGGTAGTATGATCAGCGGTGGTGTCGTCCTTCCGACGACGCGACCGTCGGGTGGTGGTGATGGTAGTGGTCGGTTGGTTGCTGGCGGCGTCTGTGGCTGAAGCGCGGCGGGAACGAGTTTCTTTGGCTTCTGGGAGGGGAGGGGCCCTGGTGGGAGCGGAGTCGTTGTTGGCGTCGGACGGAGGAAGGTTATTATTATTATTATTATCGGCATTGTTTTTCGAATCAGAGCCAAGGGCTGACGAGGAGGAGCGGTTCTCGTCATTGGGAGGCCATTGGGCCTCGGGCGGATCAGTTGACATGGCAGTAGCAGAGTTTTATGCACGAGGCGCCGGGAGTTGGAAAGAGAAAGTGGTAAAGAAAGAAGAACAGCAGCGAGATAGAGATGGAAAAAAAAAAAAAGAAAAGAAAAAAAGAGGATCTGATGAAAGTCGTGAGAGGAAAGCAAGGAGAGAGATGGATGGATGGATGGTGGTGATGAGACGACGCGGAGACAAAACAACGCAGAAGGACGAGGGGAGCAGATATGAACGGACTAAAGGGGGTTGGTTGACGTGTAAGAAGGATCGATCAGACAGGCACTCCGGAGGACAGGGAGAAGGCGATGGTGAAGGAGAGGAGAACCGCGGACGGGAAGGCAGATAGATGGGAAACAAGGCAGAAGACCGGTAGAGAGATGAAACAGGAGATGAATGAAAGGGAAGGAAGGTGGAAAGGAAAAGAAGAGAGACTAGGTAGTAGTAGTCCAAGGCACATAGACAGAGACAGAGGCAGAGGCAGAGGCAGACAGAGGCGGTACTATTGCTACCGGACAGACAGGACCTGGGCATTATTACTACAGCAATGCTCCAGGGCTAATTACCTGGTAGAACTGCCCAGTGGAAGTGCTTCAGGCATTGATCGCGCGCTGGCCAATCACAGCCCGCGATGCCCCTTCGAGAACGAAAGAAGCCCCAAGCGCCGCCCGTGCCCGCGCTATACCACCTTGGGCATAGCGCCCCTGCCGCCCGCTTTAGCTTTTGAGCCGCATTTTCCCCCCGGATCTTCTTCACCACTTCACGCTTTTCGCCATGTTCGCCGGCGACCGTTTCGTCGTCAACTTCGACGACCCTGCTGACCCTGCTCTTGCTGCTTCCGACCACCCCCCCCCTCCCTCATCAGCCTCCTCTCTGGCACTCATCGGTGAAATCCGCGAACGACACCCCTCCACCACTCCCCCGCCTCCCAAGCCTCCGTCCGGCACAACCGGTTTTCCTCAACACAAACACCGTGTCCGTCGCTCTGCCTTCAAACAACAGAGGTCCCAGGGTCCGTCTCAGACATCTGTGACTGCTGCTCCGCCATCCTCAGTCCAGGATGAGAAGAGAGCCATCGACGAGGAGAACCGTCAACGGCTGGCGGCTATGTCGCCGTCGCAGATCGAGCACGAACGCGCCGAGTTAATGGAGAGCATGGACTCGTCGCTGCTACAGCGATTTCTTCGGCGAGCTAATATCGATGACGATGTGCCAAGTCCAGAGATCAAGGAGAGGGGAGGACAGCAACAACAAGAAGAAGAAGAAGAAGAAACAACGGAACCCAGGTCGAAGAAGTCTGTCTCCTTCGACACTCCCGAGACCACCAAGGCAGACACGTCCCAGAAACAGTCTTCCCATAGACCACCAGAATCTACAACCACCGCAACCGTCGAGGACCGCCCCCCATCTTATCCCCCGGAAGACCTCCATCCAGCCTCCCAGTTCCCCTCTCCGGCCACCTTCCACTTCCCGACTCCACCTCCACGTCAAAACCCCATGCCCAACCTCGACCCCTCATCCCCCTCCTTTCTCTCCGACCTACAAACCCACTACTTCCCGGACCTCCCTCACGACCCCTCCCTAATCTCCTGGCTCCAGCCACCCCCCGCCGACGACCCGGAAGACCCAGACGCATCCCAATCCGCCTACCACCCTTCCAGCAACGCCGTCTCCGTCGCTCCAGCGGCCATCCGATTCTCCCTCCTCGGCACCGTCCTGTCACCATCTACTTCGCTCTCCCTCCCGACCTCCCTCGGCCTGCACCACCACGGCAACGACCCGCACGCTGCCGGCTACACGATCCCCGAACTAGCGATCCTGAGCCGCTCCTCGTTCCCCGCGCAGCGCTGTCTAGCCTGGCAGGTCCTCGGTCGCATCTTGTTCCGTCTGGGCAAGGGCCAGTTCGGTGAGCGCGGCTCCACGCTCGTCGAGGGCCTGTGGGCTGTTATCGAGCGCGAAGCTGTTGTTGCCGGTATGCTGGCTGAAGCGGATGGACAGCAGTCCAATAATGACAACAACAACAACAACACCCCCCGTGCCCGAGGACATAAAGACACAACGGAAGATACAGTATCCACGAAAGAAGGCGCCGTCGCCGTCGGGAAACATGCTAGTGCTGCCGCCTGGGCCGTCGAGGGCCTCTGGCTATGGCAGACTGGAGGCGGTGGAGATCGTGGACTGTTGAAGGAGGGGGCTATTCGGTCGCAGTAGCCTTGTCCCTTTTGTTTTTCATTTTTCATGTATTCTATTATTCGTTTACGGACTGATCAGATATATATATATCACTGCCTAAGGCATCAAGACAGACAGACAGACACTGAGAATGGATGTGGTCCAAATTTCATACCCTAGCACCAGTGCAAACTCCAAACTCAAATAATAAATAATAGATAACAATAATAATAATAATAATAATAAACGGCCGACTTGAATCTACCCGAAAGAAAAAAGCCCAATTGCAACACGAATGAGTTATAAGATGATAAGTGCATGCATTGCTCCCAATGGCCCAAAAATTGGCCCCTTATTACGGAAAATTTACATCTGCGAGAATTTCCCCGCCCGCCTTCACGGCCTGCAGACTCCTATGTACTTCAAGCTTCCAAAGCTTTCGAAGATAAGTCGAAGTTTCTTTCGAGTCTCTCCCCTTCCCAAATTACATCCCATGCCGCACTTGACCTGCCTGTCCTGCCCGTGCTCCTGCCGATGGCACTGATATCTGGCCTGGAGCAACACCAGCAGTAGCAGCTGCACGCAGCGGTAGAACCCCCGGTTGTTGCTCTGGCCTCAGCGCCCGACCATTGAACGGGGCCTTGGAAGATGACCGAGGTCCAAAACTGGCGTCCTGCAAGGCTTCCTGCGCCGCGTATCGGGGACTTCGGTAGGCAAGATCGTCCGATTCTAGAGACAGCTGTTCCAGGCCCAATGTCGTCGATGAAGGCTTGCCCGATCCGCCGTTGCGGTACCCATACTTGTCGATTCGCAGATCGTCCGACACGTTCAACGGGATCTCTGCCGATGTCGGTATGTACCCGGCTGACTGATACGAGCCCTGTGGTGCTCGCGGTGCCGACTTGTTCGCGAATGGCTTCGATGTCGAGCTCGCTGTGTCTTCTTTAAGCGACTTGGGCGCCGGTGGTGCTAGATACGATTTCCGGTTATGTTGGTCCATCATGCTGATTGCCCATTCTCGGAGGTCAACTGGCGTGCGCTTGGCAGCTTGCAAGAAAGCATCTTTGTCCTGTAGGAACCAAAGGTTAGTAACTAACGCGGAAGACTGAGGTGGAAGACTGAGGTGGAAGACTGAGGTGGAAGACTGGGGTTTGACAAAGAATTTCTTACATAGAGCTGTCTAGGCGTCGGCCGTTCTTCCGGGGTCTTCAGAAGACACTTCGCAACGAAGTCGTGTAGGATCTGCGGGAAAGCATCGCTCCTCGGGAGCTTAGGAGCTGGCTCGTGGACAATCTGCTGTAGCAAGTCTAGAATGCCCATGGGTCCAACACTGGCACGGTCGCCGGCAGCAGCATCCGGGCTGTCGAAGGGGAAACGCCCAACTGCCAACTCCATCACTGTCAATCCAACGCTCCATACGTCCGACCGCACAGTATAAGCTCCGCCTTGGATTCGCTCCGGTGCCATGTAAGTTGAAGTTCCGACGAAGGTGTCTGCAATGGAATTCACCGTCTCCGTCGCCACACCAAAGTCGCAGAGCTTGATGCTGCCACGCGAATTGACCAGAATATTGGACGGCTTAATATCCCGATGCATGATGCGGTGTGTCTCATACAGGTAGACAAGACCCCCCAGAACCGACTCGGTGATCTTCCCTAGCACGTCGACTCGAACAGGGCCAAAGTCTTTGGATATACGGTCGAGGGAACTGAAAAGTGGTTAACAGTCGATCACTACCCAGTTTTTTTTTTTCTCCTTTTCATTCCTTTTCTCCGTCCGACAATGACCTACCCGCAATCCATGTATTCCATGCACATGACAATGTCTCTGGCTTCGTTCTGGAAGGCTCCGTAAAAAGTGACAATGTTTGGGTAACTGCAATCATGTCCGACCTGGAGTTCACGGAGGATCTGTTTTCGCACGTTCTCTTTCGCATCCACACGGATGATCTGTAAAAAGCCCACCACAGAAATCAGCTCCGGTGTCTTGTCATTTCAAGGAGATGGGATCAAGCAGACCTTTCGGGCCATAACCACTTTGGTGGTAGCATGCATTACTTTGGAAACAGTCCCGCCATTTCCAGCTCCTAGTTCCTTCAGTGGAATTAAATCCTCACTCCGTAAATCGAGACGAAATTCGAGGCCAATTTCCAAAGTGTCCGTGCCATTGCTGCTCGAGACAGATCCGGGTCCGCGGTCAAGGCCGTGGGATGGTTTCGAGGAGGGCGGAGGGGCGGCGTTCAGGGCGAGGCCCTTGACATTTTTGCGTTTGAGCGTTCGTGTTTTGAACGGGTCTGACATGGCAGAGATCTGCTATGAAGCAGGTTTGGTGGATTCCGTGGCAAGATTGGGGAGGTACAACAGATGAATGAATGAATGAAAGTTATCCGGAAACGAAAAGGGCGGGGGAAATGACAAGCCGATTTCGGATATCCGAATCGATCTGTCGTTGCTGTTTTCTCTGGTTTTCTTCTCGTTCGTTATCCTCTCGCTGTGTCTGTCGAGATGGCGATAGAAGATGTACGGTGAGGGGCTGCTCCCTTGTCCTCCCCAGACTGGACGGAGTCGCCAAGGTGTGTCAAAGGCAATCTCCTGAGGCACCGGTCTGCGGACACTGTCCCCTTCCTCTCCTACTGTGGACGCAGTTACCTTTTAACAATGACAATTCCGATCCGAACGAGTTTGGATCGAGAAACCGTGGCCGAAGCGAAGAGAGGAAGTGAGTTGTACACAGCAGCGGGTTCTAAGGGGCGGCCAATAGCCCGGCGGGAGATTCGTTCCTGGCCGCTTTTGATCAACAACCACCATGCATCATGCTCCAAAAAAAGGGGGAGCTGATCGGCCTGACGAGGATCGTTTCAAGTATTATCTGAGACGCCTCTTTTTAGTATTCTTTTACTCATTTTGTTTTCCCAGCTGACATGATTTGCTGAAAAGGATACATTGAGGGCAGCAATGACAGGTGAGGAACTGCACAAGCTGAAGAATTGAAACAAACGGGTGCCGGGCGGCTAGCCGATGCACGATCGATCGTCATCTCACTCCCTTCCTGTGCCTTTTCCGAACCACTGCAGATTAATCCCGGTGGCTAAGAATCCAGTAGTAGAAGACTATTGGGGATCCTCAGAGGGAGACATCTGACTGAATGCCCGCAACGGCGCTTAACCCGCGAGGATTTCGGTGCGGGAGACCCAATACTGCCCTCTCCATTATATTTAGTACCTTGAGCAGGAAGCTTGAGGGTTGTTCTCTAACTACCCAGGTAGCTATCATCGTCTTACACAGCCGTAATTTTCTTTCGAGGGATTCAGTATCCTCCTTATCTCCAAGAGCGCTTGCCATCTGTGACGAATGGGATCGGCAGGCCTGCAGCAGTATTACTTTCACGAATAATAATATTAATAATCCTTGGAAATCTAAATCTAAAGCAACCCTTGGCCTTCCATATTAGGGGCATTCTTGCGCCGAATTTGCGGATTGCATGGGTAGAGCAAGGATGGGGAAGGGCCGGAAGGCAGCCTTGCAGGTGGCGGCCAGGGACATCAAGGCCTTGTTGCCCACCAAAAGCTGGAAACTCATAAATGGAGTGCACTCTAGACCTGCTTCCAAGGTTGCTCCCTTTGGGTACTAGATGAGGCTGTTCGCATATCTATAGGGGGTACACTGCAAATGGAACTGTACAGCGCTGTACACATGAAGAAAGGAAAGGAATAGTAATTCCCAGCTAGATAAAAAAGGCTCTTGTTCTTATCATCTCTTGCAGTGGTAACCTGGGACCTATAAACTGCAGCAGCAGCACATCTGTCTCACAACTCGCAGGACAATCTACCTAGGTAGATGTTGGATAGCATGCACTGCTGCGTCCTGCCTAATGCGATCTCAGTACCCCAATCAATCTCAAGTCACATGCCCGAAGCACGACATCTGCAACACCTTTTTGTGGGCCAATAATAGTGGACATGGAGAGGCAGATCTCGGGACTGCGGGGCATTGCTAGAAGCGGCCAATTGTACCCTGGTCCAACACCAAGTACCACAGGAATGCGAACGATATTAACCAGACGGACCACGGATTCCGCGCAGGCACTCTACTAGTCAAGAACCGGCCTAGTCCAGCTAGGGAGAAGTTCAGGGAATCCGTAGCATTCTGGAAATGACTCCTTATGTAAGGCCGTGGCGACCTCGCCGACGCTGACACATTAAGCCAGCACCAACGGCCGGCTTTCAGTCTTTCGTGAGATTCTCACCGATTGTCGGACGCGGGGAAAAAAAAAAAGAAAGGGGTGCCAGTTGCCATCAGTTGCCATCCACTGTAAATAACAACTCAGTTACCGGCAACAGGCATTGTAGAAGGCTCTCTGGGCGCATACTACCATGTCCATCACTCCAGGTGCAAGCCCCGGCGCAACACCTGCCACAAAAGGTATGGACCGCAATCCTCCCATCCTAATGAACCGCAGGAACACGACACCACCACAACGCTGCACGCTGTTATTCTTCCCCGCAAGCTAATCCTGCACACAGTGTGGACCACCCTGTTAACTAATATATCGTACCTTTCGGGCGTTCTCACCCTCGACTACACTCTGAGGCAATCTGGGTCCAAGTACCCGCTTGTTGTCCTTTATACAGACTCGTTCCCTCCCGAGGGCCACGCTGCGCTTGACGCCCGCGGTATCCCGAAACGGCGGGTGCCTTATCTTGTCCCGACTGTACAAAAGGACTATGCCAACGACGTCCGCTTCTACGACACATGGACGAAACTCACGACGTTCTCGCTCCTCGAGTATGAGCGCGTCGTCAACCTCGATGGGGACATGCTCGTGCTCCAGAACATGGACGAGTTGATGGATCTCGAACTCGATCCTCCGGAGGCTGATGGTATTGGAAATCGTGTATTTGCCGCTAGCCATGCTTGTGTTTGCAACCCTCTCCGCAAACCTCACTACCCTAAAGACTGGTATGGTTCTCTCTCTCTCTCTCTCTCTCTCTCTCTCTCTCCCCTTCCCCCCCTTTTGACGAATCTGCAACATGACATACTAACCAGAACTGCTCTAAAAAGGATCCCAGAAAACTGTGCGTTTACCGCCCAGCATTCCACCCCTGATGAGGCGCAAGTAGCCGGTGCCCCAGCCACAGCAGGCGGCCGCATGGTCAATTCGGGCCTGCTAGTCGTGAACCCATCTCAAGCGACCTACAACAGGATCACACAGCAGCTCACTACTTCTGCCACGTCAAAGTACGACTTTCCAGACCAAGCGCTTCTGTCAGATGTATTTCACGGCCGCTGGGTGGCGCTGCCCTACGTGTACAATGCGCTGAAAACCTTGCGCTGGAAGGGCGTCCATGATGCTATCTGGAGAGACGAGAATGTTAAAAACCTACACTACATTCTCAGTCCGAAGCCTTGGGATGAGGATGAAACGCGCCGATCTGAATCTGGTCCGCACCGTGACCCGTCACATGATTGGTGGTGGCAGTCGAATGAAAAGAGGCGGGAGGAGGAGAAATTAAGAGGTATAGATGATCGATTTTAGAAGACTTTTACTGTTCGTTTCTATATTCGGAGGCCCATGTCTGCATAATTATCAAGCGAGGATACTTCAGAATATCTGCTTATATAAATTCAAGTTGGATGCACTTGTTGAAATCCATTATTGCATTCAGTCAAGTGGGGCCATTGCTTACTATCCAGAATCTGGTGGACCATTTATCTAACTTAGGTAGATTCACGTAATATCTACTATCTAAGTAACCCACAGCCGCAGGCTGCACTGCAAGGGCTCTCGGTCATATAACAGCTTCCATTGGGCAGCATTGAAAAAACTGCATTCGGGGGTAGGCTCTAAACCCCGGACGATAGTACTAGACTCTATTTAACTTGTACCAGGACGCGTCGCAACGAAAGTCTCGACTTCACTATTACTTCTTCTTTTCCACTTTCTAATTCAACCCGAGAGAACATTCGACAAATGACCCGCTTCACAACAGAGACCACCGGCGAAGAAGCATGCAGGGATCTTCCAGACCACATCCGAGGCAGCAGAGGTAGATTAAAAAAGACCACCAGGACCCTGGCGATCCGTCACTCAAATAGATATAAAGAGCACAAGACTAATCAGTCACAGTTCTGATCACCGGTGTAACTCCCGGCAGCATAAGAGGCGAGGCAGCGCTACAAATCTCGCGGCACGCACCTGAGCTCCTCCTCGTCCTCGTAAGCCGGACGACGAAGACCCTCGCGGAAATCGACTACGCAATCAAGACAGAAACTCCAAACGAAAATACCAAGCTTCTTCTCCTGGGCTGAGAATCTGGCATGCTTTCACCGCTAATGCAGGCACGTAGGAACGGAAGAGCTATTGTTAGCGCAAAGGCCACTTTTCGTAGAAAACAGTAGTATATTCCCGCCTCAGCAGTGCAAAAGCCGACGCATGCCATGCCTGTTGAGGGCTCGGACTGGGAGAGCGGACTCCTGCATCAGGTTGTAAGCCGTCTGCACATGAATCTACCATGCATTCTTGTGGCTGAGTGGACAGCCGTAAAGCTCATAGAGGGCCAGGATCATGCTCGTGTGAATTAGATCGCTGGGACGTTCGAGTTATCTTAGCACGCAACTTTGTTTTATGGCCAGACTGTAATAGTGTCTACTGTGATGTGCGAGCTCTCCATCGCACCGCAAACTAGCCAGGTGGGCAATAGCCCAATGCAGAGAGCCATGCATGGACAATGCTTGACTGTGAGTCGAGGAAGGCAGGAAAGGTCTCGGCCCAGTGCAGATGGCTTCGGGGGAAGATAATCATCAAGGAATTGCGAGATGAACTGTGCTTTATTCTGGTATGCTGCAAGAGACTGGTCCCCTTGTCTGCGTATTGGAGACTTGCCGCTGTTTCCATCCGCCGCCGATTAGTACTTGGGTATGACGATACCCGTGGTAGCAATCATGCCCAAACCATGCACTACGAGTGCTCACGGTTGCAAGCTTCAATACCCGTCACAGCTCCTCCCAGCGAACCGACAACTCGTGCATTGAGGTTTGCTTTTATCGCACTGCAAAAGTCCAGTCAACCGTCGGTCAGGGAGGATGAGGGTACCAGATGGTCCTAAAGAAGGAGCTAGTCCTGTATCCATCCTACTTGACTTTTCTTGCGATGCATGCTCGACACCTCGTTGCACGCCCAGTATTCCGCCTCATTTTATACACCTCTGGCACTTTATTCGTTGGAACTGAAAAGACAACTGATTCTTCCCCTGATTAATTCCACTGTTTGAGTCCAAGCTTATCTGCTCACTCCCAGTAGTATCTACCACATTCGACGGTGATCTTATTGAATATGACAGTGTTGCCACTCTGAATTCAGGAACCAGTTACAGAGACTCTGCCAATCTTCGTAAAGCAAGAAGCAGAATTCCATGATTTCGATAGGAGAGTCTTCAGGTTCAACTGCCTTCGAGGCATTTGGGGGTTTGTCCGCGATCACGTGACAGAACCCTCTCAGTATTCAAGCCACGGATATTGCCCTTTGAAGACTAGCCCGTAACGCCACAGGCGCCTACTTTCGTGAATGAAGACAGCTCCCTGTCCATGTCTCGACGGACGTCTTGAAAAGCTTCGCCCGAAGCCCAGTTGCTGAATTTTCGTTCTGTCTGCTGGTGTCGCTTTTTCTCTTATTTCCCTTCTCTTCTTTCCAAGAAACCGCCTTCTACTCTTCTCTCGTTGCGACTCTTCCCTTCCCGTTTTCCGTTTGTCAGACGGCGCCCAGACCAATATGAGCGCCAGTCTCCTCGATAGTGAGGCCTTTATAGGCAGTGAGGATGAAAATGAAGAACTATATGAAGATTATGAAGGCAATACCAACGGCAACGTAAAGGAGGGTGCAGGAACCGTTGGCCCCTACGTCGATTCCAGTGAAGAAGATGAGGAAGACGAGGAGGACGAAGAAGCGGCTCGCGCTGTGAGTTCTGCCTTGGGAAGCCTCTACAGTACCCTGCTAGTTCACCGATTAACTTACTTGTCGCTCAGGTCCGCGAGGGTTTCATTGTCGATGAAGATGAAGAAATCGAAGAGCGTGCTCAGCGCAGGCGAGAGAAGAGGAAACGTCGACGGGAAGAACGAGAGAGGGAGGACGAGCATCTGGATGAGGAGGATTTGGAACTCATCGGCGAGCTCAATCCAGATCTGCATCCTACCGTCTCAGCGGAGGTTCGTTGATCTCACTTCCTGGATTGGGTGTGGCCGGCCTGCCTTGCAGTATGGTCAAAAACTAACCTATTTCTTCCCATTATAGTCTAAATTTAAGCGCCTAAAACGGGGTCACAAGGAGCGAGACCACCCGCGTGCTTCCCGTGGTATCGATGACATGTTCAGTTCGGACGAGGAGGAAGAGGCCGCCGAGTACGGCAAACCTCGGAGGCATATGCACGATGAGATGGACGATTTCATTGAGGCGGATGTCTTTTCAGATGAAGAGCTCCAGCGAGAAAAGGAAGATCTCGAGATCGCCCGTCCGGCGAAGAAGGGCGTGAGCGGTCTAGGAGCCGACATGGCCGGACTTGACGAGAATGCTCTCGAGGACATGCGAGCCGCGTTTGGGGATGGCAACGACTATCTCTTCGCTTTAGAGATGGAAGACCAAGAAGAGGAGCAGGAAGTCGATGAAGAGAGACATCTTGATCTGAAAGATGTGTTCGAGCCCTCGCAGCTGGCAGAGAAGATGCTGACGGAAGAAGATAATGAGATTCGTCTCTTGGATGAACCAGAACGACATCAGGTTGCCCGTAAATCCTATCGACATGTCGTCCTCACCGAAGAGCAGTTCAGAGAAGAAGCTGTCTGGATCGCAAACCTCATGCTCCTTAAAAAGCGGATCGAGCCTGAACTTCAAGAGCCTTTCCAGCGATCGGTCGCCAAAATTCTTGAATTCCTAGTAACGGACGACTGGGAAGTGCCTTTCATCTTCCAGCATCGCAAGGACTATATGATCCATGCTGTCAAGGTGCCGGTCGAATCTGCTTCAGATAAGCCGGATGGGCCACAGTATACGATCAAGGCAGAAAAGCTATTGAACATGACAGACCTGTGGGATATTTTCGACTACGATCTGAAATTCAAGGCCCTAATCGACAAGCGGAACACAATTCAAAAGACGTATGACAACCTTCAAAATGTGTTCGATGTGAAAGATTCTACGGTGGAAGAGCTGCTGCCCACCTCCGTTACTATGGAGGAGCTTCAGGACGTGCAGGATTACATGCACTTTCAATACTCGTCACAGCTTCGTGACCTGGCTCAGACAAACGGCGAGGCAAATGGCGAGACACATCGACGAAAGGCCTCGAGCAAGACGAACTTCGACCGCGTCCGTAACAGCAAGGCCTATGACTTTGTACGAGGGTTCGGCATTTCGGCGGACGCTTTTGCTCAAAACGCCTCGAGGCAGGGTCACCGTCAGTACACCGAAGATCCAACGGAGACGCCGGAGGAGCTAGCAGATAAATTGCTAGATGAGTACTTCACCAGTGGATTGCAGGTAGCGAGGGCGGCCACGATGACATTTGCCGAGGAGCTTTTTATGAGCCCAAAGTTGCGGAAAGTTGTCCGTCATGCTTACTACATGAACGGCGTTGTTGAGTGCTTCCGCACAGAGAAGGGTCTGCGGAGAATTGACGAGCAACATCCGTACTACGAGTTCAAATATCTACGGAATCAGCAACTCAGTGATATCGCTCGTCAGCCTGAGCTGTTCCTGCGCATGCTGAAGGCTGAAGAAGAGGGTCTGGTTGAGGTCAAGGTTCGCTTTGAGAATTTTGATAACTTCAGGCAACGGCTGTTCCAGGATATTGAATCGGATAACCTTAGCGAACTCGCTGATGCCTGGAACAAGGCACGGCGAAATGTGTTGGGGATGGCACTAGTCCGGCTGGAACGCCTAATGAACCGGAGTGTGAAGGAGAACGTCTGTCAGGAATGTGAGAACCATGTGGCTAAAGAATGCCGCGACGCATTCTCTCAGAGGCTGGATCAGGCCCCCTATAAACCAAAGGGTATGATCCTAGGCACTGTTCCTCGGGTGCTCACCCTGTCGACCGGATCTGGTGTTGTAGGGAAGGAGCCGATTCACTGGGCCTATGTGGAGGAGGATGGGCGAGTGCTCGAGAACGGGAAGCTCACGGACTTGTCGCTTGGGGAGATAGATCGCAATATTGCTGATGGTAAGGATGTGAATGTCTTGGTGGATGTTGTTGAGCGGCGACGACCGGATGTCATCGGTGTCTCTGGCTTCTCCCCAGAAGCCCGCAAGCTGTACAAGCTTCTGACTGAGCTCGTGGATAAGAAAGATCTTCGGGGTGCCCCGTACACAGACGATCGCGATGAGGAAGCTAGCGATCCGCTAGACGTTGTGATTGTGAATGATGAAGTGGCTCGACTTTACCAAAACAGCGAACGGGCGAAGAAGGATCATCCCGGCTTTGCTCCCTCAACACACTATTGCGTCGCCTTGGCGAAGTATTTGCAGAGCCCTTTGAAGGAATATGCTTCCCTCGGACGGGATATCGTCTCGATTCAATTCAAACCCGGCCAGCAGCTAGTTTCGCAAGAGCTCCTTCTAAAACAGCTGGAAGCAGCGTTGGTCGATATGGTTAATCTGGTCGGCGTTGACATCAATGAAGCGGTGACCGATCCCGCTTCCGCAAACCTCCTTCCCTACGTCTGTGGTCTCGGCCCTCGGAAGGCAGCACATCTTCTTAAGATTGTGAACATGAATGGTGGTATGGTGAATAATCGCGTTGAGCTTCTCGGCGTAAACGCCCAGTACCCTGCCATGGGGGTAAAGGTATGGAACAACTGCGCCAGCTTTCTCTATATCGACTTCGAAAACGCAGACCCGGACGCCGATCCTCTGGATAATACACGCGTGCACCCCGAGGACTACGATATTGCTCGCAAGATGGCCGCTGATGCTCTCGAGCTAGACGAGGAAGATATCAAGGCCGAGACGGATGAGAACGGACAGGGTGCCATTGTCCGGAAGCTCTTCAGAGAAGAAGCGCAAGATCGTGTGAACGATCTGATCCTGGAAGAGTACGCAGAGCAGTTGGAGAAGAATCTCAACCAACGCAAACGTGCGACTCTTGAAACGATACGCGCTGAACTGCAGCAGCCGTACGAGGAGCTGCGAAAGCAATTTGTCTACCTAAGCACCGATGATATCTTTACCATGCTCACTGGCGAGACATCGGATTCGCTTTCCGAGGGCATGATAGTGCCTGTGTCCATCAAGCGGATCACGGACGATCATATTGATGCCAAGCTGGATTGTGGCATCGATGCCTTGGTGCCAGAGCTAGAGATGACTGATCGTTATGACATCCCTGTCCGGTCGATGTACTCTATACATCAAACCGTTCCGGCCAAGATCCTTTATTTGAACAAGAAAAATTTCACCTGCAATGTATCGATCCGCGAAGACCAGGTCAGCAAGCCACAAATAAAGCAGCGTGACCACATGCCTGGAGAGTGGGATGATAAACTGGAGGAGCAGGATCGAGAAGCACTCCGAGAGAAGACACAAAGCGGTGGACGTGCTATGCGCGTCATCAAGCATCCGCTGTTCCGTCCGTTCAATTCGACACAGGCCGTGGAGTTCCTGGGCACTCATAGCCCTGGAGATGCGGTCATCCGCCCGTCTTCAAGAGGTCCAGACCATCTGGCTGTGACGTGGAAAGTAGCGGATGGCGTCTACCAGCATATCGACGTGCTGGAGTTGAACAAAGAAAACGAGTTCTCGGTTGGAAGGACGCTAAAGATCGGGGGTAAATACACCTATAGTGACTTGGACGACTTGATCGTCAACCACGTCAAGGCGATGGCCAAGAAAGTCGACGAAATGATGTTGAGTGACAAGTACCAGGGCAACAGCAAGAGCGAAGCAGGTAGGGGTTTTTTTTTTCTTTTCTCTTTTTTTTTCCACCAAATTTCAACCTGAACATCGTATACTGACTGACTGTCCCACAGAGGCCTGGCTGGAAACGTTCACGCAAGCGAGCCCGAAGAGGTCGGCGTACGCATTTTGCATCGATGCCCAGCACCCAGGATACTTCCACCTGTGCTTCAAGGCGGGCGAAAACGCGACCGTCCAGAGCTGGCCAGTCAAGGTGATCCCGCAAGGATTTGAGCTGCAACGGAACCCGTATCCGGACATGCGGGCATTGTGCAATGGGTTCAAATTGCTCTTCACGAACATGATGGCTGGGAGACGGAGGTGATGCATTTGGCCGTTGACTGTCACACATCTCTCTTGTTCTCTTCTGATTTGTCATTTACGTGCCCCTTTTTTTTTGTTTCTCTTTCATACCAGCGCATCTAAGAAACGGGTGAAAATAGGTTTTCTAGCTCGAGGGTTTATAGCTGCTGGGTTTTCCTCTGTTCCTGATTTTATTTATTTCGCCTTCATGGGCGCTTCTAAGTCTGTATAGCGTACGTCCTAGTGAAAAGCTAGTGGCATTCGGTCTATCTGTACAATAGCTGTGCATAGAAAGGGTCGTCTTGGATGGCCGTTTTCCACCCGCTGCCTCTTGGCACTACACGAGAAATACGAGTCGATCAGGCTGTGGAAAGAGTTGTGACCAGTGCCCTTGATCATAATTAAGCTTCTGCTAAAATACAATTGACAACGACGTCTGCGAAAAGCCACGATTCGGTCGAATTTGTGGGAGCCTACCTAGGGTTGGGAGCGCCATTGTATGACTAGGAGCACCATGTAAACACACATAAACTTGTCGTATTTGACTTTCCTCCACATCTAGTCCGTCCACAATTCGAGAAGGACCAGTGGTGGGGTGTGTGGAGCTGTCGTGCATGGAGAAGACGGGAGACGAGAGACAGCGGCATTCGCTGCAACAACGGCCTTTGCGGCCCCTGGATGGGAAGAAGAAGAGAGCCGTTGAAGCCTGGAGAAGCGCAGACGGCGTCCTGCTGGCCCACGTGTCCGGGAAAGCGACAGAAAACGGGCGCCTTCGAGGGTCATCGTGGTCATCGTGGCCTCTTCTCTCTTCTCACCTCTCTTACTCCCCTCCTTTCAGGCTGACCGGCTTCTCCCAATCAGGACACTCCCGTAATTTCCAAGGCGGAAGAAAGAAGTTCTCACTTCATCCTCACTCAGTCTGCTGACACGCCCACCTGTACTTTTTGTACATGTCTCTGCCTCTGCCTCTACCTCTGCCTCTTTCTCCCCCCTCGTCTTCGTCGTTTCTTCTCCTCAGGCTGAAGGCGCGGGACCCGTTCACCTTTGTGCGTTCTGACCGCGTCTGCTGAGCAACGCTGTGATCCGCGGAAAGCTTGTTTCGCCGCGCTCCACACTCCCTGGAAACACCGGGAGCGCTCCCCGCTGTTTGCGGTTTTGCTTCGTTTCTCGGAGGACCTTCTTTTTTCTTTTTTTTTTTCGTTTCCTGACGGAGTCTCGTTACTTATTTTCTTCGCAGCCATGGTGGGAATGGAGGAGTTGGAGGTCCACAGCAAAGTACGTCGTCAATCCACCGTTGAAACCTCCTCCGGAAATAAACGGGAAAGCAGCTTGCTCTCGCGCTGACCCTCGTTCTTTGAGTCCTTACTAGTCCTACCTCGTGCGATGGATCCGCGTCAAAGGAGACCATACTATTTGCTGGAGTATTCAGCCTCACAAGAAGTCCCTCAACTTCGGCATCTTTAAACACCCGGGCAACTCCGCCGGGGGGACATCGATTGTCGCGGGATCCGACGCGCAGAGCGGCGCAGATGTGAATGAAAGCAGTCTGTCCGTCGGTTCGACGAGCTTGCGTCACCATGCGTCTTCCGCCGTGATCGAGAAGCTAAAGGGAATTGGGCTGAAACAGATTAAGTGGATTGGGAAGTGCGAGGCCGACAAGATCTCCCAAGGCACCTACGACGTTCCTCGCTACGAAGGTGGGAACTATGCGCTAGTTCTTGATAATACATTCTCCAAGCAGACTTCGAAGACCGCAACTCTCGTTTTGCTCACCTATCCCACTGCTGTGCCGCCGCAGTCGGGCCATCAGGGTGTCCTCCACCATGTGGCGATCCCTACGCCCGCGCCTGTGAATTCTGAGGCTGCCGGAACCGATTCCCGTGGGGCTTCTTCCTCCCTCGAGCCTGGCAAGCCCGCGGACGCTTCGGGACCAACACGAGGAAGGCGCCGGTCGATGGCGGCGAGGTCTATGAATAGCAGTAGTAATGTCAATAATGCCCGGCTGCTACCGACGAGCTCAGGCTTATCGAGCGGGACGGTTCCCACCGTCCACGCGGGCATCCTCCAAAAGCGGAGGAGGAAACGACACCAAGGCTGGGCAAGGAGGTACTTTTCACTCGACTTCAAGACCTCTACGTTAGCCTACTACCACGATCGCAATTCCTCCACGCTGCGTGGTGCCATTCCTCTACCATTGGCAGCTATCGCGGCCAACGAGAAAACGCGCGAGATCTCTGTGGATTCTGGTGCCGAGATTTGGCATCTTCGCGCCAGCAATGATCAGGATTTCGCGTCATGGAAGCGTGCGCTGGAGATGGCTTCCAAGGCCTCCGCGGAGGACACCCAGCAAACCGACGCTCTCCGTCGAATCCCCTCTCTCCGCATCTCCCCGACCGCTGTAGAAGAGCTTGAATGGGCTCGAGTCGAGCAGTTGGCAGGGCACATTATGGGCTCAAGGGACGCAGTGTTACGACTCGCAAAAGATACCGATCCCAAGTACTTCCCTGCGAGCCAGCAGTTCCCCCCCCCTCTGCCGGAGCGGCGGCCAGCGCGGGACCGATCCCCCAGTCCTGGTGTCCGTTTGAGTCCGCACGTAGGTGAGACGACGAATGGAGATGACACGGTTGACTCGCGCGAGAGGCGGTCCTTTTGGAAGCGCAAGGCAAGCGTCAGTTCCAATTCGGCTCCTAGACGGCCTCCCGCTTCTCCGCAGTTGACGGTCCCCGGCCACTCCTCGGACGCGGGATCAATTTTTGGGGATCGAAAGCCAGGAAGCATCTCTAGTCATCATGACAACAACAACAACAATAACAATAACTCTTCGGAGGAAATTCACGACCGATTGATGGTCGTGCTTCGAGACCTGGACAAGGTCGTGACCGAGTTCGGCATGTTGTTCGCAGAGAGAAAAGAGCGATGGCGTCCATCAATCGTCTCTGCGGCCCGTTCTCGACGAAGTATGGATTCTGATGTCTCGCAGGAGTTTTTTGACGCCACTGATCGAGCTGGTTCGCCGATCCTCACTCTCCGAGAGAGTGAGGATGAGAACAATGTCAGGCAGGCGGAGACGGTGGCAGACTATGTGTCATCAGACAGTGATGTCGAGGACCTCGAACGGTCTATGTCCAATGTCTTGCAGGCTGAAAGTGCTTTGTCCCTGTTCCCGGCTAAGCCAAGGTCGCTGGCACCATTACCAGTAAGCGCCGTGGTCAAGCGCCGGACAAGCATATCGGCTCCCACAGTCATGCCTCCGAGCTTAATTGGCTTCTTACGCAAGAATGTCGGCAAGGACTTGACCCAGATCTCGATGCCTGTGTCTTCCAATGAGCCACTGTCCTTACTTCAGCGCGCAGCGGAGATCATGGAGTACTCTCAGCTTCTGGATAAGGCTGCGAGTTCCACGGATAGTGCAGAGCGCCTCATTTATGTGACGGCCTATGCGATGTCGCCGCTCTCCAGCAGCCGGGTCCGTGAACGTGCCATTCGCAAACCTTTCAATCCCATGCTGGGGGAGACGTACGAGCTGGTCCGTGAAGACCGAGGGTTCCGATTCATCGCCGAGAAAGTGTCGCACCGGCCAGTGCAGCTCGCATACGTGGCCGAGAGCAAGGACTGGAGCATCATGCACTCACCTATGCCCACTCAGAAATTCTGGGGTAAGTCGGCAGAAATCATCACGGAGGGTGTGATCCGACTCACCTTGCACACGACGGGAGAACACTTCAGCTGGGCGCCACCGACGTGCTTCCTCCGCAACATCATCGCGGGTGAGAAATACACCGAGCCCGCTGGGGAAATGCTAGTTTTGAACGAGACAACCGGCCAAAAGACCATCTCAACCTTCAAAGCTGGCGGCATGTTCTCCGGCCGCGCCGAAGACGTGACGACAAAAGCATACGACCCCTTCGGCAAAGAACTCCCCCTGGGCCTAGTCGGCACCTGGACCACGTCTCTCCAGCTGATCAAGAACGGATCCCTAACCAACATCGCCGTCTGGAGCGCAGGGCCCCTCGTCCCCAATGCCCCGAAGCATTACGGTCTGACCAGCTTCGCCGCCACGCTGAACGAAATCACTCCCATCGAAGCGAAGAAGCTACCCCCGACCGACTCGCGGCTGCGCCCCGACCAACGCGCCCTCGAGCAAGGCGACGTCGATCTCGCAGAGGAAGAGAAGGTCCGGCTGGAAGAGAACCAGCGCGCCCGCAGACGCGACATGGAAGAAGCCGGTGAGTCGTGGGTGCCGCGCTGGTTCACGCTCGTAGACGATGCCGCGACCGCCGGTGACGGCACGGAAATCGTCTGGCGCTTGAAATCGGGCAAGGATGGGTACTGGGAAGAGAGGGCTAGAGGGACTTGGACGGGCGTCGTGCCCGTGTTCTAAATTAATTCTACCTAAAGCTATAAACCAAAAAAGAAAAAAAAGCAAGCCCAGGCCTCCTCTCCCGATGTAAATATCTTTCGTTGTGTGTGTACATGGGCTTCTTTTTATTATATGAGATTATGAATATTGCGATGTGCGCGCGCGTCTTTCATTTAGATTAGATCTGATATATATATATATATATATATTTTTTGACTATTACATCGTGGACGAAAGACGAAGGATATGTCTTTGTGGGAGTCGACTGAGTCAGGTGGAAAGAGGCTCGGATTAGATCTATCTAGTAGATTATAATACATACAATGCAGGTCGTGGAATGGCTACTTTCTTTGGTTCCACAGAGGAATATCATCAATGGTAGACTGCTAATTA
Organism: Byssochlamys sp. BYSS01; assembly: GCA_002242795.1. Taxonomy (NCBI): domain Eukaryota; kingdom Fungi; phylum Ascomycota; class Eurotiomycetes; order Eurotiales; family Thermoascaceae; genus Paecilomyces; species Byssochlamys sp. BYSS01. The sequence goes on from NIXA01000030.1 coordinate 206,615, forward strand.
CTCAAACCCCATGGGGGAAAAGAAAATGGTTGCAACCGTTTCATTCACAGGTATCACTTATCAAGATGACATTTTCAGCGACCAGATCCCAACACCCATATACCTCGACTGACAGGACGAGATATATGGAAAAGCTCCTACACAACACGAAGCACAATACAAACACTCTGGTCATTCATTCTCTTTCAAAAAGAAAAAAAAAAAGAAAAGTGCATGATCACATTGGAAACATTAGAATGGCGCCCTCCCCAAGGTATTATCCCGGAACGCCAATACATGTTCACGTCAGGTTGCCCTTTTTCCCTATGCCCAATTTGTCTTCTATTCCATATCCACGATCGATCGCAACGTAGTCTTCGTTTTTCCAAGGGGGTTAGGTTATCGTATATATCATTCGGGGGGGTTTTTTTTTTCCCGTTCACTATCGTATTTCCATTCGTTCGTTTCAGTTTGTTCATGTCCTTCCGCCTGCTGACGAATGGCGGGTAAATATATAATATCGCTCGTACGATTCGGTTCGGTTGGTGCGTTCAAACTTCCTCGTCAGAATGGTCCAGCACGGCCCACTTGCGAGCGTTGCCTCTCGTCTTGGCAGCTTTTCGTGCCCCGGCACGGTCACGTTCGCTTGCACCAGGGGCCATGCGCATCATGACTGGAAGGCTATCCAGAACGGCCCGGTTGCCTTGGTAGTAATGCTCGGAAAACCCGCCGCGCAAGATCCGTCGAAGGGCGTTGAGCCGAATCCACTTCCACCAGCGATCGATGTTCATCGCGCCGTCTCCGATCTTCACGATGGTGCGGCTGCCGTAGTGGCGGCCCGTGTCTTGGTCAATTGCCGTATTGTACATGGGACCGCGGCGCGGGTCCTCGATCGTCGTCAGGATTGAGATGAAGTTACTGTGCAGGGACTTTTTCTGCTTCTTGCTTATGCGCTTGCCGTGGATGGTTGCAAGCGACTGGAGCTCGCGCTCGATTTCGTAACTGTTGTGATAGGCATCGTAGCGCTTCACCAATCTCGAGCCGTCGCGGGCACTGGCAAATAACTCCTCGTCCGAATCTTCCTCCTCGTCGGAATTCTGATCGTTGTAGTCTTCCTGTGGACTATAGCTCTTTTCGTATAGAAGGGCGATGTTTTCCCCGGAGGCGATCTGAACCTGCGGGTGTCCACTGTTGAGTTGATCCAGAAAGATCTGGACGGCTTCTTCACTTTCTGCCTCAAGATCGTCGATTTGAGTGGCGAGGAAACCCCATTCCTGAATTGCGGCGGTGACGCTCTCGGGATCGTAGGTAGCGTCGATAGACTGCCCATCGGAGGCAACAATGTCCAAGAAGAACGTCATCTGCGCGAAGATGCCATCTTCGCCTGCACCACCAAAGGAAGCGCACGAGCTCAGGCAGTGAATAGCGGCTGCTTTAACGCTGGTGGATGTCGAGTCGCGAATAGTGCGTGTGACCAGTTGCTCGGTATTCTCATATATGGTGCCGTCGAAGGCGGAGATCGCAAGGAGCTCGAGAGCCTGAAGAGCCAAAATGGTCTCGCGCTCGCTCGTCTGAGTTTTGATGCTCCTAAGGAAAGCGCCAAGGAGGTCTTTGACGCGACTGCGGATCTCTTCCTCGACATAGTGGAACTTGGCGATGCGGCAGAAATCAGCAAATGCTCCCTCTCGGCCCTGGGCGCTGCTGCGCTTGCGTTCCAAGATATCCTCGACCAGATCATGTAATTCCTGAGTCCAGTCGACATTCCCCAGATCAGGATTGTCGTTCAGGTCGTCTAGAGATGCGACACTGTTAAACAGAACGGTCAGCGCACATTCGCATCCGACGCGGGCAGAATGACCCGAGCGGTGACATCATTGGCGCCACGCCCCGTCGGGGTGGGACATGATAGTAGATTGAACATCCGAAGAACGCAGGAGGGATGACAGGGGGGAGCAAATTCGTGGGCGCAAAGATGACTACTGACCTCCATGCAGTACTGTCGCTCATACTTCCAGCGTCTTCTTCATCGGACGGTTGTCTGCTTGCATTGCGCGAAGATTGACGAGAGTGCTGAGCAGAACTAACGCGCGAAGTCGACCGCGAGCTTTCGCGAGAGGCAGCTTTGCGAGAGATGGTCTTGCCGCTCTCTAATACTTGCCGACGAAGGTCAGGCATGGCGGTGAGACGGGTATAATATTCAAATGAATAAGAGTGCGAAATCAATAGGCAACAAAGAGTCGGATGTGTATAGCAATGTCAGAGGAAGAGTCGGTATCTGATGGCTATTCTATTAAAGCGTCTGACTTCCTGAAGAATAAATAAGTCTTTTGTTATAGTTGACATGATAGTGGAGGGTGGACAGAACTGGGGTGAGCGATGAAGGGTTGATGGTGGTGAGGTCAAGATGAGCCAGTGGACTTCACCTTTCGGGCGATCCAGGACGAAAGCCGTTCTGCTGTCCACGGGTGCTATCGCCATGTGACCTGGTACGGCAAGCGATTACCGCCAATCCAATTCAACATCACCGAACCGTTACGGAAGAACGGCAATGGATCCTCTGAGCAATGGACCCATAGATATCATTTATATCTAATCTCCCGACCCCAGCGGGCGCCATTTGTCGGGACTACCGTGAATACATCCTTCCACTCTCGCCTATCATCCAGAAGGACCTCACCCTCTCCGTCCATCCGAACCCCAATCTGCTGGAGATACGATCGTACCTCTTGCAGGATCTCCTGAGCATTTTCATATTCCCCCTTCCACGCCTTAACCAGCATCGGACCCAACCGTTCCTCTTCTAGAAGCTGTAGCTTACCCTCCTTCAGCCGTTGCTTATGGTACTCCCATGCATTCACCTCCCCGGGCATCTCCGTCGGATCCAATGGATCGGTAGGCATCACCCACCTCTTCGCTCCATGACTGGACGCATCCTTTCGCATCAATTGCCAGACAAAGGTCGCCCAATCCGAGAGATCGATCTTCGGACTGAGCTCTGGGTGCCCAGTGTCGGGATTGGTTGGGTAGTAGATCTCTGTTTCGTATCTCATCCCATCAGGAGAGTACGGCCATTCATCTGTTGGGATGGTTGCGTTCACAAATCCTGATAGTGCAATCGAAAGATCATCGCGTATCCATATCGTGCTTGAGCTGAAATCCATCAGGTAGACCCCGTGTTCATGCAGGAAGGCTAGCGTTGGCGAGCGATTGCAGTGCCCAGCGGTAGTAGAGCAGGAGAAGGGGCTCTCTGTCTCCATTATTGGAGGAGTCCCTGTCATCGGAAGATGTGTGCGACGCAGGAAAGGTGGTCAGAAGTGGCAGAGTTATAGCGCCCATTGGGCCGGGGTCCAGCTTCTCCAGCAGATATCCCACAGGGAGACGGCCAAGATATCTACTCCCACCACGCAGAATTGCGGTATTCTAGCGGCGATTGCAAGAGACGAGCAGGCAGGAAGGGTTTACTCACTTGACAATGTGGGGGTGAAGATCAATCGGTTGGTCTACATCCACATTCAGGGTATTGGTGCTATGTGCCAGATATTCATATACCCGGGGGATTCGCTCAGCAGTGATAAACCACCCCTCGGGGTCGACACGGGGATTTTCTTTCTCGCATCGTTGAAAGGCCACGATGCAGTCTTGGTTGGCATGCTGCACAAAGTACATCTGTTCATACAGCTCGTCGTAAGAGTCTTCTGGGCGGTCGCTACAGACCGAAGGGACCACATCCCCGTAACAGCGAGGGTACTTGGACTGGCTGGGTGGATCGGGGGGCTGTTCTAGATCAGCAGCTGAGGATGAGGGCTCCTCAGGGTGGTCTGATGACCAGCTGGCGCCCATGACGGCGACTTGATCTATAAAAAAAGAAACGTGAAAAAAAAGAGAGACAAGTGTAGTTATTGCAGATTGGCGGTAATCGTAATGGCTTGCCGTAGACCTGGGGCCTGCTGCTGATCAGGCGACAACCGTCGCTGACCCGTTCGACCATGGATTCGCAGCACGGCGATGCAATCACAGCGCCGAATGCGAAAGGAAGAACCTCGGAAGCGTCATCTATGTTGCCAGGGGTATCATTTTTGATTCTCTCTCTCCCGTGGAACTCCTGCTAATATTAGAAATCATGCTATTTTTTGCCGTAGAACCAGTTCTAAAATCTTCCCAGCTTTCACTCCTTCTAAATACCCTGCTCCTTCGGCCTTCCTTCCAATAGCGTAGTCGTCATCATCATCATTGTCCATCTCAAGATCTATTTGCAAGCTGGCATTGTACGCTTCCATGACCTTCTCCTCGTCGACCGGTATTCCGCCCTGGACCAGGACACGAATACACTGTGCCAATCGCGCAATCTCGCGTCTCGTTTGCGGCGGAATATTATCATTCTGACTTGAGTATATCGAAGTGGAAACCATCTCCTCCAAGCGGGTGATCGAAACACTTTCCGTTGTCGAGGACGCGGCAGCTGCGCCGTCGCCGTGCTTCGAGATCCAAATGTACCCATTCACGCCCAGAATGACATCAACTTCACCTCCTCCGTTGGCTGTATCGACAGTCCAAACCTGTCGTCGAGATCGAACCACCCCCCCTGTGCCCACCGCCGTACCCACTGGCCCTCCTCCAGTAGACACTCCTCCCTTGGACACCCTCGAGGCCCCGCTTCCTCCTGTTCCCGCGACAGCGAGGAAGAAGCCATTCCTGAGTTTGCCGTATTTCAGCGACCGCGTATGTAGCGAGGCGGCCCCGTCGGAATGCACGCTTTGAACTTCTGCAACAACCAAGTCGCCTTCACTGAAAAAAGTTCGTATTTGTAGCTCATCCGCGCTCGTCCTTCGACGCAAGATGCCTCCGGGCAGATTTATTGCAGATAGCGGGAGTTGTGCCAACAGTGGGGCCGCAACGTCAACTTTCCACCTTCGCGACTGCACTTCCACAATGCGCCCGACAACTAAGTCCCCGATCTCTGGGGTGTAGCGCGCACGGAGAGGTCGCACAGAGAGAAGCTTATTGGTTTTCTGAATCGTACCGGCCACGGTGGCGATTATGGACGTAGAAAGAGGCGTGGTATAAGTTCCATGACCTCTGGTGCTTTGTTAGCCCGAACTTCAAAAAGCTTCATGACAGAAGGCAAAATTGACGTCTCAAAAGCGCTGGAAGGCACTTAAAATAGTCAGCCAAAAAAAGGGACCTAATGAACCTCATCCATTGTGGATCATCCGTCACAACTTCCCCTGGTGTTACAATGCCTGTGTTTAGTCTGCGTATGGTCGCGGTGTGAGGCTGTTTTGTGGGCACTAGATCCGCATCGCTCTCGGAATCCATGGACATTGCATCAATGTCGGAATTTGCTTGCGGAACATCGACATCCTCCACAACCGGAGGCAGTATGGTTATGCCCATTTTTAGCGAAGAGGTCGAAAACGTGAGAGAGGTAAAGGCCCGATCCGAATTGCTCGAAAATGGTAAAAATTCGCGTCCAAAGTTCTCGCGATGTCCGCAGCAGACTTACTTCGATATGGAAGCTTGTACAAAGGTGCAAACAGGGCAAACGTCACGTGGGTTGCCTTACGACAAGTGTGGGAAGCTTAATGATTTTTGATGACGAGGATGGATCTCGTTGCTATTCGTCCTTGCTAGCTTGCTAGCTATCTAGGCACCGAGGTGGTGCAGAAAACTCTGGCTCAGATAGCTGAGCAAGGCTAGACTAATAGCATAAAGTTCCACCTCGTCATCAGCAAATAAACCACCCACGTGACGCATCTGTACTAAAGAGGCTGTTTCTGAATAGTTGACCTCAGTACTCTGCAATGGCATCCAATACTATGCCTCGGCTTTTTCTCTGCTCTCTTCTCTCCCAATAAACGAAGGTTTTTCTACACCGAAGACTCTGGTTCCTATTCTAGAATATGGAGTTTGAAAATTTCCATATTCCATGCCCGATAGATACAGAATCTGGGAAGCTCCGACCTGTCAGAGACCTAGCATGCTGACCATGCTACTAAGCCGCTGCGCCAAAAAGGCAGCAGAATAGTAGCAGGCTACTATGGGTCAGCACCCCTTATAAACCTATCCTTTTGAGCACATGTCCCTGACACGACCTGAGGTTCTTCCATCCCTAAGCTCTTTGGCTCCCAGCCTGGCCGTGAAAATGTCCGAGCACTCTGAACCCTCAATGACAACTGACCCCGATCTTCACATGGAAACGACCATTGATGATCAAGGCGTTTTCAGGTCTGAAAAGATAACATATGCTGAGGCTACTGAGTTGCTACAGCAAATTGAAAAAAGGAAGGGGATAAAGTAAGTTCTTTCCCACACCAAAAGTCTTACTCTTGCCAAATGGTGTTCATAGGTACACCTACGACTCGTGTACGAACGTACTGAGTGTTGTTATGATCACCTGGATCAATTCCGGATGCTTAAATTGGATCCAGCGATGGGCAGCAAAAATCACCGAGTCCGAAGATCTTGGCGAGGAAACCATTTCCGCGGCGGGAGAGGGAAGGTTAGAGGGGTTTACTGGTGTATTTCAGAACTCGTGGGCACATAGTCTTATCAATCTCCTTGCAATCTTTTGCTGACTCCGTATTAGCATAAAGATTCCGGATGGAGCCCTTTTTGTCCCCAACCGTGACTTTCCCACGATAGTTATGGAAGTTGGTTACTCTGAATCATATGAGGATCTTACAGAAGACGCAAGGCTCCTTTTAGAGGGGTCAGCTGGTAATATTAGAATTGTTATTCTCAACAAGATCCAGCCACTGGTGCCTAATGAATGAAATATCAAATCCGCGTTTTTGCCGGTTTATCATTACGACCCAGTAAAAGGAAAGGGAGCTCCAAGGGGAGGTCGGGAGGTGGGTTCTATATGCCTTCTGTGTCTGCTACGGGCTGACTTCTTTCTAAGATATTATTTCCTCTACCGAAGTCCCGTTCTGCCTCTTTTTTCCCTTTTGTACTCCTTTCTTTTGCTCCGTTGAGAGGCCCTAGAGACAAGGGATATCCCGCGGTTGGTATGACCAATTTAGAAGGGCCAATGCGAATATATTAATAGGAAAAACGAAGTGTTACTGATAACAACTCCCATTCAAGACGAGTAGATTGTCGCTGACCTCGTTATTCTAAATAAGGGGGACATATTGATGTAGATGCCCTTTTCAGCGGTCATTTTCAACGTCAATTTCACAGGCTCTCGCATTCTATGTGTAGCTATGTGTAGCTTAACTACCCTATAGTCGGTCTTGGAAGCCTTTCTCTCAAGACAGCGTGCGCTCACCATCAACCAGTGTCCGTGGAGGGAAGGTTGGTCGCCCTGCGATTGGCGAAGTGCCAAGGTGCTGCCTATTTTCGGCTGCCTGCTAACCGTCTCCTTGATTAGTGGAGTATTCTACATTAATAATGATTATGAACGTCACAAATAGCATTGAGGTTAACTAATACACACGTAGTCCTCCAAAAGGCTCGAAGTCGCTATACCCGGTCATTTCTTCGAGGCCCGCTTTCCATTCGCAGCGCCATCGTCCTTCTTCTTACGGCTTCCGCGGCTACTTCCACCTTTCGCCCTGTAGCCAGTGTCTTCGTCGCGCTTGCGTTTGCCCCTTGTACTTCCTGATGTAGATCCTACTTCCATTAAGATGCCATCTTCATCGTACATGTCTTCATTCTTGCGAACTTGACCCGAAACCCGCTTCGAGGAGCGCAGATTCGCTGGTCGGGAGGTCGACTTCTCCGAAGTAACCTCGTTGTCCTGCAAAAAGATCTGTGGCTGATTCTTCCGCAGCCAATTGTAGACAGACACTGCGCTATTCATCGAAAGCTCGCGCTCACGTTCCGCCAACAAAGGTTTCTCAGGGGCGCGGTCAAGCAACAGACGGGCTGATTCATCTCCCAGCTTCGCATCCACGGCCAAATAATGCTCAGTCTCATGCTCAGGAGTGAAAAATCCTAGCTTTTGCTCCATTTCACTCGATTCGGTTTGCTGCTGGCCTTCTGGCGGCGGCACCGTATGGGCAGTCCTCAACAAGGTGGAGTACTGCATCTCTGGGGCGAATGCCTTGCCGCGCCTCACGGCATTCTCCATGTTGCGATAATCCTCAGCCGTAAGGGTTCCACTCGCCACTTCTGCTTTGGCTTCTCTGAGAAAGTTCTTTGCTGTCTTTGCATCATTGATCACCGGTATGTTGCCAATTTCGGAGCTTGGGGGGAAACTTGGATCGCCTGGGAGGCTGAGATCATATCGCAAGGACGGAGGGATGTGAAGATTGTCGTTGAACTCGAGCAGGATCTCGAGTAGTTGGCTATAAGTTGATTAATCTCTGAACTAACGAATAATGTAAGGAGGCCTGGCTCACTCATTCTGTTCTTGAATTCTCTTTGACAGATCCTCGATGCGCAGCTGCTCACGAATGAGAGTATCGCTCTCCTTCATCTGCACTTCGAACTTTAGCTTCATCTTCGCATACTTCTTCCTTTAGAAAGCAGAAATAATTAGCTTGAAAAAGCATCATCAACTTTAGTGGACTGAGCATACTTGAAGGACCGATATGACTGCTTGACAGGAGGCGCGTCTGGCAAACTCTCGGCCACAGACCGCGACTTGTCACCATCTTGAACCATCGTAAAAGAAGAGCCTTTTCTTGGGAAGATCTGCGAGGAATGGGGATTTGGTAAATTTTGCCAATTTAAGACAACAAATAAATCAATGTTCCCTGGAGTTCCGCGTGGCCGTCTTTCTTCCAGAGTGTTGTCATGTCAGGTCGCCGTAAAATTGACTGGGCTGGCGGGAAGGGCGCAGGAACTGCGTCTGAACGCGGCTCGGGCTACCGTAAAAAGTTTCGCTCCAGGTTTCTACGAGCCCGCAACTGACCGGCTAATAGACTACACGCCACAATTTTTCTCTGCTGAGAGCTCAAATGCCCGGTGCGGTACCTTTGCAAATAAATATGACGGCCGTCGGAGAGGAGAGTCACAAGAAACGGAAGCTGGACCAAGACGATGAGCTCGAGATCGACGTTTCCGCACCCGAGCCTCCGTCAAAGAAAGCCCTGCGCAAAGCGAAGAAGAAGGCTGCTGAAAAAGTCTCCTCTGAAGTGCCTGACGAAACAAAGACAGGGGTACCCAATGTTAACGCTGAAGCGACTTATGCAGATCAACGCTCAGAGTACGGAATCTGGATCGGCAATCTTGCGTTCTCTATGAACAAGGATGACTTGCGCCGGTTTTTGACTGGCAATTGTTCCTTTACCGACGCTTCAATTACACGTATTCATCTTCCTAAAGCACCGGCGAAGAGCGGGAAACCCCAGAACAAAGGGTTTGCCTATGTTGACTTCTCGACCCGCAAAGCCGCCGAAGAGGCACTCGGCCTCAGCGAACATCTCTTGACTGGTCGCCGCGTGCTCATCAAAGATGCTAAGAACTTTGCGGGCAGACCGGAAAAGCAGGAGGGAGACGGTCAGACTACGAATTCGTCAACCGCTGCTGGGAATCCTCCGTCGAAACGTATATTCGTCGGCAATCTTGGCTTTGACACAACAAAAGAGATCCTGGAGGAACACTTGGCAAAATGCGGGACTATTACAAATGTACATGTTGCGACTTTCCAAGATTCTGGAAAATGCAAAGGCTACGGTTGGGTGGAGTTTGAGGATCTAGCAGGAGCGGAAGCTGCAGTGAAAGGCTTCGTGATGGTCGAAGAAGGCGAAGAGGGAGAGGAAGAGGAAGAGGCCGAGGCAGATTCCGAGGCAGATTCCGAGTCAGGGAGCCGGAGTACTAGGCAGCCGAAGAAGCGTCGCCAAAAAAAGATATGGGTGAATCAACTTTTGGGCCGACGAATGAGGATGGAGTTTGCCGAGGATGCAACAACAAGGTATAAAAAGCGCTTCGGCAAAGAGCGGGAAAGCAAGACAGCGAACACTTCGGAGACGACTGAGGCTGAATATGAAGGTAGTAATCCTTCTGTTAATGAAGCAAGCAGACCTGGGGAAGGCGCACCAACAAGGGGCCAGAAGGTCAAGCATAATGAGAAGACGAATTGGGGATACGGCAAAGAGACAGTACAGAAATTGAGTGGTGCCATTGTCGAATCTCAAGGCAAGAAGATTACATTTGATTGAGGTATCTGTTGCAATTTTGTGGTCTCTGTGAGGACATGGATGTACTATTATATACCTCGTCGACATAGCTAGGTCGCTTGATTCTGGAAACACGCCAGCCTTGAGTCAGTACTGCATGTAGCATGAACCACACACGATTTCGGGGAGAGTAGGAACGCCAAACTTTAAGCAACAACGCGTCTGCGTCGCCAAATAGTAGTACTCCTCGACGCTGAAGCTCTGCGGCGCTGAGTCACGGGTCTAGAATCTCACTTGCTCGATGTTGTCTAACGGCCCCGGAGTCACGCTATTCCGGATTGGGCCAGGTTGACATGGACAGAGATGTCATGGCTCAAGCTATCTCCAGAACCATCACGTCAAGTCTTCGGCTGGCCGCTTTTGCCGTATTTCCCTGCTCTCTCCCCGAAGTTGCATCTCATCTGTCCACATTTCCCTTTTCACTCCTTTATCCGCCTACAGAGCATCCGGTTGTTCCAGCATTTTCTTCCCACACCTCCCTGTCGCCTCCCCCGCCTATTTGACCTGGCACTCAGTCGTTACCTGCAGGGGCACCGACCCGGTCCTTTTTCTGGTATTCAACCAACTGCAGTATTTTAATTCCCTCTGCCTCTGGAGCTTTACAGATAATTTTACATCGTTATTATGGCCCCTCGTAATCGACGCCACGTCGGCGCTGTACGGAGAAGGAGAAGAGACGAGGAAGGCGAAGATGAAGGCTCGGTCGATGGAGGATTGGAGGACGACTCGTTGAGCGAGGGATCTGTTATAAGTCATCAGGATGACGAAGATGCCGACGGTGAAGGTACTGAGGAGAGTGACGACGATGCTTCTGTGCCCTCACACGGTGACAGGGCCGTGGCCCGCCGAGTTAACGGTCGTGCACCCGGAACAGACAGGCAACCTGCACGGAAGTCGGCCTCCCCAGTGAAGCAGCATTTTGCATCGACCGTATCAGACACAGAGGCTATGTTGAATGGTCTGAAAATCTCCGAAGGAGAAGGTCAGGTGGCAGAGATTCATTTCGATGATTTGAAAGCCGACTCAGATCGACCTGCTAGGAGGACGCCGTCAGCCCCTCCCGCAGAACAGAAACGAGAGACACTTGCGGACAAGAAACGTCGGGAGCATGAGAAATATATGAAGGAACGGGGTGAGAATCCTGCTCTGGTGCCCACCAAGGGCAGTTTCTTTCTTCACGATAAACGTTCGACGGAGGCAGGGGCCAGTGGTCCTAGTAGGCCGTTCAATAAACCTAAGTCAAGGCCGTATGGCCTTATTGTTGACGGCAATGTGCGAAAGTAAGCCTGATTCGGGTTTAGTCTTTCTAGGAAGATGAGAAATGCGCAGCACTGCTAACATTGTCTAGGAATCAACCGAAGTCGGATGCAAATGAGGGCCACTGGACTCACGACCTCCACGACACAGTGGCTGGCGACGGACCACCTGCTTCCAGATCGTCGGCCACACCTTCCGGCACCATAACATCCAACATGCCGAAGACTGCTCCTGCACCACCTAGATCTTCTCCTCCAAACCGCTCTTTCTCCAATACGACTTTGATCGGGAACGTCCCCGTCGTGGTCTTCCTACCTGGCATGGAACACCCTATCCCTCACTCTACCATTCCAAAGAGACAACACACACGTCTGCCCCAACATCGACCTCCATTGCGTCGGGATAAACCAGTCCGGATTTCTCTTCCCGGTCAACCTCCAAGATACATATTTCCTTCTACTGAGCGGTCTTTCATCTTCATTCCGCGTGCTTTGCGACCTAACCAGCAATCCTTCCGAGGCAGGGGTCGTGGTGGATTCTATGCTGGGCGACGTCCCAGCATTTACATGAATACCGGATACTCTCCAGGTGTTGCGTTGAGCCGAAGGTCGTCAATCGGAAGGGCATCTCACGAAGGATTCACCTCACCGGCCGGATCTGTTTACTCAAGGCCAACCGGCTTACCGTCTGACAGTGGCAAGCCGATTGTTCGACTTCCACCAGTTAAGCCGCCCGGAACTATAGTGCCACCCACCGCTGCTGGTCCGGTGCCGACTGCTGCAGGAATACCTCCTCCTATGCCTCTTCTTCCGCAACCTCAGAATCCTGCCTACCGCGAGAGTCGAGCTGCTCCCATACCAATGCATCAACCCCGCCCTCAGAAGGCGGTTTCTGTTGCCGACATTGAAAGCCCAGCCAGTTTCCCAGTCAATCCTCCGCAGCCTCAGCAGGAACAACCGTTTCACCAACAAGTTCCCATCCCCGTCAACGGTCCAATTTATGGACCCGACGGGCCGACTCTGCCTCATCACGGCTCTCAATCGTCCCAAGCGTCAGCGGCTCAGCTGTCGCACATCCCAGAACGTGCAATTCATGCTCAACCATTTCAGCCTTACGGTATTCAGCAGCCACAAGGATTCTACTCAACGGCTTACCCTCCTGGAGGGGTCTATTATCCTGTTCCGGGCGTCGAATTCAATGCTCCTTACAGCACCCCAGCCGGTCCAGGCGCTTCCATGCAGACATTTCCACCACCTGCTCCGCAGGTTCCATATATGATGCCCGCACAGGCTGCTACAGCCGAACAGCCTCAGTCTGGCATGGTGGCTCACGAGTCGGGAGGAACAGTTTACTATTATAATGCTAACCAAGTCCCTCAAAATGGGCAGTTCGCCTTTCCGCCTGCGACACCCGGTGGGGTTGTGGGAATGGGTGGAATGATGACTCCTCCTGCAACGGCATACTACTACACTCAACCTCAACCGAATGTGTACTACGCTACTCAGTGAAAGAAGCATAACGGGAGTTTGTTTGTACTGGTCTTTATTGTTATTTTTTTTTCTTCTTTTTTTTTTTTTTTGAAATCCCCCATCATTGTTCCCCTCTTTCCTGTTTTGTTCTTCCTTTCCTTTTGCATTTGACTTTCCGATCTTTCTTCTCCTCCAGCTTTCTTTGTCATTTCGTAAATTCTTCTATATTCTTTCTTTCCTTCTTTTTTTTTGGGTCTTAATCCTTGTGTTCCCCCAATGTAAGCCCGTATCTGCCAGTGCAGCACTAGTTGGTCCTGACATCCTGTTTTCCAGTTCTCCAGGGGTCACCCTGGCTTCTCCTCCCCATCTCTTCCCTGTTGAATGCTGCGTGTCTGGCTGTTCTAGATATTGGTTCTTTGCTGCATTTCAGCGATGTTCACAATGCGTTCTGGCATCTCTTTGTCTGCATGCCATGGATTCTCCTTGACCTTGTCATGGTGACATTGCCGTTTCACGTTGACATCTGCATAGACGGCTACCCAGCGCTATGTCCTGATCCTAACTCATCTGAGACTCCCTCTTACCTTCCCCCTCCCCCAGCCCCAGCTTGATACTGCTGCTTTCAGATCTCGTAAATGAAGCCTTGTGAGGCGTTTGCAGCAAGCTGATGTCCTTGCTTGCGTTTGTCTGCTCTTGCATAAAATTTCCTTTTTTCATACCTTTCTGGTTAGCCACATGTTCTTAATGTCCTGACATGTCAGCTGTGGGTGCATGCAGGAATGCAAAAAGTAATTGATGAGCGAATTGATTTACAGTTCTGTGCAACAAGTGCAGCATGCCACCTGTGGCGGCGGGAAGTCAACAAAGTAATCCAGTGTAGGCAAACAACAGTAGTAACGCAGCACAACCTTACGGGCGGCGCAGTGGAGATTCCACCTGGGCAGAGGCAACTTGCACCAGGCTGGACCTGGAAGGCTGCTGGGCGAGGCAGCGGTTTCCGCTTGGGCACTAGCGCGGATGGTGCGCTGCGCCAATAGCAGGCCCCGGTGGGCTTGACCGCCCGAGCCCGGGTGCGCGAAGCAGGTGACCGCCTCGGCCAGAGCGCAGGCAGCCCGAGTCATCCTCTCCCGTCCTCTCCTCCCTCGTCTCTCTCCTCTTGCTCCTCCACCTCCATCTTCCTATCGCTCCTCTTTCATCTCCCTAACTCTCGTTGCCCATCACTTCCATCATAGTCTTCGTTGCTGCCTTCTTTCTTCAATCATTTCCTTCCTTATCTCTATCTAGCTAGGTATATACCGTCCTGTTAACCTGTGGCTATACTAGCTTATCTCAGGATGCTCGGACTGACCTCTTCCCAGTCCAGTTTCTAGCTCTCTATTTCCGGACCATCTGTCTTCGTCATGGCTACTCCAGCCTCTGCGGCTGGCCCAGTTGGTCCTGAGACCCTGGTTACGGTTAAAGTTCTCTACAATGAGAGTACCCGACGCTTCAAGATCCCTTTGAAAGACCTCGGTGCTCGTGTCTTCCCCCAGAAGGTATGTCCCCATCCGGCGCCTCCGACTGGAGCCAGACGTGAGATTTTCCACGACAGCCATTTCCATCCTCTTCAATTCATTTTCGCGTATCTGTGTTTCTGTGCCTTGTTATCTCTCTTCGTTTGTTGGCGTCTGGTTCTCTCTTTGAATGACCTCACCGGGTTGTTGCATACTAACTGCCAATCACGTAATAGCTTCGCCAGCTTCTTGGCGTCCCGCCCGACATCAACGTCATCTTCGAACGATATTCCGACAGCGCCGCGTCCTACGTCTACCTCGACAGCGAGAACGTTGCCGTCTACAAACAACTGTACCGTGCTGCTAAGGCCAAATTGAAGCTTCGTATCAGGGCTATTGTGGTTAACCTACCCCGGGTCACGTCTTCCACACCCGCGACGCCGTCCGTCGTCCCGCAACTCCCTACCCTGGAAAGCCCAGCGGGAAAGAAGTCTCCGGGAGAATACAGTCTTCTCGGTATCACCGGAGGCTCCCCTCATCCTGCCTCGCAGGTCAACTCGTTGCCTGAACCTCCGGTGTCTGTTCGAGACCTGTCTATCGATACCAACAAGTCCACCGCGCAGTGGCCGCACAATGACGTCGTGCCCCCACCGCCTTCCTACCGGGAGTCTATTCCCAGAGCAGACAATGCCAGCCTTCCCGTCATCTCTCACACCTCGCCCAGCGGGACTTTCTGCATCAACTGCGATAATTGTGGCCGGTCCATTCCCGATGAGCACTATCACTGCAGTATTTGCCAAGATGGCGACTATGACTTGTGCACTGAGTGTGTTGAGGCTGGCGTCTCCTGCCCAGCTGAGTGCCATTGGCTGATTAAGCGCTCCGTAAAAGACGGTGTCGTCGTCAATAGCACCACTGTGACTGCTGCTCCCAGGATGTCACAGACTACAGTTCAGGATGAGACGAAGACTTCAGAGCCTTGCGCTTCTGAACCCGTCTCGGGCAAGATGCCGGAGCTTCCTTCTGTTCCGGCTTCGAACGCGAGGAAGACTACTTGTAACGGGTGCCTTAGAGGTAAGCGAGCAATCCCCTCCATTTACCAACTGTTATTTCGTTGACGCTAATTTCCTGTAGAACTCGATGCGATGAAGATGGTTACTTGCAATAATTGCGAGAGCTATCATCTGTGCCTGGTATGTCTGCTCAAGGACAAGCATGGCCACCACCCTGCGCATACGTTCGCTCTTGTCAATGATCGCCAGTTTTCTCTCAAGAGCCTGGAGAGCGTGGTTCTGTCTCGCTGCAAACCTGGACATCATCATCAGCATGCGGCCCTTTGTGATGGCTGCGATAAGGTGTGTCATATAATAGCTCTCAGCTAACTCTGATATGTTTTCTGACCTATGCAGCGCATCGTCGGTGTTCGTCACAAATGCTTAACCTGCCCCGATTGGGACTACTGCGTGGAATGCATAGCAAATGCTCCACAGGTCCATCCTGGCCACCGTTTCGCACCTATCTACGAGGCCATTGCTGAGCCCCCTCATCACCATGAGGTTCATTATGGTGTGTTCTGCGACGGTCCTCTTTGTAGAGATAGTGCGCTACCCAGGTACATCACTGGAACTCGCTACAAGTGTGCTGTGTGCCATGATGTCGACTTCTGTGCCAAGTGTGAGGCACTTCCGACTAACACCCACAATCGTACGCATCCGCTCATCAAGCTTAACACGCCCGTTCGTAATGTCTCCGTCAGCACTATCAGTGATGATGGTCTAGGCAGGCCCTTTGCCATGGGCGACCGCGTTCATAAGGCGACCTCCACCGAAGCTGCCGCTGGATCCACTGAGACGCACGAAGGCAAGGCTGATGATACGCAGGGCGAGGAACCTGATACTGGCAAAGTCCTGGATCGAGCTTCCTCCCCCCCAACGGACGAGCTGGGTGAAGCTGCTCGCCCGCCCTATGTACCTCAGGGCAGCCATCATCACGCTGTATTCGTTCGTGACACTGTTCCTGATGGGACTAGGCTGTCGCCGAACAAAGTCTTTCTGCAGACATGGACTCTCCGCAATCCGGGACCAATTGCTTGGCCCGCAGGCTGTGTTGTACGCTTTGTAGGCGGTGACTCGATGTTCAACGTTGATACGGATCAGCCGTCGAGTCTGGGTTCTATCAAGGCTGCAATGGAGAGCAACACGCTTTCGAGTGCAGTAGAACAGGGGCAGAGTGCCGATTTTACCGTCACGATGAAGACGCCTAACCGTGAAGGAACTTCAATTTCGTACTGGCGTCTCAAGCACCCTGACGGCACACCATTTGGTGATCGACTGTGGTGTGAAGTCCAGGTGCGAGCTGACGCTGAGCCGACTAAGGAGGAAACAGACGAGAAGGAAGAAGAAGATGAGAAGAAAGCTGTGGTCGACACTGCTCCCGAGGCCCCGCAGCCTGAAAAGAAGGACGATGCCATGATCTTCCCGCTCCTGGAGAAAGAGTCCCCAGTGACAAGCACCCATGAAGCGATGACCCGGGAACCGTCGGCGCCAACGGTGTCTTCCGTGTCGGAGAAGGATGTTCTTGAAGACGTTGAGAATTTGACACTGGACGACGCTGTCAGCGAGGATGGATTCTTCACCGATGACGAATATGACATCCTCGACGCGAGCGACCGGGAGTTCTTGGATGCCCAACAGGCGCAGGAGTAGTCCTCTTCTCCCCTTATCCTCTACTTTTTCTTATTTTATTTCACTTACTGGGCTCATTGTGACCCGAATGGAACTCTAGTGATGGGAATATTTTATGTAGCAATCGGGCTTGTCAAACTGGATTCGGTCTTTTTATTTTCCGTTCTCTTTCTTTGATTCTGACTTAGCAGCAGTGCTAGGCCTCGGGTGGTGAAGGGCAGCCTTACTACTAGTCTAATGTACGATTCCGCTCGAGGATCCGGTGATGCACTCACTGAGTCTGACATTTGCCCGTGGTGTGTTGTGTCGAGGACGCCCTTGAAGAACATGAAAATGGAAAGGAGGAAGAAGGGCTGAAAAGGAGCCAAAAAAAAGACTGTGCAAGATGTGGCTCGACATACTTCCACTCATTAGCAATTTAGTGTCTGTTTGGTTTTCTCCGTAGGACGTTTGGCCTGGCCTTTGCTGCAGCTCCATTTCCTGCGACGCTCGGGGAACTAGATACCTAGGTAATAATGCTGTTCTATCCCCGCATGATGGACGGGCCTTTGGACGGGCCTTCCCTGGTCGAACAACAGCCTCGGCTGGGATAGATTGTCGCCATCGACTGTCCAAGGACGCGCTTCCTGGTCCTTTGTTCCTATTTCGGCTCCAGACGATCCTCCACTTCCTTTGTCGCCAGACTCGGGGCTATGGACGAGCTGGGCTATATACTCGCGGAGCAGGCTGCCTGAGTCCTGTCTGTCCTTGCTCTTCTCAGTTCAGATGCTTAGCCCAGTCTACAGCTTGCATTGACCGTCATAAGCCAGCCGATTGACAATGAGAGCCTCCGCGTTCGTCTTTCCAGTCCTGGCCGTTCTGGCCGCTGTGCTGTACGGGCCTCTGTCCCGTACTGTGTCTATTTCGGGCGTCTTCAGGACCACTCCGCCAGCTCCTGCCGCTGCAGACGAAACGGGGACGATCTTTAGGAAAATCAGTGATACGAGGCAGTGCGAAGACCTTCATTACTACAAGCCGACCAACAGACTATTTGCTGCCTGCGAGGATTCCACGCTGCCTCGTCTTGAGTGGTTTCCGCCGCTGGGGAACTTCAAGAAGCCGTCCAAGGGCAGTGGGTCGATTCACGTCATTGATCCTACGGTATGCTGAAGAAGTCCCTGGAGGAAAAGGGGGGGGGGAGGATATTGAAATGAAACTTGAGAGGTTTGGGTACATGCTGATTATCGCAAAGACCATGACGTCGACCCAACTAGCCTTTGAGAACTTCGCGCAACCGTTCATCACGCATGGGATCGAAGTGATCACGGATCCAGCCGATGCCAATGCCGTCTATGTCTTCGCCGTCAACCATTTGCCTAACCCAGAGTACTATGAGAAGGAACAGGTGAACACGGATGCCGCCCAGGCGCGCTCCCAGATCGAACTCTTCCACCACGTTCTCGGTTCAACCAGAGCCAGACACGTCCGTTCCATCCGGCATCCACTGATCACCACGCCCAACGACATCTATGCTAAGAGCCCGACCTCGTTCTACGTCACAAACGA
This sequence comes from Byssochlamys sp. BYSS01, assembly GCA_002242795.1. Taxonomy (NCBI): domain Eukaryota; kingdom Fungi; phylum Ascomycota; class Eurotiomycetes; order Eurotiales; family Thermoascaceae; genus Paecilomyces; species Byssochlamys sp. BYSS01. Next base: position 225,169 of record NIXA01000030.1, read on the forward strand.
CCACTTCTACCGCGAGGGGCTTCTTCGTCTATTCGAGGACGTCGTCCGGGCTGCGAAATGGTCCAATATCATCCATGTCCAGATTGACGAGCTTCAATCTGCAGATCCCGAGTCCGGTCTGCATGCCACCGTTGCCTTGGGCAAGATACATAACCCCAATGGTCTGGGTCATGGCAAGATGGACGACGAAATCCTTATCGTCAGCGCCATGGGTGCGACCTTGTTTCGCGCTCGATCGGACGAGTCCAACAACGACACCCTCTCCGTCCAGGAGGCCATCACGTTGGATTTCCAGGTCGATAATCCGAGCTATTTCTCAGATCTGTACCACACGTCGTCGTCGGACGACGCAAGTGGATATGTCATTGCGGGACTCTCGCGCCCGGTAGATCTACCCAAGACCCATACCGATGGGTCGGCTACAGAGGGGGTGATTGTGGTGTATGTGCGGCCTGATTCTTCCAAGTCAGATGGATGGGAGCAACGTCTGCTATTTGAAGATGATGGTACCAGTATTCGGAGTGCGAGTACGGCGGTTCTACTGCCGATCGATCCAAAGAGTGAGGGCGGGAAGAAGAAAGCGTGGCTTTTTGTGACTGGGTTTTTGTCAGAGTCGATTATTGCCACCAAGGTTGACCTGTAACTGCAGGGCGGCGGTCGGATTTGGAGATTAAAAAGATGGGCCATTTGTATTTGCACCTGGATGGAGGATGGAATGGGGGAATTGGTGTAGCTTTTGTATGGCTGTTGTTTCTGTATGATGATCCTTGCCCTAACTGGCTGTGGCGAGCCCTAACTGAGTCTTATTACAACACAAATCCTACAGTAGCTCAGTAGCTACTGGCGGCTTTGATAGCGAAAGAATCTATCTTACCTGAAGACAAGAGGAGAGAGAATACCCAGCAGAGCATTAGTCTGCAGGATCTGGCTTGTTGCAAGCAGAATTCTGCCTCGGACTCGAAGAGCGCTCGAGCCCTGGTTTGCTTACTATTACCTAATTCCAGATCAGATCAGATCAGAGATTTTGCTTCATCTTGTGCTCCACGCTGCACACCAAGTAAACAACAGCCTCATTCAATCTTCCCAGCCTCCATATTTACCGTCTGCGAGCTGTTCTCGAACGATCCCGGTCTCGTCCATGCATTGACCATGTCTGCAGCGTTATACGGCCACCGCGCTGCCCTCCGTTCATACTCAACATCTTCATCGTCATCATTATTCTCCGCGTCATGGCGACAGCCACGCGTCTACGACATTATCATTTACAGAAACAGCTCATATGACACCAGAAGTCACATCCCGTCCTACTACCTTACTCCTCGTCGACATGCCTCGTCGCACCGCAAACAACGTCCTGCATCAACATCAACAGCACCCGCACCCACCTCTCAATCAATAACAGCAGCAGAAGACCTGAATCCACCCGCAAGCACACGACCGGCCGAAATCAACCTCCCTGACTCTCTCCCTTCCTCCGCATCGGCACCAGCCAAATTAAAACGGTACATAGCCGTGGGCCGCGCATACTTCTCCTTCTACAAAACGGGTCTGAAGAACGTATACCATAACTACGTTGCCTCCGTGCCCATTCGGCGCTCGATGGGCGTGGTGTCCTACATCCCTACCTCACCACCACCATCACCACCTAGCTTTCTTCCACAATCGAAATCAGGATCTTCTTCGTCAAGGCCGATAACAAGATCGCAATTCCAACTCGTGCACCGCGCCGCCCACGACGTCCGCCGCCTCATCCCTTTCACCATCCTGCTGATAATCTGTGGGGAATTCACCCCGCTCGTCGCCTTGGTGCTCGGCGACGCCATCACGCCGACCACCTGCCGAGTTCCGCAACAGGTCGCGAAGACGCGATCGCGCGCATCGTCCGCGAAACGCGCCGCTCTCGCTGCGCACAGCGTACGCACCACGGGGTCCGTCACGCCGCCGGCTACGGGATCGGATGAGGAACTGCGTGTTCTGCGACAATTTGTGCAGAGCGAGTGGGTGGCGACGACGACGACGACGACAAGTGGTGCGGGCCCGGAGGAGATCCTGTGCGCGTGTGCGGCGATGGGGCTGACGAAGACGCATTTGCGCCCGTTTGCGTCTGCGCTGGTGCCCTTGCTTTATCGGCCTAGGCTGGCGAGGTATGCGGATTATCTGCGCGGGGATGATGCGTTGATTCGGGCTGGTGGCGGGGTGGCCCCGTTGAGTGCTGCGGAGGTTGGCATTGCTGTTGCTGAGAGGGGGGCGGGGGATGTTGCTTCTGGTTTGGAGCGACGCGAGGCTGAGAGTGTGCAGAGGAGGTGGTTGGAGAGGTGGCTTGATGCTTGATAGCAGCTCTCGTTTGATCTGCCCTCTCCCCCCTCCAGCCCCCCTCCAGCCCCCCTCCCTCTGACCAGCTCGATCTGTATGTATATATATAGACCATTATAATTAATTATTGCATTTGGGTGGGCATACATCAACTTCGTCTAGGTCTGCCGTCCTGCCGTCTTCGACCACTTGCGATGCAGCAGACAGTCGTTTAGCGCGGTCTCCACTAAGTCTGGGCGTCTTTCACCCGTTGCACCCACCGCGATTCCAAGTTCCTTGCTGCCATTCCTCTGATTGTTTCCGCACATTTTTCCTCGGCGAAATTAGAGCCCATGGATATGCCTGGACAATCTCGCAGTTCTCAACTGTCTCCATTTTCCCATGATCCTTATCTTGGCCTCCCAGAAATTGGGAGTGGTATGACTGGAATTATTCTTAAGATGGGGGAAGATCGTGCTGTTAAGAAAGCTAAGCAGTATCAACTTGAGTATTTCAAAGGTCGTCAGGATTTGGAATACATGAATGAAGTGAACCAGCAAACTCTGGAGAATGAGATCCAAGTCTTTGAACGCTTGGGCAGCTATGAAGGGATTATTCCCTGCTTTCAAATGTCCCAATATGGAATTGAGCTAGCGCTCGCACAGGGAGATCTAGAGTCCTATATTGAAACCTATCCAGAGCACGAGAGCTCCCTGAAAATCAGCTGGATGTCAAGTCTTATTGACACTTTTGCATACGTCCACTCTCACAAGGTATTCGTGGATGACATTGCCCTCCGCAATATCTTGATCCTGAATGGGCAGGTTAAACTGGCAGATTTTGGACAATCTATTTTATTACCACCTGATATCGATATTACTTCTGCGAATGAAACCGACTTGAATGTCCAGATCGAGATACTTCATCTTGGTTGGGTTCTCTACTCGATTGCATCCTGGCGTGTCCACAAATACTACTTCTTCAACCCTGAGAACCCTGACCTCCGCTGGCCTGAGCTGGACTCATTTCCAGATATTGATGGTGATGTTCTATGGGGAAAAATAATCAAGAAATGTTGGCGTGCCGAATACGCGAGTATGGATAATCTGAAAGATGAGGCTCATCAATTGCTCTCGCCACTAAGTGGGTGCTAGAGGACCTGAATAACCGTCGCTACTTATAACTGCAGCGACCATTTGCTACTCTCTCTCTCTCTCTCTCTCTCTCTCTCTCTCTCTGGGCAGGGTTCGCTATGAATATTGTCGACTTCAATGAAAACAATTTCCCAAGGCGGAACACTTTGCACCGCTAGATTCTGAATCCTAACTGTTTGTACGACAATCCTTCGCGTCTTTGTTCTAAACGCATAGAACCCGGCCCCTGTGCTGAGGATGGGGAACTCGAGTTTGTTGAATTGAGATCGGCGGTGACAGATGTTGACACCAGCTCTCTGGATGCAGAAGGAGTTAGCGTGAGACCGGTATGAAATGCCGGCGGGACATTATGAGTCTGATCCTCAAGTTCTGTGTCATGGTTCTGAGGCTGCACTAGACCAGTATACTCATTGATTCTGCAGTCGCGTTGCCGGCTATCGTGGGTGACGGGGAGCTAGCTGTTGTGTTCTGTATGGCAGGCTGCTGTCATCGACCTAAACGCTTCCCTGCAGTTTCTGTAAGCTAAGATCCGAACTCGTTCACATCTATATGACTCACCTTGACCAGGAGGTATGACTAAATATTCTTGTTCTTGCTCCTTTTGGTCTTCGTCTTTGATGCAAAGGCCTGCAGGTTCTCGCGGATGATTTTGTATCACTTGATCGAAATTGTTCTGGTATACGGGGTTGCTTGAGGGAAGAGAAGTATTCACTGGTGGACAACCAGCTCAATGTAGACTACTTTGTATTTATTTTGCATGCTTATTATTTCTAGACACCTAACACTTATATTAATAGCCACCTTTGCTATTCCTAACTTACAATCTATAGCAAACTCCATGCACTCATCTAAAGAAGAAGAGTGCTATTGACACTGTTTTCGGCCATCCATTTGCCCAAGTTCGTGGTTCCAAGCTACCAGGCGAGGTATCTCCCTGGCTGAGTCTGCACGTTGCATTTTCCCTCGGCAAGCCTGGCTATGATTTTTGCATCTTGCCCACCAACCTGCCTATTAGCCTGCCGTCTCATGGGGCCACTGAAAATTGGCTCTCTCTCGAGGTTCCCAAGATAAATAGCAGCCGTCGTGCTCAAGGGAGGGGGGGGGGGGGGGGGGGGGGGGGGGGGGGGGGGGGGGGGGATCGCAGAGCCTTCCTCCAATGCAGCAATGTTACTCTACTCTGATTATCCTGGTTATCCAAAAATTAGCCAAAAAGCACAAACTGTTGATCAAAGGATGTGACAAGCCCGCCCTGGATGTTGAGGGCCTGGCCAATGTCGTGGAGACTACGGTCAGCTCCACAAAGGAGAAATTTGGGCACAAGTCAACACCACAATGAGCCGGGACTCTTTCTGCAGCTTGCTGGGCTTACAGCAAACTGTCCTCAGGCCATCTTGAATCTGAGGTATCGTCACGTTCTGGTCAGCCTGCTCCGCGACTCTCAGGGGCCCACATTGTGTTGTGATCGAGTCCACTTTCGAATTCAGAGAGGAATGGTTGAGAGCAGCTGATGCTTGAAATCCAGCACCACCTGTCTGGGGTAGAGTTTATTGAGACTAAGAAACCCTTAAAATGTTCTGAGGAGTTACCCATTCCACAGAAACAACTGATTGAGAGCCTTCTCACCTTACTGCAGCCGAAGCTTGAGGGGAGACGGCTGAACAGGCCAAACCTGATGCTGTTTCTGCCTTTTGTCTCTTTGAAGAAGCCGATATTTGGTGTCTCCTGAGTGACAGGCGTGGTCCCCGAAATTCTGCTGTTGCAGAACCAGTTCACGATGACAAAAGCATGGAGGATGCCGAGGTAACTGGATCAGATTCTCATACAGCAGAGAGACTAGCAGCAGCAGTTCAATCTGTGACGATGGATAAATGACCTCTATTCTATTTTATCTGCTTCGGTCAACCATCCCTGGATCTTGAAAAGCGTATAAAAAAATTCCGGCGCCATAGAGATGTTAGCAAACATATCAAGTGAAAGCACCTTCAACATATTACATTGAACTCACCCTTCCCGAATCGAGGCCATCTGCGAGAATTCCGCAGAAGTTGCGAACAAAGCACTGCATTTACTCCAACAAATCCAACATGAGAACATCATCTCAGCCAAAGAGTACTACAGCGATGGGGACCAGTTATATGCCCAAGTGGATGATCTTCCACTTACCCTTAAGCATCTTGCCAGTCTCATAATTAGCGAGTGGCAACTGTCATTGATAGTTTCTCAGGTAAGTTATTTCTGCAGCTGTGCCATTGGGTCTGTTGACATGTTTTAGACCCTCAATGGCCTATCCTACTTAGTCACATCTGGCTTTGAGCATACAGCCTTGACTTACTTAAGCATTCTCCTCAGCCAGGATGTGATTGTGAAAATCGGTAAGCTTATATGTTTACACTGCTGCTTGGATTTGCTAACAGGCTATGTAACTGCTTTGGAGCGGTGTGCAAAGTGTCTGCCAAAACAGTCTATGATGCGATCTATTAAGGCTCTCAGTATTATTATGATGCGGCTCATGTAGAAATATGAAAAGGATGATGGTCTGATTGGGGTGGATGGAGCTGGCCATTGGATTCTTATGCAGTTGATTTTTTAATGGCAACTTCTTCAGCTCTGTCAATCAAGACAGCATCAACGAGCCCTCTGGTTGGTCTTGGTTTTGCCTTCTTCCAAATGTGCTCTTTTCATTGCGTCCTTAGTATATCCTTGCTCTTTCTCTCGGGTCAGAAAACAGATGCAAATGTATATAAATATCTTATTTGAATGTTTCTCTGTTGGTGAAGGTGAGACCCCTCTTTGAATACGATGAAATAATCCGGACTACTGAGATGCAATACCTGAACCCTGCCATTCCTACTCAGGAGGTGGCACTACTCCGTATATATGGCAACCATCCTGCTTTCTGGAAAATCAAACATCTCATTTGTAAGGCCTTTCACACGACTGATGAACACCACTTAATGCAGGATCTTCTCTATTCTCCTGCTGATGCTGTGCTGTCTATACTTAGAGAGCTTGGTGCTGCGCTATGTACTCAGACGTATGAAACAGATTGTCTTTGGCATGGCCAGCAAAGGATTTAGTGGGCAATAAAACTGGCAATGCCTGACAGTATCCATATCCAGTACTGCATCACAAATCCGATAAATCCAACGCCTTGCCTCTGGTTCCAGAGACCATGGGGAGATGTATTGAAACGACAGCCTTTCTGAGGCATACCATGGCGACTTGGCGATGAAACTATATGAGCAGTTAGTGATGGAATGCAACAGAAATGTACTGGCCGTTCGAAGTCTCCTCTCTTCGAGTGGTTCCAACCGATTCTATGTAAGGATGGAGATCTAATTCCGCGTACCTGGTTGTTTGGCACGTGACAGGGACAAGCGCCCAAACCGATTACTGCCCACCCTTTCTTCGCAAATCCAATCCATCTCGCCTTCCAGCCAAAACAAGGACTCACACAATGTCTAGTGGGGCTGCCGTATTGAAGCCTCGCCGTTTGATTCGTGGCGAGATCACATATGAGGATGCAAAGGAACAAGATGCTAATATTCTCCATCAGTTAGACTACAGAGCACAAAAGATCGAATTTTTTGCCCATTTGTACCAGAATCGAGAGCTGATCAAAGCACTCGTCACCCATCATCTTGGCCTTGCATCTACAGATGTATGCCATGTTGTCGACGTGGAGGACTGGATACACGGAAGCTTCAATGTTTGCATTCGGGTTGATGTCGATATCACAGAAAACCCTGGGAAACAGGTCATGGTTCGGTTTCCCCTACCCTACCGAATTGGTGAGAATTGCAGGCCAGGGAACGCAGATGAGAAGGTCCGTTGTGAAGTTGGGACGTATGTATGGCTCAAAGAGAACTGTCCGACTGTCCCTATTCCACATCTTTATGGCTTCGGGTTATCCACTGGCAAAACTGTATGCCTCCTATCGCATTTAGCGCTGATTCGGATTTTTTTTGCTTACAGCCCTAGTTTACACATCAGGATAGCCTCCCTTTTCTCACTCGAAACATTTGGCGTCTGCGCCGATGGCTTTTGCGGATACTACACTACCCAGTCCCATCTCTATATTCTGAGAATCATTTCAAAGATCATATTCAATTGGACACACCGTACATTGTGATTGAATATATCAATCCATCGAGAGGCAAGATGCTCTCTGAAACTTGGAAAGAGGGACGCTTCAATCCAAACTTGCGCAGAAATCTTTTCCATGATCTCTCACACATTATGCTTACTCTGGCGCGTACGCCACTGCCAAAAATTGGTTCTTTCATTCTCGATGAAAATGGATATTTAAGCTTGAGTAACCGACCTCTTACGCTTAAGATCCAGCAATTGGAAAATGAGCACATTCCGGTTGACATGCCAAGAAATTCAACCTACATTAGTGTCGACTCCTATATTCATGATACGCTTGCCCTCCATGAGAGTCGCCTTCGCCATCAGCCTAATGCAATCAATAATCTTGCAGACGGTCTCTATCAGACATCTGCATTGATGGTCATGAGAAGCATTTGGCCTTGCTTTTTTCGTCGAGATCTTCTCAGAGGACCATTTTTCCTCAGCCTCACTGATCTCAATGAGACAAATGTCTTTGTCGACGACAATTGGAATATCAAGTGCCTTATAGACCTTGAGTGGGCATGCTCTCACCCAGCGGAGATGATTCATCCCCCACATTGGTTAACAAATCAAGCTATTGATTTGATCAGCTTGGATGAGTATAAAATTCTCCATACAGAGTTCACGGATGCTTTCGCGGAGGAAGAAAAAATACTCGACCCACCTTTTCGTCTCTATCCTATCTTGAAGCAGGGGCTTGAGAAAGGCACATTCTCGTGTTCTCTGGCTCTCATGAGTCCCACTGCGTTATTCAAGATCTTTTATGATTACATTCAACCGAGATTCTCCAAGACTCATGACGACCCAGAATTTTGGAAGATCACTATGCCTTACTGGACGTTCAATACGTTGGCATTTATTGAGCAAAAAGTCAAGGAAAAAGAGAAATATGATGCTTCTTTGCGACAAGCCTTTCAATCCTGAATCCAATTGTTTCGGTAAAACACATTTGTGATAATATTTCACTGACTCTGTCCTTCTCCTTCACGCTTGCTTCCTTGTGCGCTTTAACACCAGAGGACCAATAAACTGGTCAGCATTACAGTCCGGCCCTCAGGGAGCCGTTTGATGGGGTTTGTTAAGTATCCAATCATGGGTCCGGCATGAGTACCTAGCTATCAGTGTGCTGACGGTCTTTCAGATAATGGCGATTTCAAGAGTAGACACAGTGTTTCCAAAAACCGGTGTCTGCCACCATCCAGGGTTTCCAGGCCTTGTACCCTAAAAATAACGGATTATTGTATAAACTTAGCTTGCTTTTCATACCTGTCATAACTTGCTACCCCGCTCTCTTCCATTAGCTGTCTTGATGGCCTCTACAATCAAAGAGTGTAGGTGGCGACACCGATTCCGGCGCCATAGTATCTGTTGGACAAGAAAGGAATGATATCTGTAAGCCAGGCCATATCTTACAGTGCTGCGAAAGCACATCAACTATGTGAGGGTTGAAGCAAACACTGGATCCCGACCCCAGGAGCCTTCTTTTCCACTGAGCTCCAGTGTGTTGGATCATGCTGTGAATTCGATAGTGCATGATCATCAAACACAGAAATGATGCTTTCCAAGGTCTCAGTGATCGGTGCTAGGTAGTATTTATCCTGTTGCATTTGTGAGGGTCCTAGCTGTACCCAGAAGGCTGCCACTCACTAGTAGCCAGTGCTCCAGAGAGCCTTCATGCTGAAACCCAACAGAGAAACAGCTTAAAAAGAAGAGTCTCTTTAAAAAGGTAGCCCCAATATAGTATAGAGTGCGAATCCGATGCCTTTGTAATGATAAGGACCCGGAAAAATGGTCTGTACTTTACATTTGATTCTCCATCGGTCGATGCCGTTTCCTCAAAGGAAGTTTCTGAGGCATGAAGATTCAAGTGGAAGTTAACTCAGGAGACTACATTGAAAAAGGGGGAGAGATGGGAAACAGTCACCTCTTCAAAGACATTTTAATTTGGAGATCTCAGGGACAGGTTCTTGTCACATTCAGTCCGCTCTGGTCTCGGCTTATGCGATCGAATTGTGGTTCCGATACTGAGCCCTCAGACAAAGCTCTCTCGCTGGTTCATCCGCCACAGACAACACCTTGCTCAGACTTAGTCGTCTAGATACAAAATGGCTGCGCGATGCACCTCTCTCAGGCCAAATTTCTATTCTTTTATTCTTCTTTTTCTCGGAATTTGTTTTTCTTTCTTCCTTCCGTGCTTCTGGTGTTTTCCTTCCCCGCAGTTGAGCAAAGTATGAATACTTGGAAATTTATGGAACTGTTACCTGCAGCTCATAGCAGTGCAGGTATATAAGCGGTGCTGGCCCCGTACTTAGGCCACGAAGGCGACTACGCTGTTGGCTTTTGGTGCAGCAGCTTTTAGTAGCATGGTCAAGGCTTGCCGAGGGAAAAAAATGTGACAACATGCAGAACTTCGGTCAGGGCTTTGCTTTGCTTGGTGGGCGATTGTGCAATAAATTTTGGCGGGCGTATATTTTATTTCCACTTCACCTGGTAGCTTGAAACCACGCACTTTGTTAGCACTGAATGGGTGGCCCGCAAAACAGCATCAACAGCGGCTGTTTCTCAGTCAGTTAAAAGAGTAATTGATTACAGCCAGCTACTACTTACTTACTTACGTAGAACGAGAACGAGAACGAGAACGAGAATGAGAATGAGACTGAGACTGAGACTGAGACTGAGACTGAGAGCTCCCCCCGATACCACTACTAGTACTACTACTACTACTACTACTATAACCGGTTTAGGAACATCGTATTACGCTTATTTCTGTGCTCGGCTCGCCCGAGGCTCAGCTCGCAACGGTAGCGATGGGTGGCTCCTATTATAGTTTACTCGGTCGGGCTACTGTGAATGCAAATTCCTGTCCAACCGTCCGTCCATTTGTCTTTCGCGAATCCGCGGGGCACGTTTACGGTTAATGGCTCGATGTCCCACATTTCTGTTAACTCAAATCGAGGGGGCGGAGCCGCACTGCGTGTTGTCGTGTTTCATGATTAATAAACTATTACTTATCTAGAATGATGACGGTGGTGCGCATCTTCTAAGCTGCCCGTGTGGCTTGGAATCTAGGCATTCACGGTATTTGATACTAGTATTTGCGTTTATTTGCTAATCGAGGATCACGCGGTCCGCATGTCCAAGAATGTGCTGACATACATACGTACTCTAGACCATGACACTCACTGTAAAGACCCTACCCTACCGTAATGACACTTTCAGGGAAAAGTCCACAATCCTCGTTCCTTGATGGATCGAGCTTGTCGAGAGAATATCCACATCAGAGCACACGTATGCCGCCGCATTAGTCTCATTGAGCCCCCCGCTGACTTCGACGAGGAACGCCTTGTTCTTCCCAGCCCACGTCTCCTTGAGTTGCTTTGCCGCCGCACGCACACCCTCCGCAGTGAAGTTGTCAAGCATGACAATGTCCGCACCAGCTCCAATGGCGGCGTTCGCTTCCTCGACACTCCTGCACTCGACCTCTACTTTTGTGGCGAAGCCGCCAACTGTCTTGGCTGCCTGCACAGCCCGGGGAATAGCTGCCGCAATAGAGTCCGCGGACTTCCCGGCGGCACCGTCGCCAGCAGCTCGGTTGTTCGCACAGGCCCAGACGTGATTATCCTTTAGCATGGTCATCGAGCTAAGATCGTGTCTATGCGGATCGGCACCCCCCACGAGGATGCCGTATTTCTCGACCACACGGAATCCCGGTGTGGTTTTACGGGTGCCTGCCAGGGTGCCATTCCATCCATGAGCGCGCAGGGCTGACACGAGAGAGGAAGTCTTGGTTGCAATGCCTGAGCAGCGCGCAAGGATGTTGAGTGCAACACGCTCGCCTAGGAGGATTTTCCGGATTGGTCCTCTGACTGTGGCGCAATGCTTTATCGGAGTGATGGCTTCGCCTTCTGTGACATGCCATTCAACCCTGTGGATGTTATTTATTAGGTACTCTGATATATGACCAGTATGAGAGCGGGTGTATATATTGTGCGTGAGAGAGTGTGTGTCTCATTTGACAACATCAATGAGCATCGACTTACGTGCAGCCTAGCTGGGAGAAGACTTCATCGAAAAATGGAACGCCGGCCACAATGCCCTAAGTATCCTGCAAGGTCAGCCGGAGGAGCGCTGTAAGACGAGCACGGTTAGATCCGAGGTCAGAGATTAGCCATGCTGAGAGGCTACAATAGACAAACAGATGGGATGCTTTGGCAAGGAGCAGAGGACAGCTAGATGCGAAAGCGTCAAGAACAGTCAGTCATACCGGACTCTTGCCAAGCAACCTAGCCTCCGCTTCAGACTCTCCAACGACGAAGCCACCATAGTCAAGGCTGGGGCAATCTTCCTCTAGCCACGAGGAAATGAGACGCTTGTAATTGCCGGGTAATAAGTGCCGAAGATCTCCATAAGAAGACGCCGTCGCGATCGTCATGGTGTCTCTACCGGATGCCAAGCGGGGTCAGGTAAGCCCCCTTCCTTTTTTTGGTTAGAAGAACGAGAGAACACAAAACAAAAAAGAGGGAGGGAGAGGCAAAAAAAGAAGGCGGAGGATATATCGCAGTCTGGCAGTGGGACCTTGAATGGGTTGTTTGAGCTTGACTGACAGACGAACCACTCGGGGAATGGAGCTCGAATCGGGATAAACTGGGGGAGAGACCTGGATTAGGAAAGTCTGAAGACGTCCCGCAAAGCAGCGCTCGTCGGCTGTCGGCTAGATCACGTGACATAGCGGGTTGCCGGTTGTCGCCCCGGACGAAAGCGCGCTCGGGTGATCGGCAAACGATTCGACGTCCAGTGTGTTTCCTCATCCTGCATGTTGGGACGATTCTCGGGATCAAGATCGGCCATGTGGGTCAAACGCGAGCGCTGACCTCTTCTTTTTTTTTTTCCATTTAAGTCCCTCAAAATAAAAGTGCGCCCGTTCTCAGGACCGTTCTCCGGTCTGGCAGAAGGATTCCCGGTGAAGCGAAACCAGATACCGATCGTCGTTTTATGATTTGGTCTATGACGCGAACGGCGTGACCAGTTGTTGGAGGTGGAGCTGTTGAACGAGGACGGGCAATAAGGAAGGCGTGTGTGTGTTGTCTGGTCAGCAGTCATCATGCAGGCGTGTCAACATGCAGCGTGGGGGCTCGGAGATAAATGCGGGATAATAAGGGTATCAATCGGTCAAGATAAAAAGCAAGGCATGATCTGGGAGTAGAAGGAGGTGAAATTGAGAATGTGATTGCTTGTGCAGGGTGCTAGTTGCGAGTCTACTTGGACGAGTTATGCGCGAAAACCAATGCATAGTTTCAACTGGGCCTAAGCATGAGGAATTGCATGACTCGAGCGAGGACAAACAGCATCATCACCACTACTACTAGTACTAAGTTGATTACAGTGCGAGTATGGGAAGGGTCCCTCAACATTCTCTTAAAACAAGAATATGGTCCAGAAGAGAGAGCTGTCAGGAACGGCAAGGATAAGTCTCCACGACCCAACCGGTTGGGTAGACTGGGCAAGTCTTGGTAAGTCTTGGGAGGAGAGACGATAGCAGCTGCAGGAAATCGTCCTAATATCGTAGTATCATAGACTCCTAGGGGTAGTGGAGAGAGCCAGCCGGTGGCGCAAAGATTAAGTCAGATCAATTGTACCTTGATGGTTCGAGTAGAGAACGTCATGGACTGTCATAAGACAGAGTCTACCTAGGTACATTGTCGATGCACACTTGTCCACCAGAGCCCGTACTTCGCTTAAGACCACCGGGCGGCAGTCGAGTCCTTGGACACTGCCGCTACTACTGCCATTGCCACTCCCCCTAGAAGGTGTATCTTAAAGAGCAAATCGATATGCGGAGGACGAATATTCCAGAACCCGATGCCCGGTCGTATGGTATTGTCATCGGCGGTACGAGAGCCGTTCCCGAGTCCCGACCGAGTCAGTTTTGGGCTAGATTAATGCACATCTTCCTCTATCTTGTTTTTATGCACTCCGCCGTCGGGCCCGGTAATAATAATAACATCGTCCATCGAGGAGGAAGGGTAACGACCAGAGGCCTGGTAAGTTTTAGCTTGTTGCCGTAACCCGAGTTAGCTGTGGGAATCTTCCTCATGGGAGCCCTGTCATGTGTAAAAGGACATGTCCCGTATCTCCAGTCTACTAAAGGCATACCCCTGTCTAGAATCTTGCACTGACATTGTTTTGTCATCATCATCATCATCATCACCACCATCGTCACCACCACCCCTCGATCGGATCGACAGAAATGTTCAGTATGACATCGGGTCGATCCTCAATCGGGTATACGGGCGTGAACTATATCCGAACCGGAGTTAGCATATCCGGGAGCGGGAGTCCACTGGTTTCTTGGCGAACCGACGTTGACGGCCGCCCCGCTGACTAATCTGCATGCACGGGCCAAGACAGCTGCTCCCGTCCAGTCGTGGCTGATTACTCTGCTGGGACATCTTTTGGATTAGCAAGCCAACCTTAATAAAGCATTGTTATTAACAGCGCGGCAAATTCCTGAAAGCGGAAACGGAGCGATCCCGGCAGCCAGATCCTCCCTCCTGCAGAGTCGAAAACGATGAAACGATGGAACGATGGAACGATGAAACGATGCATTGCTTGGTTCTCCCTCCATGATGATGTCTTTGTGGTCGTCTCACAGCAGGTCAGAATGAGGGAATCGCATTCATCATGCATCAGCTTACTGCCCTCCTGCTTCTTCAAGGCTGGATGCTGGATGCTGTGTGCTTACTCTAGCAATAGTCACAGAGTTGGCCTGGGCGCAAGACCTTGGTAGTGATTTGCCATTGAGCTGGTCGAGACAGCAGACAGTTCGAAATTGACGCATCCTCCGAGTGTCGTTCCAGACCTTGCGTAGATGGGCAGATACCGAACCTTGTCTGGCTCGGGTACCGGTTTTTTCAAATTTTTAATTATTATTATTATTATTTATTATGATTTATTATTTTATTTTATTTTTATTTTTTGATTCCCCTATTCTGCCAATCTGCCGGACTTCCAAGGTCGGGCCCTGTGATCAGCCACAGTCCACATGTTTCCCTGAGCGGGACCCATCCTCCTTCTGCGCGACGTCATGCAGAAATTACTTTCCTTACCGTACATCCACATTACCCTCGCTGGAGAAACGGCCGTTACGCCGACGGACTGTCGTCAAGTCTACATACTTCGTTCCGATCTCCATTATCATGATTATTATATTTGTATTGGGTTCGTCGCCCTTTTATAACCCAATCCCGCTCCCTTCTGCTTCTCCTGGCCTCCCTGCCTAGTATTCCATCGGTTTTCGATATCTGGCTCTTGCCTGTTGCTGGTATCCCAGAAGACTCCCCTCAAATCACAGCCCTTGCTCCAGTCACCAGCTTGGTCTTTTAAGCCTTTGGAATCTCCGGCAGTGTAGCTCCTAATTTTTATTTTTACTTTTATTATTATTTTTCTTCTGTCTTCTTTTTCCTTCCCTGGTTGTCCAGTTGGGATTATATATATCACTTTGACACCTTGGGGGTTTCCGCATCATCTTTCGAAAGCTTCCCCTATATCAAGTCGCTGTGGAAGGCTTTCACATTCATTCGGTCTTAGCAATATCTTCTTCGTATTGCTCTAATAGTCATCAACCGTTCTTGGCTATTATTTACCATCTTTTGGTTCCCATTACCCATCACGTATAACCATATACAATGACGGCGCGTCAGTCGTCCCCAACGTCAGAAACCTTGGCCCATTCGGACAGTGGTGTGCGCAAGAGGGTGTGCAAGGCTTGCGATCGATGTAGACTGAAGAAGTCCAAGGTACGCTTCGCGGTTGGATTCAACCATATTCACCGCTTGTCACACTGACTCGCCACAGTGCGATGGCTCCAGTCCATGTGGACGATGTAGAGCGGACAATGCGATCTGCGTCTTTGGTGAGCGCAAGAAGGCTCATGACAAAGTATATCCCAAAGGGTGAGTGAGATTCATTCCTGGCTTTTGTTATTGTTGTATGCTATCCTGCTGACTTGTGTATGTACAAAAGATACGTGGAGATGCTCGAGCAGCAGCAAGTCTGGCTTGTCCACGGCCTCCAAGAACTATATCGACGCGCCAGTGAAGGCGAAGGGTGGCCCGGCGATCCGCTGAAATGCGAAGCGAATGGTCATCCTCTTACACACGACCTCCTAACACGACTGGGTGCATTGGACCAGAGGAAAGGCGAGCACTTCGAGGAGGATACAGAAACCATGCAGCAGGAACTATGGAGGCAGAACTCGGGACGCATGCAGCGCCAGGAATCGTCCGACACCAGTTCGGAAAGCGCTCATTCACCCATTGCTCCGTCGCGATTCTCAGATGCCTTTAAGGCTCGACATCAGCTTCCTCCCACGCCGCCCCAGTACAGCCCAATGTCGCATACGCAACCGGCGATCAAATCAGAGCCGCAGATGGTACCGAATACGCCGTCTTATACACAACCCTTGACGATGCAGGGAGTCGTCAACCCGATTGCGCTACAAGGACCGCAACAACAACAGCAATGGCCCAGCAATAACGGGTTCTGTGACTTTGATGACATGGATTTCATGTCACCCACCGACTTTGGGACAGGCATGGGATTCGATGACCAGCAAATGGGTAACTCGCCTGTATTCAACCGCCAGATCCCGGTGAATTGCATGACATCGAACATGTACATGGATACAAAAGCCGAATACGAAGATTTCAATCAGTTCTTGAATCCGAACCCCACAGAGATCACGTCGATCTAACAGAATCCCTCCGAACCTCGGCCCTTCTCCAGCGTCGACGCTCCTTTCCTTATTTGTATACGTTTTAACGATGTGATGCATGTATACCATACATGGTCTTTTCTCCTTCGTTTATCATTACCCTGATTGGTTTCTGTGGATGCTGGTTCTAGTCAATATTCTGACTTCCCTTGTTTTTCTACATCTTTTGTTTTTATTGTTTCCTTCGGGGGGAAGGGGGGACGAAAGCAAATTGCTTGTGCCCGATTGTACAGGGAATTCTGACTTTCATTCACGGAAACGGGAAAGGCTTTGGACCGCCCGTTATTTTCGTTCGGATTACAAAACCACCTATGGTGTCTGGAGTTGGGGTTTAAAATAACTTCGACGGCTGGCTTCGTTTCATTGTACCCGCAAGACCGGCGTCAGGATGACTCCGATTCACCGGTTAGTCGCTTTTCTCTCTTTCCACAGGTATTGAGTGCTTGGGAGCTTCTAAAGGGTTTTTTTACTATATACTCGTGGATTGGGGGTGGTCTTGTTTTTGTTTTTTGTTTTTTAGTTTTTCTGGGTTACCAGCAGTGTTCTACTATTACTACCTAGGTATTACTATTAGTATTTTTATTGCCACCTACTACTGCTTCCCATTACCTAGGTATTTCGTCTCGCCCAAGTCCCAGTCCCAGTCCCATTTGTAATGTTGGTCGCTGATTATTAAGTCGTCGAATTTCTCCGTGCTTTGTCAGGAACGTTGGGCAAAAGTCCAGAATTAGCTGTAGACGAGAAATTATTAATCGCTTCACGCCTAATGTCCGCCCGTCCGACGAGACGTCCGACGAGAAACATGGAGATATCGGGCCTTATAGTCTCAGACCCGTCGGACACTTGACGATGGAGACTTTTGGGACGGAGACTTTTGGCTTGTTCCTCCGTGGAGAGGCTGTGAAGCTTGAGCTGACAGTCCGCTGACCACCTGGACGACGGACGGAAGAGTGTTTTGCGAAAGGCCGAAACTCCGAGGCGCGATCGATCTGCAAGTGCGCTGGGGATACGCGCGCAACCTAACAACAAGTGTTGAATCTGTCGATGCCGCGGATGTATGTCACCCCCTTCAATCGCTCCCAGTAGTTCTCCGATCCGCCCTTACAACGTACGATACGCAATATGCGAACTGGCCATCGCGATTAGCTACTATTATTCTATTATTCTTCTTACTATCTAATATCTATCCCTTTCAGGGTGGAGAATTCCACTGGCTCATGCGATGGTACTTGATGTCGATCAATGAATGCATAACATGCACAGCATCGGGTTATACGACAATTTCAGATGCAATACATTATGACACCATCCGCTGGATATGAATCCTGGGGGACGTCGGAACGCATGATGGAGCAAGGGCCGCTGGACGTGTCCCTTTTTTTTTTTTTGTTTTCCCCTTCCTATGTTGCGCCGTCCATACAGTGGCATACACGAGTGGGCGTGGACACCGCTTGCTCCATGCTCTAAGCTCCTTATAGTAAAGGGTGTGCCCCTGATCGGCGCCATGGCATTGGGAAACTCTGTGCTTTCTTGGAAAAGAAGAAAAAAAAGGGAACTCGGGCCTTTGAATCTTGAAGGTGGTGCACAAGGAAGCGAAAAAGACGGCTGTTGTATAGCGGCCTATGCATGCATACATATACTGCGCTTGTGCTGTACAGGGTATGCATGCACAAAGCGTATCCAGCACGTCGATGCCTCACGTGGACCCACAATACTGTACGGTACGGTACGGGGCACACCGCCTTTGTATATGTACCGTGTGCTGGCCGTGGTAATAAGCTGCTTGCCCCTCGGCGCACGCTCCTTCTGTAGAGGGGAAGGTGGGCTGAGACCCCGCCGACGTCATCCCTATGCTCACATTGTCACATTGTCGTCGTTCGCTTTCCTCTCGGTCGTTACGGACAATCCCTGTTACTCCTTTATCTCAATTTGTTCTATTTATGTTTTTTTATCTCTCGAACCCCTGCACAAAGGGGATAAGGAAACAAGAAATATAGAGTTATCCACCATGGCTTCTTCTTCAGACCTCTCGGCATTCACCTTCCTGCCTCTTGGCGGCATCATCCAGGAATTCCGCGTCGCAGACCACAACATCGTGCTGGGCTTCCCACTTCAGTCGCAATATGCACAGTACAACGTGCCTCATTTCGGCGAGACGGTCGGCCGTGTCGCCAACCGCGTCAAAGATGCTGTGCTCCGTAACCTGAACGGGCGCGACTACGCGCTCGTCAAGAACAACGGGCCCAATTCCATCCACGGCGGTGAGAAGGGGTGGGGGAAGCGCGTCTTCGACGGTCCCTATACCGTCGCGCGCGACGGCAAGAAGGCCATGCTGTTCAAGTATGTCAGCAAGGACGGCGAGGAGGGGTATCCTGGTACCGTCGAGTTGAGGGTCTGGTACTCTGCCAGTAAAGAAGATGTGGACAGCGCTGCGCCCAAGACTGTGCTCACGGCCGAGTACGAAGTGGAATTGGTGGGGGATGAGGTCGAGGAGACAGTTATCAACCTTACCAACCATAGGTCTGCTGCCCTACCCTGGCTTGCCCTTTTTTTTTATATATCTTAAGGATACAAAGTCAACAACCTAACTGCATGCAGCTACTTCAATCTCAGCAACGACCCCACCATTGAAGGCACAACCGCCCAGCTATTCACAGATAACTACCTCCCCATCGACTCCAACGGCATCCCCATAGGTAAAGTGGACAAGCACCCCCGCAACGTCACGACACCCTTCACTCTACACCCGACCGACCCCCAGCTAGACGACTGCTTTGTCGTCGACGGCGACGACGCAGATGCGGCGCAGATCCCGCTCGACACTCGCAAGCGCCCACTGAAGCTGCTGGGCCGGTTCAACCACCCGACCACAGGCCTGCACCTGGAGGTCCACAGCACGGAACCGGCCTTCCAGTTCTACACGGGTGAATACATCGACGTGCCGCAGGTGGAGGGCGCCCCGCCGCGCGGCCAGTGCGCGGGCTTCTGCGTCGAGCCGGGCCGGTACATCAATGCTGTGAACGAGGAGGCGTGGCGGTCCATGACGCTGCTGCGCAAGGGACAGGTGTACGGGAGTAGGAATGTGTATAAGGCGTGGCAGGAGAGGGAGCCATAATAAAATAAAAGAAGAAAAACTAGGGCTGAAAATTAGGGCAGAGAGCCACTGGAGCGAAAAGCATTTATTAATAGTGCTCCCATGGCCGTGCTCCGTAATTATGTATGCTCCTGGTTCGTACGGGACTGACTACTTCCCCTCTTCCTTTTTTTTTTTTTTTTTTTTTTCTTGTTCTACCGATATACGGAGAGAACCCACTGAAAAATTACCAAACTGACTAAACCGGGAATGGAAATTCCATTCGGTTTCTCGTCTTGTTTTCTGGTTCGGTTCCGATTACCAACTTTTCAGATCCAAATCGCAGCTCGGTTCGGACCCGAACCGACCTAACTCGGTTCTGACGGCTGTTACGGAATGAAAAAACCCCTTCCCCCCTATTAAAAGAAGAAAAAAAAAAAAAAAGAAAGGAAAAAGATTTGCATCTGATAATGATGAGGCAATTTGATTAAAATAATAATAATAATAATAAGATTACGGAGTTGAAACAAGCGCAACTGTCAGGAACAGTATCCATCCATTTGATATTATGGGGCTTGGGTCTTGTAAGCAGAGCCAGTCGGAAGGGCCGTTCGATCCGACCGGGGGCAGAAACATGTCCAGGTACCTGGCTGAGCCCCAAGTTGCATTAATCGTCTTTCGATTGACTGGATGGTTCGTAGTAACTAGCTAGGTAGGTAGGTAGACACCTGGCGTGAACTGTGTGCAGTTTGCCCTAGGTGATATTATTTATTATTGAAAAATCGAGTCGAGAACTCAAGAGCACATCATGGCTTGAACTGGCTGCTAAGCCCTACTTCTGATCTACATATGCTCAGAAGTGCCCGTTCTCATGGAATGAATGTCGACTCAACCCTAGAGCTCGATCGATACTTCCATCTTCGCCAATAGGCATCCCCGCCACAAATCTACTGGTCTACCCGGTAAGAGGTCGAGTTCCTAATCAATTCAATATAAGTACATAAATATACATACATATAAAAAGGAATAACAGAAGGCCACAGGCCCGGAAACAGCCACACACACACAAAAAGCATATGGCATCACAGAAAATGAAACTTGCCATCGAAGCCAAAAGAGCCGGGGTATATATACACGTATAAAGAAACCAACCCAAACCAAACCAAGCCAACGGTGGGATGAAGACATAAACTTCAAAAAAAAAAAAGGAAAAAGAAAGAAAGAAAGATAATAATAAAAAAGCATCAAGATTCCATGGATCACGCGCAGAGCAGTCTTCTCCAGAAACTACTACCTGTATGATTCTCGTTGGAACCCAGTTTCTCCTGCGGT
Organism: Byssochlamys sp. BYSS01; assembly: GCA_002242795.1. Lineage (NCBI taxonomy): Eukaryota > Fungi > Ascomycota > Eurotiomycetes > Eurotiales > Thermoascaceae > Paecilomyces > Byssochlamys sp. BYSS01. The sequence continues at coordinate 245,927 of NIXA01000030.1, forward strand.
CCTCCTATTGTCGCAGGCGTCGTCTTCGTATACTGCCGTATCCGTCTTCCTACACTGGAAATATAACTTTCTCGTCGATTAGCGTCTCTGGACGCACTCTTCGCCGCCGTCTCGTCGTCCTTCTCGTTCGTCACGGCTGGTGCTCCTCGTCGTGTTGTATGCGAGTGCAGCGGCTGCGTGTTGGATATGTGTCCATAGTGCAATCGGCGGGCTTCGACGACGCGGCGCACGATCACTGAAGGGTGTAAAAAAAAAATCAGCAAAGAGAGAGAAAGAAACTTTACAACTTGCAACAGTGGGGGGGAAGAAGGATACAAGCAAATGTCTCTTCAATATTGACCATCTCCCTCGCACTAGTCTCCATGAACCCACACCCGTGTTTCCGCGCATACTCAAGCCCGTCCCGCGCCGTGACGACCCGCGCATTCTTCAAATCGCACTTATTCCCCGCCACGATCTTCACGGGCGGCGGCATACCCACGTCCAGACCCCTGGCGCTGGCACCTAGTTCCTGTCGCAGTCGGTCGTTGTTCTCCTCGCGCTGCTCCGCCTCGATCTCAATCATGTCCATGAAGTAGTCCAGTGCGGGCAGCGTGGACGCGTTCGTGATGTCGTAGACGAGCAGGAAGGCGTCCGATTTCAAATTCGACGACGCCCATAACCCGCGGTATTCCTCCTGCCCGGCCGTGTCTGTGATAGATAGGAGGTACGGATTTCCGTCGACCGTGCGCGTCACTGAATATGAATCTTCTGTATACATATACACGCACACACAGGGGACAGAGCCGCTTGTTAGATACTGCGTCGACGCAAAAACCAAAAAAAAATGCCACGCGCGATCCGGGTCTTTACCAATTGTAGGGTCGTATCTGCTACGCGTCAGTCGCGGGCAAATCGCGACAGGAGCTAAACTGGGGACTTACTCGTGTATCCATTGGCTGCGAACCAGTCGAAGCGTGATTGATGACTTGCCTGAGCGACACAAGTGAAAGGGCGTCAGAAATTCCAATCCCACCGCGGTACGATGGAGTGCAACGTACCGCATCCACCGTCTCCGCATATCGTAATGGAGATCTTGTCGGCCATTACGACGCAACACGCGACAGTGCTAATTCGGACAAAAACAAAAGAGGCCTTAGAGATAAGGAGTGGAAGGACCAGACTAAACGAATGAACAGCTAGATAAATAAATAAACGAATGAATGCGCAAAGGAATGAAGGACCGATGAACGATCGACTGCAGACTATCGCCCCGAAAGGAGCGTCGGGGGGGCTCTGCTGGGAAAAGGAGACTGATAGTCGATGCTGATCGGCGCCGAGGACCGTGCGGCGGCTCGCAAGCTGCAATTTAAAGCTTTGATAAGCCTCAAGAATAGTTAATATTAGTTATTATTATAGAGTGAGTGAGTGATACATCAGTTAATCGCTTGTTCTGGCAAATGGGGTATACCAATATATACAATACACAAGCTACTGTACACCGAATAAGACAACGCCCCCAAGTATTTTGGAAGAAGAGAACAACGGTTTAAAACAACAACAAAAAAGGACGCAAGAAAGAATAGAAGAGCAAAGCTGACTGGCTCTACACTTCAATGTCGACATAGATTCCTCCTCCCTCTTCGCTTGAGCTCCCCCGATCACCGTTGCCGCCTGCTGGACGTTGAGTTCGAGTCCGACTTCGACTGCGGCGCTGGCCATCCGACGACCCTCCCGTCAAGGCATCCTTCCTGGCGCGCTCCTTCTCCAGTTGTGCCCGGAGCCTCTCGTTCTCTGCATCTCGTTCTTCCAGACGTCTGCGGGCCCCGTTACGGTCGAGAAGGCGAGCTTCCCTTTCGGCCTTGAGCCGCTTTTCGAGCTCATGGAGGCGATGGGCCCACTTCTGGTCATTGCCTTCATATCCGCGGCGAGTTGCATATTGAGACTGAGAATCGGCATTATTCGCCAACGTAGTTGTAGATGAGAAGTGACTTGGCTGCGGAATACCCGTCGAAGCTCGGGACAAGCCGCCGCCCCTCTCTGGACGGACGGCCGGTGGAGGAGCATGATTGTTCGGGGATTTCTCAACCATCGACGCTGAGTTTTGCCGAACCAATGAAGACCGGTCTGCGTCGATCGCCGCCGCGTCTACGTTCAAATTCCGGCCGGGTGAGTGCGGCACGTCGTGGTGTCCAGCTGCCGCCTCTGAAGCGACTGCAGTGGTAGAAGAACCACGGCTCCGCGAGTGCGAGTGGACCAGATTCAACTCGGCTTTGAGGAGCCTATTCTCTCCTCGAAGTTTGGCCATCTCGGGAGACGAGTTGGAACTGCCTCTGCTGTGTTGTTGCGCTCGGATATTCCGTGCTGCTTCCTCCAAGCGCTCCAGTTTCTTCACCCGCAGATTGAACGTGTGCTCTAGGGACTGGTATTGCTTGGTCAGGTCGCGCTCGACCGCTCTGATGCGGTTCTTGAAACCGGCAATGACGCTCTCAACCGTCTTGATCGCCAGTAGCAGGTTGCGGCTAAAACCGGGCCAGAAGAGGATGTTGCCAATGACCTCTTGACTGGGCAGATTGCCATTGATGAGGCTGTTCGAGTGCACCCAATCCGGCCCACACATGGTGGAAAGACGCTTCCAAATGGTGAGGAGCATGGAATTACGCTCACTGAGCTGCTCCTTGTACTGCTGCTCAAGACTCGAGTACCGCTTCCGATCCTGGCTCCTGGCTCCCTCCAGCTCCGTGATCCGCGAGTTCGACTGTGTAATAGTCCGCGACGCCTGGTGGTGGGACTTGAGGGCCTGTTCAAAGGACTGCTTGTCGGCACGCCGCGCTTGACGCTCGCGCTCCAGAAGCTCTCCTAGCTTGCGAGACTCAAGCCCGTGGCTCTCGAGAAGAGCGTCACGGTTGCGCAGCAGCGACTCCTTCTCGTCCAGCTTCGTCCGTGCGCTCTCAAGTTCCAGCGCAGTCGACTCGAGTTCCTTCTGCAACTTGGTGATGTTGGACAGTAGACTAGACCGGCTGCCGTCCAGGTCTCCCAGCGTTTCTCGGAGGTTATTTTCAAGATCCATGAGACGCTCTTTCCAAGTTGCCGTCTCGATTTCCTGAGCAGAGAGGTTCCTCTTGAGTCTGCGGACCTCCTCCTTAGCGCCGGAAGCCTCGCGATTCAGCTCATTCATGATCCGCTGGACCTCCTGCTTTTCTCTGCTTCCCACGACTTCGCGCTGGTGCCTCTCCTCTGCCAGGCGGTGTTCGAGCTCCCGGGTCTTGTCTCTCTCACTGTGGAGGCTCATCTGGCATGTCTTCAACTCGGATTCAAGGTCGGTGATCCTGATCTTGTCGCCATCTTGCTCTTCCCGAAGGAAGGCAATCTCATTTTCGCCCGACTCAATCTGCACAGTCAGCCGCTGGACCTTTGCGTTCGCTTCGAAGAGACTCTTTTCCAACGACTCGATCTCTCTGTTGGAATCCTCTAGCTCCTGCTGAACGGCCTTGTACTTCTCCAGGTTGTTCTGCGCGTCTTCCTCAAGTCTGAAGATGCCTTCGCTTGCCGACCGTACCTCTGCTTGAAGGGCCTTGAGATTTTCATCCTGGTTCCTCAGAAGTTCTTCCATACGTTGAGTCTCCTCGATCTTTTGGTCGAGCTCATCCGCCAGAGCATCCACTTCTTCCTGTGCATCTTCCCTCAAATCCTGGAAGGCTACCTCTCGCTCTTCTGCGATTTGCAATGCCTGGTTCAATTCTTGCTGCAGGTTCCGGATTTCTTCTTCGGCTTGGTCCACGTCCGCTTGATACGCCTTGTCACGAGCTTCCAGCTCCCGCGAGGACTTTTCGAGTTGAGCCCGGATGCTCTGATTTTCTAGCTTGAGCGTTGACACCTGGTCCCGCAGCTGCCCATTCCTAGCTTCCCATCCTTCGCGTTCGACGTCACTAGTGCGAGACGTCCTGGTCCCATCACTGCCGCGCGAGGACGGTCTCATGTGGGCTCGGGACGCTGACCGGTCGAGGATGCTGTCTCCGGCAATCGATCGCCCTCCATCTCGGCGCTGCCCAAGCTTCAGCTCTTCTATTTCCTGGTAAAGGCGCTCCTTCTCCCGATTCCGGGACGTGAGCATCGAAGTCTGGGCGCTGACTTCCTTCCGCAATTCTGCGTTTTCCTGCTTCAAGAGTTCTATTTCTACAAGCGTGCTGCTTGAAGAGCTTCCGACAGTCGCATTCCGGTGGGCGTGGAGGTGGTCCCGGTCGGAAGCAGCCGAGTACGACAAAACTGATCCCATCACTGACCTAGCACCGAACGGAACCGATGCCATATCGCCTCGAAGGCGTAGCACTTCGTCCCGCAGCTTCTTGTTCTCCTCCTCGGCCTGTTCACGAGCAGCGGTCTCCGCTTCTAGCATGTCTTTCCACATGTCCTGTGGTGATACTCGTATTAGTTGCTCCGGTAGCGATGTCAGATAGGAATTACAGGAGTATGTAACTCACCCTCTCCTCTCTTGCGCCCACATCCGACCCCTTTGCTCGGCCTTCGCTCAGCGACTTCACGACTTCGGCAAGTCTCCTCTTCTCGCTCTCCCTCGCCATGCTGTTGGACCTCAACTTCTCAATCTCGAATTCATAGGCATCAAGCCTCTCCCGTAGGTAGAGGATCTCTGCTTCCTGCTGTCCCGTGTCACGATCCTCGTCCTCAGAGGCATCCGGGTCGTGATTGACCATGGATCCCTTATCTGACTCCTTATCGTTCAGTTGCTTCTCCAGATCGCGGAGCCTCCTCTTTAGGTGCTGATTTTCTTTCTGAAGCTTTAATTTGTCGGATTTTAACTCCACATTCTCAGATACAACTTCCTGCACCCCTTCCTCGGAACGCTTACTTAACGCCTCGTTGAGGAAGTGGATCCTCATTTTCAGATCAAAGTTCTCCTTGGAGAGGCGGTCAATCGTGCTGCTTTGCTCCTTGAGAGTCATTGTCCTGCCGCTTCTCGTAAAGCCAGGAGTCGGGGCTTGGGCCCGTTTACCAGGTGAAGTTCCTCCGTCACCAAAATCTTCCCGATATTGTCGTGAGAACGCGGCTGGGGTCTGAAGATCCTTAAAGCGATCTGCGGCCGCCGTATCCGTAGGCATATGGGACTCTTGCGGTGGTGGCCCCTTGGGAGTCATCGGCGCCGAGTCGCTAACTATAAGTTCACGTTGAGACGTGCTTGGACGTGAGAGTTGCAGATCATCCTCCTCATTTAGAGTCTGTAAGCTCCTGCCACGATCGGTAAACCCACTAGCAGTCCGCTTCTCAATAACGTTCTCATCACTGTAACCGGATATCCCTGACGCCATGCTTCCCAGACTAACTGACCTGGGCAAGTCGTCACGGCTCCTGGATTGAAGGTCACCATGTTCAGGGACTGCACCCCCAAATTGTAGCGCATAATCGGCCCCTAACGTCGCCTCGCTATTTATTGTTTCGGTAGTCGAACTTGCGATAGAGGACGTAGAAAGCCGATGAGAGGACGAACGGGAGATTAAGTACTTCGGTCTGTTCCCCCTCCGACTCAGGTTTGTACCGGGACGGGATGGAAGCCCGGCATCACTGGCATTGTCCTTATCGTTAAATGCTAGTAGCTGACCGGGTGACAAACTTCGTGAACTTTTCCTAACTGTGAGTGACATCTGGGGCAGTTCGCTTTTCGGATCAGATGATGGAGATTGTTCCTTTGATTGCTCTTGGCGGGTCAGAACGGCGGAGTCAGAATTGTTCCTCTGTAACGATCTAGTTGCCGCCGCGGCTGCGGGCGACGACGGAGCAGCATTCCCTTCAGCTTGCTTCGTAGAATCACCAGGTGCTGCGTCCGGATCAACAGCCGGTGCATCCCGTGGCTCTGGCCGGAGCGTCTGCGAGAGATCCCCCTCTTCATTCGCATCTGCATCTGCATCTGCATCTGCATCTGCATTATTATCATTGCCCCCACCCGGTGACACGAAAGATATTTGCTCATCGTTATCCTCGTCTCTAGACGGGCCCTCCTCATTATTATTCCCAGGGGGTATGCCAAGTAGGTATGTATCGTCTGCGCCGGCATTTTGGTCGGCGGTGGGGACTTGAATCGTCGACGGCTCCGGTAAGAAACTAGACTCCATTTCCATCAATTTCTGGCGCATTTCTTTCTCCTCGAGGATAGTCTGATTCGGGTACCGCTCGTCCTCGCCATCGTCGCTGGGTGGATGCAGTACAAAACTGCTGCCGCTACCGTTGTGCTGCGCTGGCGGCGGTGACGAGGGATGTAAATCATCGCGTTCTGATTGTGCCATGGCCGTTGTCGTGTCGTGTCTTGTCGTTGTCGTGTCGAGGTGTCGTTATTATCTATCTTCGTTCGTGTTGTCGGCGGTTTGTTGTCGCTCCCTGCGCGTCGCCCCCGACTCCGTCTCCCTGATCTCGCACCGGGCGTTGTCGTGGAACTTTTCCCCGCTGGGATGGAATGCGTCTCTAAAGGAGACAGGCGGTCGCGTCCATCAAGGTCGTCAAATTCTGCGGGTTACATGGAATGTCTGTCTGCGGGCTCAGGGGCGAGTTCCCTGGTCGCGTCTGCTGCTGCAGGTTGAGGAAAAGAGAGTCGGTCAACCGGGCGACAAGTCCAGGCACATTCCACCCCGTCTCCACCTCCAAAGCTTGGCCCTCTCGAAATGCGGAAACCCCTGCTCGACTTCAAAGCTCCTCAATGGATTGACAATCTCCTGTTCCAAGATATGGATTTCTTGCGCACCGTGCTAGGAATTTCAGAGCTATCTCTGCCAGGGTACGAGATAAAGGAGACGGTAAACAAACAGGGTAATGCCGTCCCCTGAGAATCCATCCATGGATCCAGGACCGTATATCCACGGATTTGATATGCCGTACCTAGTCTATTGGACAGAAGTCTTTATTGTACATATCATATCGTCTATTGCTTCCTATCACTTTGTCTAGACCCGGCTACATTTGCCAGTTGCTGAGCGCCTGAGCCTCTGCGAAGCACCGAAGCACCAGTATCGTCTACTCTCACTTAAGGAAAGAAAATAGTCGATTACCAGGTTGTATATGTATTATTTATATGTACAATGAGAATTGTAAAGGCAAAAGGAGATCGTTAAGCCATGAAAGGAACTTCGTCAAGCCTGGAAAAGAAAAGGGAAAAGATTAAGAAAAGCATGTCGCCCTTGTAAAACGTAAAAAGGATCGACAAGACCACTTATAAAACAAATTCGGGAAAATCTGGAAGGAGGCTTCATTCAAAGACAATTTGGCAAGATACAATTCAGGAAAGACGAGTGCCGTCAGCCTCAGGCCAGTGTGAAAATCCGAAGAATTGCCATGGGTCGAGCCATCAAAATCTACGCGTTCACTTGGACAGCTGCGCGAGAAGGATCTGGCGCTTCTCCGGGAACAACCTCAGACTCGAGGCCCAGGCCCGGGTCTCCATCCTGGCGGGACGAGTATATTTTGTCCTTTTGATCCTGCGCCACTTGAAGGGAATCAATGTATGTGCGGAACTTCACAATCTCCCGCAGAAGGTATGAGGACTTGCGCTCCCAATTAGCCATTGCCTTGGACGCGTTGGGATGACGTGGAGAGAAGGCATGGCTCATGGCCGATCGAAGGTCGTTATGTTTCTGCAGCTCATCCTCCACGTTCTTGACGTAGGCCCGGAGCGCCTTCAGCTGATCCACTGCAGACAGTGCTGAAGCTGTCATGCTCTGCTGGGGAGGCGACCAGTCGCTAATGTGAATGCGGTCTGCCGGAAGCCTCGGCCGCATAATCTGCTGGTCAATTGAGCCCCTGACTGAGCTTTGGAAACTAGGTCGTCCGTTGGGTGAAGAGGGTGGCGACTTGGTGTTCTCAGCATGTGCCAGGCCGTTGCTGATGACAGTATCACTCCATCCATACTCGATGTTGCTAACTCCTCCGATCAAGGGTTCCTTGGAGAGCCTCGCGCTCCAATAATTCGCCGTCGAAACGAACTCACGAACGATCTCTGGAGTGCCCGCCTGGAAAAGATGTACGGCACCAGTAGGCAAACTCAAGGCCCACACGTGGGGCCGTGACTTCGAATAGCCCGGCGGCGGAAGAGCACTTGCGATCGTCTGACGAAGGAGGAACTTCCATGTTTCTTGGGCGTTTTCTGTCCAATTCCCACCGCCGACCACAACGCCGCCGTGTTGGCGTTGTTTGGCCTTTTGACGTACCGACCGCGAGGACTCGTTGAAGGAGAACAAGCGCATCCAACCTCGCTGGATCACAGCAAAGCTCTCGTTCCAATTCCGGTCCTTTGCCTTCTTATCGACCGAGTCTAGGTGATGTTTGTGCTTCAGGCTTCCTTCCTTGGCCCAAGGCGCACCAGCGAGTTCTAAAGTTTCATCCTCCAGCAGAGCAGTGGGCCGCTCAGAAGCCTCGGAGCTAATGATGGAATTACCCGAGTCCTCACGGATAATGGCTTGGCTCAATGCATTGGCAAACCCGATAGACTGTTGATAATCCCCACGTGGATACGCTGAACCCAGCGAATCAACAGATACTGACGTAAACTTACCCAAACTCCAAGTGCTCGACGCAGAGGGACTCCAGAGCGAAGATTGCTCGTCTAGACTCGTATGGCTTGACCCCATGTGCGACGCAGGATATAGGCGCCCCCGCGAGCGGGCTTTCGCGGGCCATCGAGTTGATGCATAACGAGAGTCAGCGGAACGAGCCCGTGGAAAGATATCGGAGCCGCTCCTGCTTATGGTACTAGGATTCCTGCGTAGAATGCCAGCCGAGGGTCCGAGTAGATTATTTGACAATGTCGTGCGAGGCTCTTCGTTCTCCGGCCGTGACCCATGAAGAGGAAGCCTACTCTTTTGAATAGACGTGTAGAAATCTTTGAGAACGATCTCGACCTGCGATTCCCACGCTCTCATCGTGCCGTTGAATGGCTTCCTTACCAGAAGTCCAGCATCGCCGTCGACAGCCGAATCCGAAACGCTGTCATCCGCCTTGGGTCGGTCCCCAGGACGGGGAGGCCCAAAGCTGTCCGGCGCCGCATCGACCGCTACCCGATGAATAGTGGGCATGGTGTTCCGAACAAACTGGGCCTTTGTCATCTTCTGCTCAATGTCGGCCAGATGAAGGTCGGTGTTTAAGAGAAGGATAGAGTAGCAAATAGTGTGGACGACGTCTGTTCCGAGTGTTAGAAGAAGGACGTACAATTCGATTCGTATATGCTTCAAGGGAGTGGGATTATATACATACCTGTAGCTTTGAACCCGTGGTTCGGGTTGCACTCGCACCACCGATTAGAGAAAGCATCCAAGACTCTGTCAACTTGCTGAGTCTCGCCTTTTAATATGAGACGAGTGCACATGTCTCGTAGAGCCGCCAGAATGTCCATGTTAGACCAGTCGAATAATTCGATATATGCTTTTCGAATCGTAGCATGGTTGGGTTCACCAAGCCACGCGGCAGTCGGCTCATCACTGTTAGCTTCATCAGGACTGTCAAAGAGCTTCCGCGCTCGTTCTCCATCCTCTGCAGTCGGTAAGTCACCAGCAATTGTATCAGGGTTGGCAGCCTTGTCCGCGGTAGATCCGGCGGATTTTGCAGCTTCGGCTTGAACAGCCGGGGCACTGGACGCGGTATGGTCAGTGGGAGCTGTTCCAGAAGCGGTAGCGTTGGAAGACGCCTCCGCAATCCGCAACCGGCTAGATCCAGCCACGTTGTCCCCAGATACGGCACTCTTGGCTTCTTTTGATTCTTCGCCAGCCCTTGCGGCCTGATCTTTGGGTCCAGCACCTGTCTGGCTCTCTTGGAAGCTGCTCTGGGCCACCGAGGAAGGCTCTGCGGGAGCGATAGCACTCTTCGCTTCATCTAACTTCTGTGAAGAGATGGGATGCTGGCCGGTCATCGCGCCAGTGGATTTGGTGACAGGGTCATCTTTTCCGCTCGCACGGGCAGCTGAGGACGAATGATCCAGATCACGAGAGGAATTGGTAAGATAGGCATTATGTCCAGGAAGTCTTGGCCCGCCGTTGACGGAAGAGGCGCTATCCTGTGCTTTCTGTGTCTGGGCGTGCGCTGAGTTCGTTCGATCTGATACGCCGTTCGTGGTTCTTTCATTTTCAGCGTTGTGGCCCTCTCTGTGGTCACTGTATGCAGAAGAAGGGGGGCCATCCCTGATGTAAGGGTCCATAACCTTTCTCAGGCTGCTCACAGGACTGGGTGGTTCGACATTCGGTATTTCTTCAGGTTTCGTGTAAAGTTTTTGAAGAGCAATCGGTGGCGGTGGTGCCATGTCCGCTGTGGACTTCTTTCGTCGACGGAAAAAAGAAGGCTTCTTATTCACAACGGGTGGCTTTTGTCTGCGTCCCGCAGATGTGATATTTCGTCCATCTGGGTCTTTCGAGTCGGTCTCATGGGGACGTTGGTTCTCAGTCAGCTCTGAGACTGCGGTGGCTAAGTTTCTGGACGATCCAAACACGCGGCGGAAAAATCCGGGTCGCTCTTTAGTAGACGCTGGCTCCGCTGGAGGCGAACGTGGCTTGTTGAAGGATATCGATGGACTGGGAGCGGGGGCATCTTGTGACGGCTGTAGGGCTGGAACCGGGTTCTTGAGATGGGAGCTTTGGTTCTTGATCGCATCTGCCCCGAGATTTTCAGGACGACTCTTCCTGGCGTAATTAGTACGCGCCGACTTCAAGCTGCTTTTGCGGGATGATGCCGGCGTGCAGGACATCTGAGCGGCCAGGGAAGGTCCAGACGGAGTGCTGTCCTCCTGAGGGATGGAATACTGCTTCCTAGGACCAGCAGGGACACTTGGGGTGGGCGCGGCATCGAGTGCATTGTATAATAACGCGCCCGGATCGTAAGCGGGCTCCGTGGGAGGGGAGAAGGGACGCCTTGTACCGTAGTCAAAACTGGCGGAGCGCCTATCACTTCCAGATCTCAAGCGAGCTTTGGACAGAGGAGGCCCAAAATCGGCATTCGAGGAGGAGCTGCCGCCGCTGCTGTGTCTCGAACCATTAGCTCTACCGCTGGCGCCACCTCGGGAATAGGGTGCCTCTCTGCTGCGGGCGTTCCCGGCATTGCTGAAACCTGTGCGGTAGTTCGAGCCACTGTTACTCCGGCGCCTTCTCGCTGTTCGCTCCCCGTAACCACCAGTTCTGTCATCGTTTCGGACGTTCGCATCGGACGAATGAGACGAGGAAAAGGTATGACCCCGATAGCGGTGCTGTCGCGAAGAATCCGGCGAATCCATCTTATAGGAGTCTGACTCTAAGGCCGAGTTATATAGGCGGTAGTCCTCTAGATCTGACAAAGTGGACTGAGCGTATTGGTCGAGAGAGAGAAGCATATTGTCAACAACTGAGGTTCTAATGGCGTGGTGTGGTGAGAGAGACAGGTCGTGCGAGTCTCGTCCGTCTGGCAGGCTATCACCTATGCCGTCGGTCCCGTTAGACACGACGTCGTCCGGAAATGTGTCGCGCACGGAAGCGCGCATCTGACGGCCACGTTTCGTGGGTCTGTACCTCTCTGTCTGCGACGGGGGTGTACGAGGGGGATTGTCATCCTCGAACGCGTCGCGGAACTGTTTCTGTAGCTGCCGGGGCATTGTCGATTTGATTGAGCGCGAGATGCGATTCATCAACTAACGTTTCGTGCTGAGTTGCAAGGAAGGGAAATGACAACAAGTGAGGGTGTATTCGCGCAGAGAGGACGGACGGAAAAGGCCCTGTGGGAGACACGACTATATAACAATTATGACAAAGAAAGTGTAGAAGACCTGGTCCTGCCAACTGGGATCGTCGTGTGTCTGTCAAGATCGTTTCTCCGTGGTGGTACTTGGGGGCAGGATCAATCCGAGGAATTGAATCGACTGCTGACCGGACGTTTTCGTCACCGGACGGTCACAGCATAGGAGTCGCGGTATAGACGACCGAGGCGACGACTCGAAAGCAGTAAAGCTAAGAGATGGTGCAGATCGAGGACTGAATTCTGCTGAAGTGATGAGACGACTTGGTTAAGAATGCGTTCAATTGACGATGGGGGCCCGTAGAGAGACAGGGAGGAGAAAAGAAGGACCTCGGAAGTCGTTTTTCCCTCTGTTCTCTGGAGAGGCATCAGATAAGGGTCGATTGACGTACAACAAAGGCGAAAGTCATCAAAAAGGGAGATGAGACGGAGACGGAGACAGAGACAGAGACAGAGACAGACAACTCGTCTCAATCGAGATGATAAAGGGGACAGGAGACAGGCCGAGAGGGACGCCCAAGGATCGGAAGTCCGAAGGGAGTTTCACAGGGCAGCCTTTTTTTTGGGTTTCGTTCCTGTTCTCAGGGGCATTTAATACGAGCTAGGGCACTCCATGCATTGATACAAAACTCTATCGAGACCCCTCATGTAATGTGAGAACGGACGAACGGCAGCAGCGGAATGCGTTCACTGCATGAGCTGATGGCCAATTAATTAATGTATTATTATTAATTAATCGACCCTTTGTCTACCCTGCTACGATGGACACGGAGTATCCGTATACTCCGCTGTGCACCGTCAGTCAACCCATGTGGCAGACTAGTAATTAGCCATGATCTGCGACCAAAATAATAGCGCGTCACTTGGTTTATCGCCGTCAGTCAGTGCCGGAACGCCAGTGTGTTCAAGTCGAGCCGCCCTGTCTGCAGTGAGAGTTGTGGGAGGAAGAGGTTGCAGTCCTCAGGCAGAAAGATGACATAATATCAGTGCCTCAGGCTGCTGCTGTTCCATCTCCACATCAAGGGCTCCCGCAATAAGTCCAAGGTAACCGTCAAACATTCATTATCATTCAATCACTTTCGCTGCCCGTCCAGTGTATGAAGCGCTGCAATTCCGCTTTCCGGTCTCTGGGGATCCAGAGCGTTGGGATATTAGTTGATCGCAGAAAATGAATGCCCATATCTCCGTCCCTCGTCAGCATGCCGGTCCTTCTACCTTGGGCGGCGCCTCGACTGCAGGGCGCAGGTCCGGCGTACGGGTGTCGCGATTCTTTAAGAGGTGTGTCCTGAGCCAGTGACGGCCTCATGGCATCCGACGCATATCTGCTATCTAATTTCAAGTTCAGTGAACTGACCATGTCGTGCCCGCTTTGCTTGATCCGCCACGGGTTAGATTGTTCAAGTTCCCGCAGATGGACTTCGAAATGGCTATTTGGGAGATGACATCACTGCTAATAGCCCCCAAGAAAGTTTTCAAGTCAATATACTATCATGTATGTGTTCTCAGGCTGTCTCTGTATTTTCCTTTTTCTTCTTTTGATCCTTCCATTGCTTCCCTTTATGGTCATTGTCGTTGTACTAACTCATTCCCTGTCGAATAGAAACGTAAGTAACCTCGTGTTATCAACGCGCCAAAGACCGTCAGCAATGTCTTGCTCTGATCCCGTACGCCCGGATAATGGATTCAGAGGTTCAAAATTTGACTAAAATTTTGATTCGTTGACTGCACAGAAACCAAAAATACATGGCACCGTCCTGATCCATCCTTCGCCTACCTGCTCTCCTTCTTCCTGCTCGTCACAGCGCTCGCGTGGGGAGTAGCATATACACCATCCTTCGGCGCTATTGTCCGCCTTTCTCTACTATTCATCTTTGTCCACTTCATCGGATCATCGCTTCTGATCTCAACTCTCGCATACTTCGTCGTCGGAAGATTATTCGGTCCCAATGGCGCCGCCGCATCCCTGGCCGGGTTCCGAACTTCGCGGGGCCGCAGACGAGGCGCCGCACAAGGCCTGTTCGTTCAGCCGGGAGAGAAAGATCAGTTGGAATTCGGGTATTGCTTCGATGTAGGTGATACATGCTATTGTTGAAGTTGTTACTCTTTTGTCCCCTTTTTTTTACACCGGATGCTAAAGTATTGTTCCAATGGTTTTCAACCAGGTCTCTAACCGCGCCTTCTTCCCGCTCTACCTGCACCTCTACGTCGTCCAATTTCTCCTCCTGCCTATTCTCACGCGCAGCCCGAGCAATTTCCTCACCACTTTCCTGGGGAACACCCTCTACTTATCCGCCTTCACCTATTACGCGTTCATCACGTTTCTGGGATACAATGCGCTTCCCTTCTTGCATAATACAGAGCTGCTCCTAATTCCTATTCTCGTTTTTGCTGTGCTATGGCTCGTCAGTCTGATTACCGGATGGGGCATTGTGATGCATGGTCGTAGTGTGGAGGGGCTATTCTGGGGTGTCTAATATATTGGGCTGCGGGGACAAAGGGGGGGGAATGGGGGGGGGGGTTTAATTTCTCTTCTTTTTTTTTTCTTTTTTTCCCTCTCTCTATCTCTTTCTATCGTATGCTTGGCAGGAGCTCCGGCGCTATTTTTTTTTTTTTTGTTTCGTTTATATTTGTCGTTCATATTCGTTTCATTGCCGTTTCTTGCTTCCATTTGCTGTTTGGTCTGTTTCGTCGCATCGCATTCGGTTTATCTAGGCACGAATATAATCAAAAGAACATACGTCAGAAATCTCTACGAGAAAAAGAAGTTGAAGATCAAAATGAAGTGGATTGAAGAAGAAAATACAGCTAGCCGGTCTATAGCAGAGCCACACCAACAAAAATACTGCATACGAAGATCAAAGTTACAGACGCGGCACGTATATTGAAGAGCCTATTATTTCCAAAGTATTCTTCGACCCAACCTCATATGGACGGAGACCAGTCCATCCTTAGCGTTTACTCTTGGGTGCCACCTTCTTCCCCCTGGCACTCTCACGCAGTTTCGCATCCCTTTGCTTCGCGGCTTCGGTGCGCTCTCGTTCACGCTCGGCCCGTTCTTCCTTCTCCGCTTCCTTTCGCGCCTTTTCGGCCTCTCGTCGTTCGCGAACGAGCGCCAGACGCGCAAGGTCCGCGCGCGCCTCCTCCGTCTTGCCTTCGGCGTGCAGCTTCAGATACCTCTCCCGAGCCTGTTGCGCCTCAACAGCCTCCCTCTCCCGGCGGGATAGCTGAGAGGTATCTCCGTCTTTGGGTTTAGGCTGCTTACTGCTGGGTTCTCCAGACAATCCCTTCTCAAGTTGTGCGCGGGAGTTCGCCGTATGGTTAGGGTTCGCGGGCAGGTCTAAATCCGACTCTTCTGATTCAGACGGTGGTAGGTCTCCTGGTTGAGCGGCTGTTTGGTTCTTCTTAGCTAGAGCAGCTTGTTTTTTGGCCTTGGCGGCTGCACGGCGCTCTTCGCGGGACATCTCAGCCCCCTCGGCCTGGCTGGGTCCAGCCTGTTCCTCCTCAGAGGATTCTTGCTCCGATCCAGATTCGTCATGCTCGTCGCCGGATGAAGAGAGGATTTCATCGCCGGGGTCCTGAAATGAAGCGTCGAACGTCAGAGGACGGGACGTCCGCTCCAAAAAAAAAGCAATTCAATTAATCGATCCAAGAACATACACGCCACAATCCAATTGGATTTCCATTTTTATCAAGAGGCTGGACGTCACGACTGAAGTGTTTACCGCCTATATCCATGGAACGTCGACAGAACCCGTCAGACTTTCGATCCCTTCTTTTGCTAGAGACAATTAAAAGATTCAAACGTAAAACTTGCCTCCTCTGGATGGTTTGGAGAATTTTCCACGGCCCCGGGGAGCCATGATAAACCAGCACAGACCTGTAAAGCACCAGCGAGACTAGGCAGTGAGTGTAGGTATCACTGGCGAGACTGAGGTTATTCAAGTATGGCCGCCTGGCGCTCCAGGAAGCGGGTATTTTGCGGGGGAGAAACTGCGTTGACAAACACCGATTGGAAGGACGCAGCGTATAATAATGACTTGGAAAATTGGCTTTGAATGAGGATGGGGTCGTATCAGTTGTCTTCGTTCAGTGGCTTTCGTGAAAATTCCTACTTGGGTAGCAGACCATGAGACACGGAGGGGCAAATCGCGGGGGAATTGTTGGTCAGAGACGACAAAAGGAAAAGAAAAAGAAAGAAACTCACGTACGTTACTTTGCAAAGAGCCAATGATTGCCAACGCTGCGCTGCACCAAAGGCTTTGCTTGCGAAAGTCTATCCAAGAATAGGATCGGACACTGGGGTGAGGAAGGGAGAAAGAAGGCTGAAGACAAAAAAAAGACGAGTCATACTTGCTGCGGCTTTGTCTTGCACATGCGATCCAACCACGTAGGCATACCCTGTCTACTTTCGGTCCTGAGGCCGAAAACAAAGATTAATCTTGCATTTGATTAGTTCTAAATGATCCTCGACATGTTCATTGCCCGCATCGCATCCATCCAGAATGATTTCTTCCTCCTTCTCTTTCTCTACCTGACTCATGCGAAACCCCCATCTTACTCTACACCCGTCGTCGCAAGGCGACGCCCACCTTCGCTACTCTCGCAGCTATGAGGACTAAAGCACCGATGAAGATGCAAGTGGCCATGAACATTTGCGCGTAGAGGTACTGTCCACCATCACTCTGGATGAGGGCCCCAGCGATCGGGGAGCCGATCAGGGCAGCGACCCCGACCACGCCGAACACCATTCCCATCCTCACACCGATCTTGCTCAGGTCCGTAGTAAGCGTGCTCAATGTCGCCGGAAACAGGCCCTGGATCCCCGCCGTAGCAGCGCCGTAGATCATTGCAAAGACATACAATCCCTCCAGGCTCTTGACGCCCGGCCATCCATACGTCACCAGACTGGTCGCCAAGCTGGAAGGGATCAGAATATTCAGGGGACCGGTGTAACGGTCGGCGCATATGGTAGGGATCAGACGCATGGGAATTCCGACTCCGTTCATCACCAGGAGAAGGTCGATGGACGTCGACTCCGACACTCCGATGATAGAGCGCGCGAAACTGCCAATGTAGAAATACCCGACGTACAACCCACAGAAATTCAGGAACATCCCGACCGCATAGAGGGCATACGGAAGCTCCTTGAAAGCCTGAAGCTCGACGAGCGGTCCGCTAGTCCGAGGAGGCAGTCGCTGTTTGAGGAAAACCAGACTCGGAGTCAGCGTGGCCAAAGCAATAAAGCCCAGCGCTCGCATCGTCCATCCATACCCAACTCGCGGCAGAAGCCGCATGACGACGGCAGGGAACACGAGCCCTCCCGTAGCGGTTCCGGAGGCAACCAGACCCATCGCGAAGGAACGTTTCTTGGTGAAGTAAGTGGGTACCAGCGAGGCCGTGGGACAGAACATGAGGCCCGATCCAATGCCTTGGCCAACCCCCTGTGCCAGGAACAGCTGCCAGTACTTCGTCGACATGGAAGTCATGAAAATGCTGAAGACTTCCAGAATCGCACCCGCCACGATAGTCACCTTGAACAGGCCCGCGTCCATTGCGCGGCCGGAGAAGATCCCGACAAAGAAGAGCAGGAAGACCTGCACGCTCCCCACCCACGAAATATCAGACGGTGGGTGTCCCAGGGTCTGCGTATAATAGGTCTGGAACACGCCGAAGCTGGTAATATAACCCCATGTGTTAAAGGTGATCATGTGGGCGAGGGCTACCTGCGACCATGCTGTGAAGCCGCCGTCAGGTGGAGGACCAACAACATCTTTGACAGCCTGTCTGGTGCTGGTCAATGTGCCTTCTTGGCTGGCATTCGAAGGACCAGTATCATCGCCAATGGTCGATTCCTCATCGGCGCGACAGGAGGCCTGTGGTACGGACTTGTCCTCTGTTCCATAGGCCAGTTCTTCCTCAATCCCTCCCTTCTCCTCATCCTCTGTCACCATATTCGTTGGTCACTGTGTGTCGTCAGAGGACTGACAACAAAGACCTGGCCAGCTGTCTAACTGAGACAATTGACTCCAATCAACCAGATGGGATTGCAAAAAGCCCTATGTCACCTGCACCGTGCCGTTCTCAGCTTCTTGCCCATGGAGAAGCTGGCAGTGGAAGATAAAGACAACTTCTTCCCCAGGCCTAATCCGGACCTTGACAGTGAACAACAAGCACTAAGCATGAAAGAATGCGTGTAATTCTTTCTTTTTTTCCCTCTCTCTTTCTTGTTCTATTCCAGGTGTGTCATCTGCTTTTGTCCACTATGTCAATTGGGGACGAAGGCCATGAAGATGCCCAGACCTCAGCAGAAAAGGGACAATGTAGGCGTTGATGCTCCTTTTCAGTCGACTCACTGCAATGAGCGTGAACAAAGAAGTTCGGCCAATTGCCGGCAATTCTTTTTTTTTTGGGGGTCACTTGTCGCATCGGCCAGAGGTGCCGAAGCCCCTCTCGCTCGGGCCGCGGAGTACATGCGGCCTTGCAACCTTCTAAGTTGATGAAATCGAAAACACTGCCAGGGTTGGCTCAGCTTGTTTGACAAGGTTCGCGGCACGCTGCACTCGCGCGGGGCAGGAAGTTGACCCCCGGAGCAGCTCCGAGAGATGTTCTTGCAGATCCCTCGTACACAGATAGATCCTTGATGCTATGAAGAACAGCAGTCGTGCTCTAACAAGAACTGTGCAGTGACTGCGTTGGCTTCATTTCTATACTCTAGACTGTCATGTGTTGTTGTGCTGTCTTTTCCTTTTTCAAACCGTCCATCAAACTATCTATAGCCAAATTTTAAAAGAAAGAACCAGAGACTGTACGGAGTAGCTGCACACGCTTTCTGTCAAAACTGGTGCGCGTATCCATCTCGGAGGGCAGTCCCGAACCTCCACTGTCCAGGACTTCAGGACACTCATTGGCGGCTGGTACGCATACCCAACTTGACACGAAGTGCAGGGAATGAGAGTGTGTATTGGATCTATGCACCTCCATATGAGACTCTTGCACTAAGCCGGCTATGCGCCAGCCGGCTAGCCCATTGACGACAACTTTTTTCACTTATATATACCAGCATTAGACATAACGACACTTGAGACTGGGATTACGTTTTCGACCCCGGCGGCAGTAGATAGTAACCTCAGTGATCCTGGCCATTGAGCATTGCGATGGTGGAAATAACGTCGGCCGGCTCCAAGAGATGCCAGCTAGCGGTGGTCTGTTTTGAACTCGCACCAACGGTGACTGGATATATATGTTCTGTTGGGAGGTCAAACGCCAGGAGTGCACGGAACATGTCTACATAAAAAGATCAATTAGTATGTTGTTCAGGAGAGACCAGAAAAAGAGAGAGAGAGGGAGAGAGGGAGATACCTTCGTCAGTGAAGTCATCCCCCAAGCATAAGACAAAGTCAGGCGCCTGTCCTGGCCTCAATCCGTACTCCTTGACCAGTCGGGAAGCGATGAACCCCTTGTTGACAAACGTGGGTCGAACCTCTAGATTTGCCTTGCCCGACATCACTTCAACATCCCATCTTTTGACCACGGTCTCCTCTAAATGCTTCCGACATTCTTGAGCCTGAAATGCACCATACTCTGGGTCTGCACGCCGATAGTGCCATGTCAACGCAACTCGCTTTCGCTCGATGAACGACCCTTGTGTTCTCTCGGTATAATGTTGGAAGACGTCCATGACTTCTTTCTGCCATCCCATATTGGTTCGCTCAGCCAAATTCTCCCAGTCATCGGAACGAGGCTTTCGACTGAAGCAACCATGTTCTGCACTCAATCCCAGCTCCGGAATATGACCCATCCATTCGTCCAGGAAGGCCTGGTCACGCCCGCTAATGATCCAGACGGCATTCCGAGGATCTGCAGCCAGGCTCTTCAGGTTTCGCAGAACCCGGTCAGATGGTATAGCCGCTTGCGGGTCCTTCACAATCGGCGTGAGCGTGCCATCATAGTCGAACATAAATAGCCGCCGCCGCGCCCTGCGGTACTGCTTGAGCAGTTTCGACCGGTCGAGGGCGGGCGTGGCCACGGACTGGTCAAACGAGGAGAGGTTCGTAAGCAGTCGATGCAGGTATTGCTTGGACCATGTCGACACCGTATTCGCAGTGACATGTTTGTAGAGTTGCAGGTGTTGCGACTTCCTCTCATCGTGATTCATGGTCAATGCTCGATGGATGGCCCCGGCCACGCCGACCAAGTCCCACGGATTGATATAGATGGCATTTGGCAGCGTTCCTGCTGTACCGGAGAATTCAGAAAGAATCAAGGGGCTATAGTTACCCTGTTGGCAGATGATGTACTCCAGGCTGGTCGTATTCATGCCGTCTCGGACTGTGGTGATTAAACCGACATCAGAAATCCGCAACAAGGCAAAATATTCATCTCGCGAGAGGTACTGCGGATAGTACTGAACAGGGGAGAAGCTGAGGGACCCGAAGCGACCATTAATAGCCGATACCAAGTTGGAAATCTGGCTCGCGATCTTGTTGTCAGGGTCCTCCTTCTCCTCCTCCACGCTGGTCGGGCTGGTGACCTGGATGAGGACAACCTTGTCGCGCCATTCGGGGTACCGATCAAGGAACACTTCAAAGGCTTGCAACTTCTGGGCAACGCCGCGCACTCCATCCAATCGGTCACGGCCGACTATGACCTTCTTCCCCGCATACAGTTTGCGGATCCCCTCTACGGCATGTTCGACATTCTCAGACCAAAATGCCCCCTTCTGGACTGCTTTTACGTCGATGCCGATGGGAAAGACGTCAACCGCAACGTGGGCGCCGTATGCATCAACGCCAGCAGAGTTGGAATCGAATCCGAGGATTCGCGTGCAGCAAGAGGAGAAGTGACGGGAGTAAGAGAAAGTTTGGAAACCGATCATGTTGGCACCCAGGACGCCGGTCAAAACCTCCTTGCGCTTCGCCAGACAGCGCATGAACTCGCTGCTCGGAAAGGGAGAGTGGAGGAAGAAACCGATGAAGACATTCGGAATTCGTTGCCGTAACAGGACGGGAAGCAAGAACAGGTGATAGTCGTGAACCCAGACAATATCGCCCTCCTGATATTCCTCCACGATACGGTCTGCGATGACACGGTTCAGCCGCTCATAGTCAGCCCACCACTTCCTCTCTGACTTGCCGTCGGTCGGGCCGTGCTGCTTATAGTGCAGCAAAGGATATAGCTCTCTCTCAGCGTAGTGTCTCCACCTCCCCTGGTCCTTGAGTAGAACGGCATCCTGGGGCTCTTCTGCCTCATCCGTCAGCCACACGGGCAAGATCTGGCCATACCGAGTGGAACTTAGTTGGTTCTTGAGCCGCTCTTGGTCTTCTTTACCAACACTAAACCCTTCCAAGAAGGGGTGAGTGGGCGGCTTGAGACTAGCATCTACAGGAACGGGAGCCACTGCCTTGTTGAGAGGAAGAGTAGTCGAGGGCGGCGCTGCTGCCGCTGCCGCTGTAGTCACCGCCGCCTTCCCTGCGGTATTTAGGGGGATCTCATGTAGGGGGTTCTTCACGTCTTGCGCCGGTTCCACTTCACCAGTCCAACCAACTAAGACATGGGACCACGGCGTTTCATCGGAGGCAAGATGCGCGAATGAATCGAATAAAGCAGAGGTGCCTGGGCGATGTTGTAGAACCTAATTTATTTTGAGAGAGAGTCAGCTGGAATTCCCCGCAGCAATGTCCTCCGACACAAAAAATAATATGGAGACAACATACCCAATCAGAGCCTGGTCTATGGTGAATCTTGTAGGGTATAGCAAAAGCAGCGCTAATGATTCGACCGGTAAGATTCAAGCCAGGATACTGCTCGCGAGGGCCGGGCTCGGGCAGGTTGGGGAAGGAGCCTTCCACGAGGCTCAGGCGGCGCAAGAGCTCCATGGGAGTCTTTGCATCCCTGACGGCCTCTGCGGGGGATGTTGGAGAGCTGACATTGCTATCGGTTCCCTTGATATCGTGGAAGTATGACGGGGCGTCGGTCAAGACAGGATGCTTCTTGTCGGCATCCAGCGTCGGGGTGGCCTCGGAGGCTCTGGCGTAAGCTTCTTCTCCAAGCGTTTTGACTCCGGGGCCGACGAGGAGCGGATTTGGTTGGTCGGCAGGAACGTTGTTTGGACTACCGTCTGGTCCCGAGGACATGGCGGAGGAGGAGACAGATGGAATGTGTGTCGGTCAGTTGGGTGTCGCGGAGTAGCAAAGCGAGGGACACGCTCAATTTTCGCAGGTAAGCAGGGGGGCAGGTCAAGCAGAAATGCTCTGCCACATGGTAAGGAACAATGACTAGGATGAAAGAGGCCCCCAGAGAGTTGTAGAAGGAGCTGGATGGCAGGCGCATGCGCCGACGTACATACGAGGTGCAGGGACAGATAAGATGAGGCGGAAGCTGATGGAATCGGCCGACCGCGAACACGGGAATTAGCGTCCACACAGTGAGCACCCCATCAATGACACGGACAGGACAGCGAGGACGGTGAAAGAAGGGAAAGACCAAAAAAAAAAAAAGACAAGGGAAAGGTCGAAAGGAAAGTAACAGAATCCAGCTCCAGCAGTGAGCCTGGCCGGAGAAAAGGAGGGAAGCAGGGAGGAGGAGCAGCGAGGGGAGGAAAAGGCGAGCAAAGGCGGGATCAGCGGGGGAGGACTTGGTGAGTGAGGTCAACCACCATGCAGGATCAACGAGGGGGGAATTGGCGAGAATGCATACTAATTCCCTTGGAGGAGGATACCTGGTTACCCACTAATAGTAGCAATGATGATTATTAGGGGTGTAATATATATATGTATAGTTCTATACTAGGTTTTACATATCATTAGACGCACCTCGCCAACACACCGACTATGGCGTTGCTTAGCCTGCCAGAGCTCAATTCCGTTATCTTTTTACCCAGCCTAAAAAAAGAAAAAAAAGGTCGGCGCTCATATATCCGTGTCGGCAATAAGAATGGCACTATTCGACAGTTCGGAGATCCGAACAGATGGCAAAAGGTCAGCGTGAACCGGTCGATACGTCATGATTTACCATCATGTTCCTGTCATATGTTCGTAGTGACGATACTAGCTGGTAACGCCGGACGACGGGGCAGAAAAATAAAAAAAAAAACACGGTGAGTTCTCGAGCAGGGCGATCCCGATCTCACCGGTGCGAATTGCCCCCCGAGTCGACATAATCCATAATTAATCCCAGAAATCCATCGCCGTCCAGACCGTTTGGGGCCATTTAGGGCTTTCGGGTCATGCGGGGCTGCTGAGTCATATTTTATGCCTGAGGCCTGAATAGCACGTGATGCTTCGACTGCGCGCATCTTCGACTGGAAGTCTTCCACCGATAATTATATGAACAGATACAGATACACCGAGGAGCTTCTCGTCGCTCGCAATGTCGGGTCCGAACTGACGATCCCTGCGATGCCCTCTCCTTCCCGTCTCTATTCTGCTCGATCCTGCCCCTGTGCCCTCCGTAGTACGCCTCCGCGTACCACCACCGTCCACCGGAAGTTTCATCAGTCCCCAGTCCTCCTCCTATCCAAGGATCCGGTCATCTCGAAAAATAGCCTTCAGAAGACATTGGAAGCGCATCGCTTGTCCAATCGTGCCAGCCTCGTGCGTAAAGTACTGACGGATGTCCCTCCGGAGAAGCGTATCTTTCGGCCTGTCGTCCCATCGGAGAATCTTACCGACCACGCGCACAAGGAGAGTCCCTCGGCGGCGCGGACTGGTCGACTTCCCCGGTCCGTGACGAGAGCTGTGAAGAAACGATCTCCTCAGAAAACTCCTCCGCTTTCCTCCGATGCCTCTGCTACCACTGCACATTCAAGACCGCGGCTGCGATGGGACACTGATGCGAAAGGAAGACGTCCGGAAGAGCGGCCATGGTTAGACTATTTATGTCTCGATGAAAACCCTCGCGGTGCTCTTTCTTATCTAGATGCAGAGATCTATGCTCTGGAAAAGTACCTAACACCAACCCAACCGGAGCAGGCCAACGTGAGTGAACTAGTCCGAGATGTCGCTGGTATACTGGCAGGAATTGTCCCCTATCCTCCACAGGTGGTCGGTTCGCGCCGCACAGGAATGGCCGTCAGCCATTCCGACGTGAGCTTTGTTCTGCCCGTACTTGAACCGGAGACAGCCGCGTCCGATCCGTTCAGGAAACCGAGTCCCACGCGCCCGAAAATGATCGGCTCCTTCGCGGAACTCCTACAGCGCGTGGAACGTGTTCTGCACCAGAACCCGATGTTCGCGGGCCAAGTTCATATGTCTGCGACGCGGTTCCCCGTTCTATCTGCCACCCATCGCTACACTGGCCTCCAATTGCGGTTCTACTGTGGCCCCGGCCTGGATCTTCCCTCGTCTGTCGAACGGATCCAAGATTACCACGCCGAATACCCCTCCCTGCGACCGCTGTATATGACGACGCGATTGATACTGGAGTCTCGGGGTTTATTTGGCGCTCACGCATCCTCTGTTGGATCGGACGCTCTTCTGATGATGGTCGTGGCCTTCTTGAAAATGAACCACGGCCGTTTCCAACGACGAACAGACGGTCTAGGTGAATCACTTCTCGCTATCTTGCAAGCGTACGGAGAACAGACAGACCTTCAGAACACAGGCATCTCGATTGACCCTCCTGGCTTCTTCAGCGCCGACACGCTCCGAGCCGCAGTGGGAACGCACGGCCACCACCCCGGCTCTATACCAGCCCACTTGCGCGGCCAACGTTCACTGATCAACCTGAAAAGGACAGCGCTCGCCAGACGCAATTTCCCCGTCGCACAGCGGTTGTGCATCCAAGACCCTAGCCACTACATGCGGGATCTGGGCCGTTCGTGTACGCGGACCGTAGAGCTCCAGGCCGCTTTTGCAGACGCTTACTCTCGTTTGCGGACGTCCATTGATCGGTGGGACGAGGCGCAAGCCGCTAGACCTCTTGAGAGTATTCTCACACATGCCTTGCGCGCGAACTTCCGCGATTTTGAGCGGGTACGTGCGAAGGTTGCTTACCCTTCCAAAGAACCTTTAGCCGCGCAGCTAAGGAAGAACTTCCATTCTATTTAAATGAAACGTCTCTCTGTCTGCACCCTTTCGTCCTGTCTGTCATTATAGTGGCGCGGTTAGTGTTTTAAGACTACCAGGAGACAGCCTTTTTGCTGAGAGCGTATAAAATGAATGGCCTGATAATTATGCCTGATCCCTCTTACGTAGAGTTGAGTAGTACCCTTGCAGGCATGGGTATGCCGGGACCATTTCATCAAGCCATATACGCTGCACCATGCACAATATTGTAATTACTGAAACAGACATAACAACCGGGTGATAACTCCTCGCAATAATTTTATTAAATACCTCTTCTTTTTAAGCGTTACTCAACTTATCAAATTTTATCGATCATCGAAAGTTAGCGAAACAAAAAAAAAAAAAAGCCCAAGACGGTCAAGACAAATGAACATCGCCCGGCGTCGCTCAGGAAAGCAAAAAACTCCCAGTTATATACTGCTATTATTATTGTAGGTTAAGTTTCGGCGTCAAGCCCATAGAAAGGAGATTGAGACGTTGACACAAGCAATAGAACGACGGGACTTGGAACATGGCAAAACACAAAAAAGAATCTCTGAGCTGTTGATCGAAACAAGTTAATACAAATATGCGAATGGAACGGCTAAAAGAGTACGCCTCGGACGGACCTGGGCGGTCACCGGCCGCTGTTGTCATCGTCGTGGTTTGGATCGGGTTTTCAAAGAATAGTGATTACGATTAATTGCTAGTCGTTGTCAGTAGACTGTCTTCACTGAAAGGCTTCTTGCCTTGAAGGTACTCACTATATTTCAATTGGAGAGATTTGGTCAAGAGCATAGAGCCAATTTCCTCCCTGTTCTTCTTTCTCGAGCCTGGTATCAAACAAATTAGAATCAAAGGCAACCCGGGGAAAAGGCCAGGATGTCACTAACCAGTCATAAGGCCACAAAACGAGATGCCCTTGAACTTGATTTAAGAGTTCTTCCGCGTATGCCTTATCCATGATCTCATCGGACGCATGGAAATCCCTCCTTGAGCTGTGTGTTGCTCTCCGCTTTCGTCTCCATGCCTGGGATGAAGAAGCATTCCGATTCAAAGCGTCTGAATAATCAACAGGTGGCGGATTATTGGATGGCTTTTCAGCTTCCTCTCCGGCATTAGCAACGGCAACGTTATTACTTCCCCCGTTCGGCTGATTCACATCAGATCCCTTCGACGCTGACCCATCATCAACCGCGGACGTATTTCCATTCGTCGGACTAGCTGGCTGTAGGTTATTTTCGCTGCGACTTTGTTCCGAAGTCTGTTTCTTAGTCTTTTCGTCCAGCACAGATGGTTCAGACTTCCACGCAAGGGGGCTTTGCCCCTTGAGCGCCTGAACAGGTGAGACCACACTAGGGCCTGTCGATTGCTTCAATAGAGACGGTTCGGACTGGGTCGCTTTAACACCGTGCTGGGACTGCATTTCGTCGAACCGCTCGCCGTAGGCCGCATACTCTTTATACTCTTTCCAGGATTTGACTTCATTGTCAGGCATGCAGCGGAATACAGAGCGGAAAATATTCGTGTTCTTCTCGGCAATAGCATGCCAGGTGTCAAGGTAGAACGCCTCATTCACGGGATCCTTCATACAGTCCCTATCGACAAAAATACGCTTCGAATATTTTGCGGTCAGTAGGCGTTGAGGCTTCGAAGAGTCAGCATTATCCTTCGATGCCACTCCGTGGAGGCCATTCTCAAGCTCAGGATCAACGGGCGAAGGTGAGCGGAGAGGAGACGACGCTCCATTCACGTCCTGCATTGTTTGAATGCCATTACTCGTAGATAGGGGACTCAGGTTCGAATTATTTGATTCTGGATCCCGTGGGGTCTCCCCGCGTGACGACCGTTTAGGTTCCTTCATAACACCTTTACCTTCGGCAGCAATAGGTGAAAGCAACACTTCCCGATTGGGACTCAAGTACAGGGAGTCCCGTGCATCATCGAATCCGACTTCGGTGGCTGACTTTAAGTGATCAGGCCCATCTCCATCGACATCCTTCTGGTGGTCGGGGTTGCCAATAACCCGGGGGTCCGTCGTCACTCTCTTATTTGTTCTGAGATTGGGATTGTTTCCTTGCTCCCAGTCAATGTCGTGGTTGAAACTGTGTACATCTTCAGAACGTGAAATGAACTCGTCTTGAATACGATGCCGGCGTTCCATCATTTCCCTTTCATCCTGTTTCTGCTCGAAATCGGGCTCGTCTGGGCTTCCTTGGGGCTTGGGTCCCTCTTCCGCTATCTGAATCTTCCGTAGTTCTTCTTCCGTTGTGATATCATGTTCCAGTAACTCATCCACGTCTATACCAAGGTGTTCCCTCATGAGGCGCATGCGAAGGGTATGAGGGAATCTTCCAACAAGGTACGGTTGGTTGTTCATAGTAGACCAAATCATGTCTGTATCACGCACAATAGCCGCAACTTCGGAGTCTCTTGACCCTAGCATAGACCGCTCATTGATGTTTGCAGATCCAATAATCGCAGCCCGATCGTCAACGATCATACATTTCGCATGGATATAAAGCTGTTCCGTGACAAGATTCTTCTGCGGTCCTATTTTGCCCCAGGCTCGAAGGCTGTAGAATTCAATATAATCTTCCGGGTCAATACCAAGATTGCGTATTCGTCCGAACAGGGACGTTTCGCCACGGCATATGCTGCGATACTGACACTGCATGATCAAACGGACGCTTGTCCCGCCCTCACTATCAACCGTATTTTGGAAACCAGGCATCAGTGGAATGATGATGACCGCTCGCCAACATTCCCCATTTTTGGCTGCCCGAATGATACGCTCAACCAAAGCATCTCCGATCTGATTTTCAATCTTCCGCCCACCTATGTCGGAAGTGGAAATGAAAAACTGATTCTCGATGTGAACGAAATGCTCAGATTCTTCAATCATTTTGACGTAGGCATTCATGATGCTGTGCTCGGTGACATCCGGAGTCCCAGTAGACCACGAGCTGCTGGAGCGAAGGAGCTGTACTTCGCACGTTCCATCCAAATCCAGGGCTTCCAAATCCGCATCATTGAAATCGGGAGGGGGCAAAAGGAAGGGAGTCGGGCGCGTCGGCTTCCTCTGACGTAGGATATAGTTCCATCTTTGAACGAAGTGGCGCGTGAGATCCCGCGCCGGTTGACCAACTACGTGCATGGAAATATCGTGCCATGGCATCCGGGGCACGACACTGCGATCGTACATCTCTTCGTAAGGTTTGTCGAGATCGTAGAAATCCTGGATTCGGGGATTGGAATAGTCCTTACCCGGCCAAAGTTGGCAGTGGTCAGTATCTTTAGGTCCATCCGGAGTTTCGAATCCCGTCGGTTTATCGTCTACCAAGGTGTGCTGCGGGGTATCCCACCGGCCAAAACACAGGTCGATTCCTCCGACAAAAGCTAGCGTGTGATCAATGATGCAGAGTTTCTCATGATGCGCCCAGAAGAAGGTGTTCTGGCGGAATTGGTTTGGAGATCGCTGCACGAAGATATTCGGATGAAGGTCAAGAAGAGAGAACTTGGAGTACTCTGAATCAATGGGGATGGCAGAGTTGATATTTCGATACATGATGACGAATATCTTCACCCCTTCGCGAGCCTTTCGCTGCAGAAGCCTGTCTAGTCGCCATTTCTGGCTGATCGCGGCTGGCCGGCGCATGTACAGCTCGGGACTTAACCACCAGTCATGGATGTAGATAACATCCTTCGCTTGGTTGATCGCTCGTGAAACAAGCCACATATGATCCCGTCCATCCACTAACCACTGCGCAAAGCAATTATGGCGGACAGGCGCGAAGCTGTCAAAACGATTGGGTCTGGACCACAGCGTGTTACCAGTCATGAATCTTATAGAATCCTCAAACTGGTGTAGTTGCCGCTCATTCCGTGCCAACAATCTGAGTCTCCTCTCCGAGTTCTCGAGTCTCAAAGTGTGATGCTGTGGGTGTCTTGCAGACTCCTTGGCGGACTGTGCGAGTTCTTTGGCCTTCTGGTTACGTAGGCTGATCTTCTGTGACTGAATTTTGAAAAAGGGGTCTACCAGGAAGACATCGTAGATGTTCATCTCTTCAGGTGAATCAACGCAGACGACGTAGCTGTGTCGAACCAAAAACCACTTCGGAGAATGCCGCTTTTTTATCAATGACGGGGTCAAGTTCCTTCGGAAATCGAGACCCTTGGAAGACTGAATCATTAAGAACCCTTCTTTACCGTGATAACCCCCTTCGGCGGCGAGACGAACACCTAAGGCAGAGAGCTCAAGAAATCTACACAGACGGTTGCTGTCCGGCCGGAACATTAAGAACCGAATCATCTTCTGTAAATAGCCTTCGAGTTTCTTTCGCTGATGCTCAGGATATGTTTCTCTCCTCGCTACTGGGCCCTCCGCTGTTCCTGCCGCCCCTGAAGCGCCAGCTGCTGCGTCGCCTTCTTGGGCATTATGCCCAGTGGATTTCCTCCGCGATGAGCCACCAAACGATCGGTGAGACTGGTGCTGGTGTTGCCTTTTCTTTCTGGGCGTCCTCTCATTACCGCTCGTGGCGTCAGCTGTTGTATCATCAGCCGCCTCATCTTCCTCGTCCTCTGCTTCACTGTCTAGCCCGCGGACTCCTCTCAAGTAGGGAAACACGCTCTTTGGCAAACGGGGAAGGTGTTGGGTTCCTTCAGTGCTCTTCATTTGGATATACTTTTGGGTGCCAAGGTGAAGTTTGTATTTCAAATGCAGATTTGCGAAGTCTCTCAGCGTCCGGTGGATAACCCATTTCATGCGCGTCAGACCACTTCCATACTCAAGCTCGATTTTGAAAACCCAATGACGATCTCCAGAGTGGGAATCGATGCGACTATCCGTGACCTTGACCTTTAGTTGCTCAAGGAGTATGGGAATGCGCTTGCTCCCGTGCTCGTCCCGCTGGAACATGCTCGCTATGATCAAAGCAGCAGGAATACCGGAGGCTAATTCAGCTAGCAGCTCAGCAGACTTCGCCTGGTCGACAGTGCTGGTATCTCCCTTACGGCGCTGCCCCATAAACTTAAGTCCTGTCATGATCTGCCTCCACCTTTGAGCACTGAGACTGCTGCCGCGATCTGCTCGGTGTCGTTTCCAGGACGCTGCGATGCCGTCGGCATATTCAGAAGGCCCAGCGAAAGAGGTGAGTCGTCTAATATTTCCGGGGCGCCTTTCCTCCTGCTCTGGACGCGCATCCCGCCGACCGGTGGAGGGCGAGCCATGAGGATTGATCTGCCAAGTACTCCGTCGCCTCCAGCCTGTCTCCCTGTTGAGCCTGTCACGACCCTCGTCCTCTGACACACCTTCGCGGTGCTGATGAGAAAAGTCGGTGACGTCTCCTCTCCGTGGGAAGAAACTGGAACGCTCAAAATTCGCAAGAAGCGATGACCGGCGACCCAGTGCTTTCGGTGTCGATGGAGCTGTTTGAGGCTCTCCGTCCTCCCGTAGCTTTTTTCGGCGGCCCTTCTTTTTCACCGGTCGGGCCCGATGCTCACCACCGCTCTCTTCAGCATCAGCATCGACGTCGCTTCCCTCATCCAATGTGTTTGGAAACCGAAAATCTCCTCTCTCCGAAGTGGGGGTCGTGGCATTATCGTTGTGTCTCGGGTCAGTTTGCCCACTAACCGTCGCTCCGCTGGCTGTGCGCGATTGGGAGGTAAACGTTGGCGACGTGGCGAATGCTTTGAACTTGGTGAAGAGCGAGTGTTTCCCTTTCGACAACTGGTCGGCGTCATCCTCGATAATCGATGGAGGTTTAGACCTCGACTGTTGAGGGGCACCAGTATCGTCTCGAACAAACTGCACACTCGAACGGGGCCGTGGGCCAGGTGTTTCCGGCAAGGACACCGGCTTGCGGTGGCTGGTCGAGAGTTGACGGTCGTCCTTGGGACTGTTATGAAGCTGAGGACTCAACGGTGCAGGCCCGTCCTTGGGAGTGGTATCCAGCTTTCTTCCAGACACATTCGAGGCAGGTAGTTGACCATCCTGGCCGTTCTCCCGCGCAGGAGTCTTCTCAACCTTGGTGTTCTCAGCACTAACCGTCCGGGTGGCATTTGGAGTCTCGTGGTCGGCAACAGCGCCAACAGCGCCCGTCTTCTCGTCCAGCTTAGTTACTGCCGAAGGATCATCTTCAGTTCGAGAGGGAGGAGAGGACGATTGCTTCGGGCCGTCTGACGTCGACAGTGGCTTGGGCATGTCCGCAGTGGAAGCAGTCGAATCGTGATTTGTGCTCCGTGGACTGTCACAATTCGTCGCAAGAGCCATTTCCGTAGCAGCCATGTCGCCTTCTGAGGAACCGGTTGCACTGACAGCACGTCAGGCAACCGCATACGGAGTCGAGAAATATGTACCTTTCAGCAATCCTCACGTGCAGCACATGTCAACGATGTCAATGGAAGGCACAGAGTTAACAAAGTCAAAAAGGGGTCACATGAAGGCAAAGAATCCAGCCGACCTTGGACTCTCAGGCGCTAAATGAGGTATTAGAACGAAACCCGGGAATGCAGGGCGAATGTAGTAGTCAGATAGAGTTGTATCCCTGACGGGGAGGAAGGCTAGTCCGCGAAATCACCGCCTCACGCCCCGTTGTAAGGATGCTGCTAAGAGCGAATAGGCTCGTTCGGGTGGCTGGCTTTCCCCGTGGAGGTCGGAAGAAGGTACCTCCTGAGTATCCCCGGGTCTTTCGTAAGGCATCGTCCCGCGTACGATACGAGACATTACAGCTCATTGCTCCCAGGCACAGCGGGACGAGCCGTTCGCCAGTCGTCGCTAAGTCGTCGTCAGCCCTGTACAAACCAAGTCCCTAGATCCACAACGTGTGGCTGGTGAACACGAATGTCGATAACATCCCCGCCGGCTTGCTGTCCACAGGTGTTACTAGCACCCCGCGTTGCTTGGTGCCAATACAGACAGGTCTCTCTTGAGTGGTTTCGAGAATGGCAGACCCATTGAAGTCCCACGACGCCTCCTCTCCCATCTCCAAAAAGACGTACCCCATTGCGGGTATCTCGACAACAGTCTTTGGCCTAGATGAACTTCCTGCGCAAGGCTCCGAAGTTGCATGCCTCTGGCTCCTGCACCCGAGATTGGCCACCCAGGAGCGGATGACTGCAATTGGCGCCGCAGCAATCATGGACTGGAACGCTAGAGTTCGGGATGGCCGTACTACTTCGGCAAAAGGGTTGATTGCCGTCTCATTTGATCAGAGGAATCATGGAACGAGAATGATCGATCCCATCGCCAACGAAGGCTGGCGACAAGGGAACCCCCGACATGCGCAGGATATGTTTTCCATTTTCCGTGAGTTCGCCATATTGTCTATACCTACTATAGAGTACTACCCTTCCGTGCTTCCCAATCTGCAGCATGCTGATACATTCGCCTCGCCCTACGCATCATGCAGACGGTACAGCCCAGGACGTATCCGACCTCATTGACTACCTCCCATCATACATTTTCCCCAGATCGGAGCGCACACTTTCAGAGAACCTTGTGCTTGGTGTTTCTCTTGGCGGCCATTCGACCTGGCACTGTCTCCTGCACGACCCCCGGATTAGCATCGCGATCCCCATCATCGGCTGCCCCGACTACATAAACCTGATGGCAGACCGTGCGCGACTGTCGAAATTACCATCATGGACCAACAGCGACCCGACTGGCTCCCAGTTCATCGGATCTGAGGCTTTTCCTCACACTCTCGTAGCCGCCGTCCGCAAATATGACCCCGCCGGTCTGTTTCTAAGCCACACCACCAGCCTGAACGAGACGTTCAGTCCACTACGAGAAGGCCCGCTGCCCGAACCGACCGACAAGGAAAAAGATAGCCTGCGGCCATTGTTGACGCGCTGCCTTGCAGGCAAGAGGATTCTAAACTTGTCGGGCGGACGGGATAAGCTCGTGCCGTATCATCGGGGGGAGGCGTTCCTGTCATGGCTCAAGAAAGCCATTGCGCCGGATGGCTGGTTCAGTGACGGTGGTGTCACTTTTGAGGACGTCATTGATGAAAACGCAGGGCACGAGGTGACCCCCAAGATGACACTCGAGGCAGTTCGGTTCATCAGCGAGTCGATAGAAGCCACCAGCTCTAGTCCTAGGGAAGCTGGCTTTGTCCGTGATTCCAAGATATAACTTTACGTATATAGTTCCCTCACTAGCATAGATAGAACATAGAACATGACGACGACACTACAAAGTCAGAATTGTGGGGTGTGTAACCTCCCCTCGGTGGTGCCTTCGGGAATGAATAAGCTTGCAGTTGGTACCCGTTTCATTGGGCATACACAAAGTGATCTACACTGTTGGAGAGGAAGCAAAGGCTAGGTTTGCCTGCCGTATGAAGATACGATAGTAACAGAGGAATTGGGCTTCACCGATTACCTCCATGTACAAGTACATAGCACGTTGCCGTGAAGAGACTGGCAGAGTCGCAAGAAGGTAGGTAAGAACAAATTCGTCCTCATAGCATCTGTTGCGAAAAATAAAATCGTGAAGACGTTCGAAGGCTATGCTATGTTTGTTGCACACAGAAACCTTTTGAAGTATCTGAACCGGATTTAAAGCCTATTCGCGGCTCCCTATTTTCCTTTTCTTTTGACGCCCTTCTCGCTGTAAAATAGAACAGGTCGTCCGATTACCACGACCAGACGTAGCGCTGTAACAACCACGCCAATTCCAGTCTCATTCCCAGACACGCAACTCTTTATTTTGCCCCGTTTATGCGACCAACTCGATGACACCACCTGCTTCCTTGATCTTTCGCTCGGCATCACGGCTAACGTATCTGGCGCGGACAACAATAGGGATCTCGGGAATACGGCCCTTGCCCAGAACCTTGGAGTAACCAAGAGACAAGAGATCGATGACCGGAGCCGTGTCGGTCTTCTGGCCACTCACGTACGCGTCACGCTGCTCGGAAGGAACGAGAGACCACAGCTAAATCAAGAAAAATGTCCCATCAGCCAAACTGTCCACCACAGGATGAATGCCGGCCAATCGATCTCCTCCGTCCATCATTCATCTCCTCTCCACCCTTTAATTCTCCCTTTTCTCTTGCTTGCCAAAATGCACGGTCGTAGGGAACGGGTCTCGCAAATTCCTCAACGTCTTCGCAATTTCAACTTAAGACAACGTACCTTGTCGAGGTTGATTGTGGGCTTCCAGAACTGCTGGTGCGTCCTGTGGAAGTATCTCATGCCGACCTTACCGAAGTAACCAGGGTGGTACTTGTCGAGGTTGGTACGGTGGTGGTGCTGACCACCGGCCATACCACGACCACCGGGGTGCTTGCGGTGCTTGCCAATACGACCTTTACCGGCGGAGACATGGCCGCGGCTATATGAAAGAAGAAAGGAGCAAATGGTCAGTCTTCATCCATATTTGCAATGCAACTCTTCGGACGAGATCGAAAGTATCATCGTTTTCCCCCCACTAGGTGCAGAGCTTTCGGCTACGGCACTCAAGGCCGCGCAAAATAGGGCATTCACGACTCACTGTTTCCTTGTCTGCGTGAAACGGGTAGGCATCTTGTCGACGGTGTTGCGCTCGACAAGACCGGTCTGGGTGTTTTGGCGATAGGGATGCGGTTGTTGATGCTGCGCTCGAGGATCGGAGTTAGAGTGTGCGGCTAGACCCGTTCGCTTGACGGGGCTAGGGTCAAGCCCTGACATTTCTCAGTGACCGGTCACGTGGGGTGCTACGGCGCGTCTGCTTCGGAGTAACTCCGGACTCGTCTCCGCTCACCTCTAGTCCAAGTTCACAAGGATCTGCATCTACTTCAGCAGTCCACGGAGCTTATACACACTATTTCGGGGTCTAAAGTTGCTCTCTACTGCTCAATGATGCAGCACGTCGCTTCTTCTGGAGCGTGTAGTTGATATATAACGCGGTATGCTATTACAGAAGCGATGAAATAAGTGCATGCGAAATTTGCGACTTTACCGGAAGCATGTATTTGTACAACATGTTCCCTGGTATCTTATTCTCACTTTTGCTAACTAACGTGTCCGGCAAAAAACTTGGACAGACTACTTAAGGTCTCACTAGTTGAGCGCGGGGGAGGGCTAGAGATGAAACCCTGTCTGATCCAAGCGGGCAGTTTCCCTTGCACACGGGGCGTGTCATACCTTTTATCGATCATGATGATGGCAGCGTAATCATTTCGGTGCCGGATCGCCCGTCCGATGCTTTGGTTGACAGCGCGCATGCATGCATTCTCGTAGAAATCTCTCCCTGCCGCTTTTGCCATAGCCTTTCTGTGCTCCTCGGGTCCAAGACTCTGCTTGAAAGCCTTCTCTTCAATGTATTTTATCTTCGCCTGCCAGACTGCGCTGCGTACGTTGGGAAAAGGGAGGCCAATTATGAGTACGCCCCTGCCAAGCTTGTCGGAGAAGTTAATGCCCTCCGAAAGCCTTCCGCCGACGACAGAGAGAAGCAAAGCTCCTGAGCCCGACTCAACAGCCGTCGTGTATTCTTGAAGCAGCTCCTCGGTTTTGGTAGCGGCTCCTCGTGATTCATAGAGAATAGGTTTGCACTGTTCAATCAGACTGAGTGTTGACTGGCCTTTATCGCCATCGATAGGCTTCTCCCATACACTCAGAACTTGACTTAAGTAATCATAGCTGGGGAAAAAAGAGACAACGCCATCAGGAATAACCCGACAAAGTGCGGCAACGCTTTGTCCAAGATCAACTATCTGAGATGTGTTAGCATAATTCTTCCTTCTGCCGCTCTGAGGGAGCTAAGATGAACAGTAAATACACGAGGTCGTTCGCAAAAACCCTACCATTTTTTCAGAGTCGCGTGCATCGTAAGTAAAGTTGAATTCTGAGCCTCGAACGCCCCTGACCAGGGATTGTGCCACTAGATTTTTTAGTGGGATGACGTGGCCGTAGCTGAAAGTCTCCAGTCGATCAGGTGGAACGTAGGAAAAGAGATGATTTGTATAGTCCGTCATCTAAGAGGCCCGTTAGCGTCACAACAACCAAAGAGGACTGTACATTATATTTACAGGTGACATAGTTCCGCCTGCCAATATTACTGCCCTGGCGTCTTCAACGATCTCCCGAAAATGATTTGTTGGGTCAAGGAGCATATATCTCAGTTGAATATCGCCCTGGCTCTTCAGATAAAACAGCCGTCCTTCAGTGGACGGATTCATGAGCGACAAAAGAAAGCTCTGTATTTGAAAGAGAACAGGGGCTGTCTGTTTCTCTTTTGGATGGCTACTCGTCTGGGCCTGTGAGTGTTCGGAAAACCCGTCAACCTTCCTTGCCAGCTTACTTTCCTGTAAGTATCGTGACAACTTGTATGGGTTGATCTGGTCGACGCCCTTCCCAGCCATAAGGTCGGAAGGTTGTACAGAACCTTCAGAAGCCCCCTTACTTTCAAGGATAGAGCGGAGATGAGTCGCAATTGATCCAATGAGCCTGATGACTTGGGCAATATAAGACCTGTTCTTCCCTTTTAATCGCGTCTTAAATCTTCGTGCATACGCCGTCAGCTGGGTCAGCGCCAATTGAAGCTGCCCGAGAGTGACAGTGACAGAATGAATATTGGATATCGCATCCATGAGATTGTGGGCCTCGTCGATGATTATAACGTGGCCCTTTATTGAAAGATTGAGGGCTTCTCGAGCCGACTTTTGCAGCAGCAGTGGATATGGGAGGGTGATGATCTATTTGACACTCTTAGCAGGAGTCCAGCAGTCATATAGTCACAGAAGTATGGCCTCTAACCTCACTGTATTTGACTACAGAACGTGATGCGTAGTACGAGCAAATACCTAGCTGCTTGCCAACTTTTCCCAGGTCCTCGATGTCTTTAACACTAGCCAACGCATGATCGCGAAACTCTAGAGTCAGAGCTTCGTTGTCTTTCGACGGTAAGTAAGGACAACGCATTTGTACACCAACACCAGTTTGCTGCAGATCAAGGCACCGTTCATTGATTGCAGTTGCATTTTCGAGAGCGAGTACTTTCGGATTTATGCACAGGTTCTTCCGAGATCCAAGAGGGATATGTTTCACACGTTCCTCCAGTTGCAAAACTTCGTCGTGATTATGTACGTCTAGGTCCTCCGGTATGCTAGACGGGAGAGTCACTCGTCGCAGCTCATTTGAAAACTGCGTTAATTGGGAATGCGTCCTCGAACAGTAGAATATCTTGACCTCTTCATCGTCCGCATCTTGATATTCGGAGGGTTCAGAGGCCTGACCATTGAAACGTTCGAGCAAAGCCAGCGTACTAGCAGACAGGCCATTGTAATGATCTGGTGCGCTCGCAGTCGACTTGAGCTCTTCACTTTCGCTGTCATATTCTTCAAGAGCAAATTGACTGTCATCTTGTGCCTGGAGATCCAGAGAAGGGGAAGTAAATTTCTGTGAAACCATGAGCGTCAAGCATCTTATCAATTTCAGGGTCATAGGCCGTCCCATACTTGCTTCTTTTTAGGTCTCTCTTCTAAGGTCCTTTGCTTTTCCTCTTCTCGTCGAGCTTTTGCCAGTCGCGCTTCTAATTCTTTTTTCCTCTCAGAGATTGTCCGACGAGATTCGCGCTTCGCGTATTCCAGCATCCACTCTGGTTCGTCATTATCACCTAGGAGGCAATTAGAATCTGTAAGAAATCAAGCCACACACTCTGTCCAGACAGACATATTGCACTATCCGCGGTCTCCTGGAAAGATTTGCGCTTATGGTTGCGCAGCCATGTTAAGGAAGAACATATTAGGCTCAGAGATTTCCCCTGAAGAAACGAACTCAGCGACTATCTTTGGACGAGGAAGCACGACAATGCCATACGGTACCTGTGACGAAAGCTGAGTCAGACCTGCAAATAATGGACTGTGGCAGAATGCTCAAAGCATACTGGCTTACCAGTGGGGGATTCAAATACGGCGACCTTCCCTTCTTCCAAACAGCCATACAGTGCTCGCATAAATTGCAGCTGAATATCATACGGGGAGTAAGGGTGATGGAAATCTTCTGCCTGCAGCTCCATGGTTCTGGGTAGACGGACCAATGATACTCACTGCTTATCTAGTACTAGTAGGTAGAACTACCATACTATGCAGTACCTAAGCATGTACCTAGCGTAGGTCCCGCAGCAACACTACTCACTATTATTGCTGTGGGATGGTGGCTGTGGAGAGACAAGGGAAGATTCGAACGCTAATAACTCCAGAGAGCATCAGCCACGATCTTGTAGATTTGGCGCCTTGCTGATCCTGGATGTCAGACGGACAAGGCCTGAGAAGTGACCTAGGCTGAAAAGCCGTCGGGCAAAGGCTCGTATGCAGAACAGAAGCGAAAAGTGACAGGCCTAAATCTTACCTAAGTTGGCTACCGACTCCCGAGATGTTTTAGAGTCAGCGGCTTCGCTCCCGGGCAGAGCATCCAATCCAAGAGTTTGCAGCCTGCATTTGGCCTAAGCCTTCATCTTGGGAGGCAACAGACTGCGCCAACGGAAGCTATCATGTCGTATTCTGAACATAGGAATAGTTAACCCTGGGTTATAATTAGATGCACTCTCGCTGCTGGTCATCCTTTTCTTGGTGGAGAAGCGCTAGTAAGCACTATCAAGACTTTTGCAAGCTTGGCGGGTCCTACTTTGAACAACTGGATAATAAGACCAGTGACAAAAATAACAATAATAATAAATAACAAAGAGCACGAGCTGACAGGGATGCACACAGCATGAGTACACAGAGACGAGTAAGGCTCACCGTCATCATCTTACATTGAGGCACCCATAGGGACTCGGGATGCATGTCGCTTTTGTATTCTGGCACTTCTTCTGTAGATAGTCTGCCCCACCATCTGCACTTGGAAATGATTAATTATCTGTTCCGTATTTAATGTTAATTATTATTAGTATGACAGCCGCTGCTGTCGTCGCGCTCCGTCTTGCTTTTGCGTGATATTCCTTCCCCGTGCCTTGGCTCTTGGGCATCTAAAGCTCTCGGTAATTGGAGAGCGCCCCTTGTCGGACATATCAACCATTATTTTTGTTTTTGTGTTTGTTTTTTTTATTTTGTTTCGTCATTATTATTAGTCTCGTTTTTGCTTTTATTTTTATATATACTTTTGGGGTCATCTCCTGGTGTCCGTCCTCCGACTCCGAACCATATAACTACCTAGGGTTTAGTGTCTCCTTTCCTTCATCTCCCCCGCTCCGAGGCGCAATCTGCCCATTTTATTTTCGCTCCTGAACGGAGGAAACCCTTTCAATCCAGAATCCGATCCTGCCTGTCCAAAAAGAAAATAACCCAAAAATACGAGGACTTCAAATTTACCGGACGCAAGGAAGCAAAATTAAAAAATTACAGAAAAGAAGTAATAGTTCGTCCAGTCGGGCTCCGCAGATGACGAGCCAGCCGCATGGGCTCAGCGCAACCTGGTATCCAGGGGGCCAGGATGATTTTTACATGCCCGAAGTAATATCACCTGCTCCTCAAAGGTTTGCATACCCTTCATTCTTCACCATGATCATCGATTCTGGTTACTCATGGAGATTGCTAGGGTAATGCCCGAAGTACCAGAAAGCATGCAGGATAATCTCGCGCATC
The DNA here is from genome assembly GCA_002242795.1 of Byssochlamys sp. BYSS01. Classification (NCBI taxonomy): domain Eukaryota; kingdom Fungi; phylum Ascomycota; class Eurotiomycetes; order Eurotiales; family Thermoascaceae; genus Paecilomyces; species Byssochlamys sp. BYSS01. The sequence continues at coordinate 285,261 of NIXA01000030.1, forward strand.
TCGAGCAACAAGCTCCTCGGACTGCTTCGCTGCACCACGGTGCCCCCCACTACCCTGAGCGCTCCACCTCGACCTCTGGCGTTCCTTCCACGGTCGCCCAAGAACGATCCCAAAGCTACTACGATTATTATGGCTCCTCGAACTCCTATGAATCACCTCGCGGCCCCGCGAGCCACCATGGCCCCCCCTCTGCTTTCCCCGTCCTGCGAAACCCCCCTCCGAACGTACCGCCGACGGACGAAGATAGGGAAGCCAACCTAGAAAGGGCAAGGCCAGCAGTGTTGTCGTCGAGTGACCCCGATATGCAGCTGGCCTGGGCCCAAGATGCTCTCGCTTATGTCGACATTGCTATGCAAAATGAGGCCCGTCTGTCGCTCTTTCAGCCACCGCGACCCCAAACTCCCCCCGTCGAACGCCAGTTGAAGTCAGATGCTATGAATATCGTCAAATTTCTAGCCGACCAGCATCATCCCAAGGCGGAATTCATCAAGGGCACCTGGCTCGAGTTCGGCAAGTTCGGTTTCCGCATGGACAGGAAAGAAGCATTCCTCTGCTATTCAAGAGCGTCGGAGAAAGGGTATCCTCGAGCGGAATATAGGATGGGCATGCAGTTTGAGAATTCCAATGAGCCCGAAAAGGCCATCAAATACTACGAGAGGGGCGTTACTTTGGGAGATTCTGCTTCTTATTACGTATGGCCCTCTTTTCCCTGTCGATATCATAGGGCATTGCTAATTTTTTTTTTTTTTCGTCTCTGACGATAGCGGCTCGGTATGATGATTTTGCTTGGACAGCATGGGCAACGCCAGGATTACCATATCGGATTAGACTACATCCGTGTAGCCGCGCAGACCAGCGACCAGAATGCCCCGCAAGGAGCTTACGTATGTGATGATGGTCCATTTTTTGTGCTCAAAGTCTAACGACATGTGCGCAGGTGTACGGTATGCTTTTGGCTGGGGAGCTGCCTCAGGTGAATGTCCCGGAATCCTACCTTCCAGTTGATGTCAATGCCGCTCGCGTCAACATCGAGAAGGCCGCCTACCATGGATTTGCCAAAGCTCAGGTCAAAATGGGCACCGCTTACGAACTTTGCCAGCTTGGCTGTGATTTCAACCCTATGCTATCGCTACATTATAACTCTTTGGCTGCACGTCAAGGCGAACCCGAAGCGGAAATGGCCCTGAGCAAGTGGTTCCTGTGCGGTCACGAGGGGATATTCGAAAAGAATGATGAGCTCGCTTTCACCTATGCTCAACGTGCTGCTCAAAGCGGTCTTCCCACCGCTGAGTTTGCTCTAGGATACTTCTACGAGGTTGGGATTTTCGTTCCGGTGGATATCAAGGAAGCCAGAAGCTGGTACAGTAGAGCTGCTTCGGGCGGCAATAAGGACGCGAGCGGCCGGATCGAAAGCATCTCCCGGTCGAAGACTCTGTCCAGGAAGGATCATGAACGAGTTGCAATTGCACGAATCAAGTCGCGGTACGGGTCTCAAGCTCGACCGGGCAATCTGCCTCCAACTCAAGAAACGCTTGAGATGCCCGACCCTTCGAAGATGAGCATCTCAGATACTCCCAATGTCCCTCCATACTATGGTAGATCCGATTCCCGCCCTCGAGTGTCTCAGCCAGGTTATCCTGTATCAGACCCGCGGCCGTCTTCTGCATTTGGTTTCAATCCCAATATCCGCCCAAATACTGCAAACTACAGTGGACCGGCCCATCAGGCACCCCGTGCTGCGTCGTATGGTCCGGGAACTATGGGTCACCCCCAGCCTGGCGCCGTCGACCCTCGAACAGGGCCTCCTACTGCGCCACCCACTGCGCCCCCTAAACTTGATATCGGATTCTCGGCGCCTCTTGATTCACCTAACCCCAGAATCAATGGTCCTCCCGACAGACGACCGACGAGGACGCCCGTGGGCGGGCCGCATCCGCAGAATGCCTACCCGCCACAACCGAGTCACTCGGCACCGACGACACCCAGACCTTCCAAGCCATCTTCGACGCCTAGGCCGTCTGCGGCTCCGACCACAACCACTAAAATGGCACCCCCGAAATCGCAAACATCGAGGCCAAATGCCCCATTGAAGCCGAATCAGACTGCCCTGCCTGGAAAGGGACCTAAGACTTTCGAGGAAATGGGAGTCCCCGCTGGCAAGAGTGATGGCGAATGCGTATGTCTCCCTATGCTGTTTTGATCATTAGCTCTGGCATGGAACTCACGTACTGACATAATAACAGATCGTGATGTGATACCCCCGGCGGATTTCACCGCTGATATAAATTATTTCTTTTCTTTTTTGGAAATGTGCTATATCGTATTACAGTGGCTGTCTTCTGCCCAGATTTCTCTCCATTTTTCCTACCGTCGCGGATGCGAGATATTTTTTAAGAGCAAAAACCAACATGCCTGGCGATTCCTATTTTGTTTCTCCTCAACATCATGGACTTGACAATTTTGCGCAGATATTGCGATCATTTACTGCATGCACTTATTCATGGTTAAATTCTGTGCCTCTTGTAACCTGATATGGACAATCTTACCCTTTTCCCTTATGCCGAACCGCTGTCACTGCCCACGCTAGCCATTTATCGATTTTTATTTTTATTTTTTTTTGCAGAACTACCGTGCCCTTCCCCACGGAGCCATCTTCTCTTGAGTCCTCTCTGTTTCTTTCAAATTCCCATCTGATCCTGAAGAACTTTGATGCAGAGCGCTAGCCTCCTGAAACTAAAATACATTTTCACGTGATACCCGATTGTCGTGGATGTCAACGCTAAGTTTGGCCAGTTGGTAGTCCTTCTTCTCTACTATAGCCACTGAGTTTCTCTCGCCCTGCATCTCGACCACCTTTTCAAAGTGGCATTTGGGTAGCTAGGACTAGCTACCTTGACTCGCCACGCGCGATGTCTGCAAGAAAAGGGAAGATCGAGAAGACTCCTGGTAATGACAATAAGAGAGAACTTGAGATGCCCGTCACATGGGACTAATCGACTCACTAGCTGCCAATGACGGAGTGTCGTTGATTCTCGACTATCTTAGTGAGTTGTCTTGATTCGTCGTTACGATCTATTTGTATATCAATATCTATAAAATATATGTAGGAGGAATCCTACTATTCTACATATTATCCACTATCCAACTTGAAGGAGGACCTGTCTGACTGCAGCGCCTGTCTGCATTACTGTAGGAAAGCAAAAGTAACTCGCCTCTTCTCTTTCTTCTCTCCTTGCCCTCTATATCTCTGTGTCTAGAAGTGATGACCTTCTGTCACCATTCACCGAGAAATCTGGTCCTAACTCGAGCAGTCGCCCTTATTCGGTTCGTTTCTTAGTTCCTCGAGCGTTCCGAAACAGAAGAGACGATTGACAGTATCTCATACGCAACTCAATAGGCTATTGAGGTCTCAGCAAACCTGCACAATGCAGTCACTAAAAGTTAGGGAGAGATCTACGTGTCAGCCAGTTTGACCTGGCATTTCTCTTGGCTGATGAACGGTAATCAAAGCAACCGCTGCAAAAGTTCTTCGAGAGTTACATCAGAACCAGGAAATAGAAGGCCGCGTCTCTGGTTTGTCATGTCGTGAAGTCTGGGGAAGGCGAAGAAAATAATTTAACATACATATCCTCTTCTCGCAGGGAAACAGACGGTTTACCACACTTTGCAGGTTGAAGACGACGATGCCACGCCGGAAGCTATTGCTGCTTTAGATACCGAGATTAAGCATCTGCAGGATCAACTGACGGAGCTAAAGGCAAATGAGAGGAAGACACGAGTAGAGCTGGCTACTCTCTCTGCGAAGCCCTTGGTGTCTGAGATTAGGAAGGATATTATCCAGCTTGAACAACAGAAAGACGAAATCACAACGCATCTGGCCAAACTACGCGGGAGCGACTCGATCCAGGTGTCGCCGGAGGAAAAAGCGAAAATCGAAAGTGAATGGGTGGTCTGGCAGAGGCACGTCAGCGTGCGTCGTAGGATCTGTCGCGAATTGTGGGGGAGATGCTCCGAGATTTTGCCGGGAGATATGACTCGTGAGGAGCTATGGGTTCGCAAAAAGCTTTATGCCCAGCATTGGTATTCTTCTGGACTTTGTTCGGGCTAATGATTGCTTTTCTCAACAGGAATCTTTAGGGCTTGAGGGAGCGTTGAAATAAACTAAGAGTATTAGGGTAATTAACCCCCGGAGTCCCTCCGCGACAGCCTTAGAGCTGATATTCATATCCAGGTGACCCTCGACACGGTTCGCGGTTCGCGATTTGCTCGGACGGGTGAAGGGGGGAAGGGCGCCGCAGTTGATAAGGGGGTCATCCGGAGATGAGCAGAAGCAGATGACCAAGCAGTATCAGTCTTCTGAGGAATAGGCTGGGTGCAGCAGGGCGCGGTGGATGATTCCCGCGCAGAGCTATCTATCTATCGTGTTATCCTTCAAAGACGGGGCGCGAATGCCGATCGATCGTGGCTCAGTGGTGCTCAGTAAGTAAGTAGTAGACGGGTGTGGCATGCTCCGTTAGCTCTCCTGCGGTGGGGGGCCATGGAATGTTCGCACGGCGCTGCATGGAACAGAGCAAGAAGATAGCTGTGGCAAGACGAATGCAGGCGTGCGAACTACATGCAGGCGCCATAGAAGGCGTGATAATGGCGGGGGTTCCGTTCGTGAGGGTCCTGAGTGTCCCCCACTCACACTGCCTCGTCCTCGCTGGGCCTTTTCTGTAAGCGCGTCTTCCTCGCCGATAAACCCCTCCGCGACTCGAACGACACTGGACAGCTTGGAGGTCCTCACCCATAACCCCCGGCCTGTGCCCCTCCCCGGTGCATCCCCATATCTAGCTATCTGTCTCTGTTATCTCTACTAGCACGCTGTACCTCTCTTCTGCTTCCCCATTCCCCTGCTGCTGCCGTTCCCCTCTCTAGCCGATGCAGCCCCAACATCTCCTCCAGCTCGTCTAGCGATAACGCCGCCTCCTCCTCCTCCTCCTCTTCTTCTTCTTCTTCTTCTTCCTCCTCCTCCATCTGTGCCTCCCAGAGATGCGAACTCGAGCTCCTCTGCCTGTGCCTTCTGGCCCTGGTGCACAGCCTGTCCAGCAAAACGGCCATTCCCGCAATATGCCCGGCTTTGAAATGGCTGCACGCAGCCCTCCCAATCACAGTAGTGAGAAGACGACCCATCTCTTCCAAGCTTCTGCCATTCTCTCCCCAGGCGTCTGTCAAGACTAACAAGTCTGTTTATTTGTCGCGTCTTTCTTCTACAGATACGAAACATGTTCCTTGCAAATTCTTCCGCCAGGGAGCTTGTCAAGCTGGTCCTGCCTGTCCCTTCCTACACTCCACCGATGCCGCTGTTGACTTTGCGCCCTGCAAATATTTCACCAAGGTACGCCACCGAACTCTCCGTCAATGTAACCCTCGTTTCTTCTTCGTTTGCTCAGCACTTCCCGCCTTCCTTTCCTTAGCTACGCGAGATTTGGCTATTAGAGACGGCAGCTAGAATTGACAAGAATTTTTTCTTTTTCACTGGCAGGGTAATTGCAAATTCGGAGCCAAATGCGCACTCGCACATATCCTCCCGGATGGACGCCGAGTGAACCGACCAAACGTCGGCCTAGGAATGGGTGGCAGTCATCTGAATCTGGGTGGCCGTGTCAACCCACAAGCTTATCTGAACCAGGACTCCGCCTTGACAAACTCGGTCCTTTCGCAACAACGGATGAACGGTCAGGATCCCCGATACATGCATCAACTTCCCCAGGACGAACTCGCAGCCTTGCATGCACAACAGCAACAACCTTACGATACGATTCCAACGATCGACGCAGGTCTCGTCTCCGATTCCGGCTCCAAGTATGGGTCTCCCGCAGACGATATTCGGTTTCCCATGTCCCCAAAGCATTTGACAGCCCTTGATGCGCCTCTTCCTTCGTCCTTTGATAGTGAAGGAATATCTCATGCTGCTCGATACGGTCCTGTTGCGGCCTCCATGCCGTCAAAGTTCGGTATAGAACTCTCTCCGCCGGCGGCACAGAGACATGGAGCCCCCTCGGACTCACTTAACCATCTACGGGACAGTGCGTACGGGTCCGATGTACGGAAGAACCAATCCGCTATAGGATCGTCTCCTCCGGCGGTACCAGAAGATTCCTCGGGCCAGCGATTTTTACATTCCCAGCGAGTTGCGAAACCACGGGTGTTCTCAGCCAGTGTACCTCGACTGGCGGCATTGGATGATTGGGACGAAAGCAACTTCCCCATGGAGGAGGACTATCTGCCAGTCAATTTGCACGATGATGTTCTCACGCCGCAGGAGAGACTGCGAAGGCTTTCCCGAACGGATCATGAACTTAGTTCTAGTCACCGTGACCTCAGTGGGCTAGGCATGACAAGTGCTAGCGTTTCGAAAGTTGGTTCCCCTCTGGCATCCAGTCCTTCTCGCTTCGGTGCCTTGTTCGCCAAACAACGGCAGAAGAAGGAAGAGGATGGGCACGGTCCTTCATCGTTCACCCACGTCGGATCGCCTCTCCGCGAGTCTTCCTTGAGCTTAGGCACCAGCCCGAATCTTCCACCGATCGGCAGTCGGCAGATTACTGGTGATATCTCTCCTTTCGTTTCTAGTCCCGCTCGACAATCGTCCATGTCAATGATCTCGCAGCAACTTAGCGGCATGTCTCTTCACCCCGGGTTTACACGGCACTCTTCTTCCACCGGCCCTGGAAACCGCTTGGACCGCACGCTTTCCTCTCCCGTGAGCACGAGTAGGATTGACGAAGAACAAAGTGATCTTGTCTTCTCCATGGAGGAGGAAGAGAACAACAAACGGAGCAGTTCCTCCTGGAGTGTTGATAAGGCGAGTTCCAATGGAGAGCAGGTCACCCCTACGAGCAATTTGGGTTTTCAGCCTTAATGCCCGCCGAAGTATCCCTCCCGGAAGTTCAAAACACAAAAGTTAAAATTGGAACCAAAAAGGAATGACTCGACGAGAAACGAAAAGAGTGTGTTTCATGCACTTTCACTGTTAATTGATTGGCGAGGGTTTTGCATAGAATGGAACAAGCAACTCCAGAATTTACAGCCATCCCATTTCACTGATTTTATTTTATTTTTTTTATTTTTGCATTCGGTCTCTTTTCTAGACGCATCTTGGAGCTTAGTGCCAAAGCTAATCGTTTACTCTGATTTTACAAGAAATTTTAGCTATGCCCCGACACCTTGCTTTACTGTTGTTGACCGGTTTTTTTGGGAGAGCCAAAATTGTTGTCGTCCCCTCCTGATCCATTGGTACATTGTTCATACATTTCTTCTTTCTCCCGCTCTTTCTCGTTTCTTCTTATCTCTCTGTTTCCATCCTTAGCTTGCTTGGGTCTAGTTGTTACATTCTTCCGTCTACCTATTGACCCGTCTACCCCAGGCTGAGCTCTTGCTGGCCTTCTTGCGAGTGTCGATCATGTATCATCTCTTTTCTTCCCGCCCTCTCACGAATTTCTATGAATACTGTTTGGTGCTCGGAGTACAAAAGAAAAAAAAAAAAAGGGAGGGGGTGCAGAATACATAAAATAAATAAATGGACAGAAGAGATGAAACGAACCGTTCATAGCCTCGGGTTCTCGTTTTTTAGGTCAACTCCCCCTCCCGATTGAGTACCGCTTATACAAGTGTGCTGCGTCTCGTTGTAAGATAGTTCTCAGGTATTAATAATTTACATATGCATGGCCGTCTTTCTTCTTATCTTGAACAGAATACTGTAAATATGTAGGGCGGGGAGAGAGAGGTTATAATGCGATGCGGAGGTGCAAGGGCAAAAGACGCTTCTGGAAGTGCAAATTGAATGCCTCTGTGTCTTGGAAACCTCTATTCATGGGAAGATAACAATAACGACTACTTGGCATTGAACACCGCAGTCAATTAAAGCCTATAGTTTACAGGTATTTAAGAATATCGGCCACTGGAAACCCTGCACTGCTGCAGCAAAAGAATAAACATGCTTGCAACTATTCCCAACAATAGAAAGCCCATAACAGCGCTGTTTGAACGATGTACCCCCCATTAATCTTCACCTTGCTGGGAAATTCTCCACTAAGTTCATTACAAGTACAGAGAAACGGCTGAATATTTGCAACCATGAAATAGTCCAAACCCACAGATTCCGAGGTCAACCTTTCAAGTCAATGTCATCCATATAAATGGCATTACCTTTAAGATTGGCGAAAGAGGGATTGTTCGATTTGCCTCGAATTCGCGCGACCTGTTCTTCTGAACGTTGGGCGGCCAAGATCCTGCGATCAATGTCCGCTACATCGGCTCTTTTGACTCCATCCGCTTTGTCCTTATACAGGGTTGCGTAGAGTTCGTTCGTACCAGTCAGAATCTCGTTTGCCATGACTTCCACAGCCCTTGTTGCTAACGTTCCCGCACGAGCCCCAAGTGCCATCTCTTTGTCCGCACGGATGCGTTTTGCTTTCTCTTCCCGCTTTTCTTGCTCGTCGCTATCCTTCCGCTTTCGCAGCTCGACGCGCTTGCGACGTTCATCTCTGGCAGCTAGGTACTTTAGAGAATGGCACAGCCCTCGCTGACTTGGGGGCACAACATCTAAAGGAGACGAAGAAAAGAAAAGGACATGTCCTTGATCATCGCAATGGAATTGTTCACGAATATCGGCAGGGATGGCAGCGTTCGCAGTATCGCTGAGATGAAAGACTTCAATTGGACGAGGAGCGTTAGGGTTGTATACTGCCTGGGGTGGCACGGCTAACCGATTCGCTTGATATGAAGCGTAAGGAGAGGCCGGTGCAGGCGAATACTGATGAGACGTCGGCGTCACCTGATACGGAGTAGAACTCGGTGTCTGCGACATATAAGTGCCAGGACGTCTCTGCGAATTGGGCTGATATGCTGGCGGGGCTGGTGTCACTTGGGGTTGACTGTGTGCTGCCGATGGGGCGGGTACCGGCGAGTTTCGAAGGGGAACAGTTGGCGCGACTGGTGAACGCGCTAGAGGCGGTGGAGCAGTAACATTCATAGGTGTGTCGCCTTGGCTGTCCACACTCTGCGGCGTAGGTACTTGGCTCATTGAAGGCTGTCTAGGAGCGGCAGGGGGGATCGCTGGTTGAGGGATGGGCTGGGGAGGCGGTGACGGTGTTGGCTCCGGTGGGGGTGATTCCTAGACAGAGAATGTCAGTTTCTGGGTTAGGAAAACAAAGGGGAAAAAAAGAGGACAAAGGTAAGTACATTTTCATCCCGAGGGCGGCGATGGACTGCTCCCACCACTGGCGGTGCGTTCTCTGCTCCCCAAGTCGGTTTCGGGATATCGTCGGTCTCCTTAGCATCGTCGCTCAACAGATGTTTGATTGGACTGGGCATTTTCTTTATCCTCCGAGGAGCATCGAAGAGATCCATTTCGTAGTCCTTGTCTCTGACTTCGTCAGGTAGACAGCTTGCCCAAGTTTTGATTTTGTTCAACTTGTGTCTTTCTTCATTGTAGCGAGCCTCACAGACGTACACGTCTTTGTCGGGAGGAAGCCCTCTTGGCCGGCCCCGGTTATATCGAGTAAAGAACATGACGAAGCAGCGATCAACAACCTCCTCGATGCGGTGGTCACGATATTGACCAGTCTTTACCACCTCGTTGGGATAGAAGTGTTTCTCGAAATGATGGACAGTCTGCTCAGGTCGGTAATACCAACAAGCATTGACCCATTTGTCGCCTTCTGAGTCCTGCCACGTACGATAGATTTGTGCCACAATAGGTTTCGTCACGTCGTTAGGATTCTGTATATGCACCCAGTCACCAACTTTCCACAACTCGCCCTTGTATAGAATCCCATCCGGTAGTGGCATGCGGCCATCCTCAGTCAGATACTCGCTGTCTGGCTTTCTCTTCTCTTTCTCGGCCAACTTCCGTGCTTCCGCTTGCAAGTCGACCGCGTCTTTGTATATCTGGCTGTCGGATTGGTTGTAGACTTTGGCATTGTTAAACATCAAGTCGACATCTCTCATGAAATGATCGACGGAATTGTACTTCTTTCGCTTGGACTTCCTTTTGATGATGTCGATGGCAATAGGCTCTTTGATTTCTATGTAGTAGTCCGGGTACATCGTCTTGTCGGGCAATCTCTCGAAGTGTCGCACTTTGAGCTGGCCGCTAGGGTCCTTCAGCTTTCGGATTCCCTTCAGCACGGCCTTAATCCTCGCCTCCATCGGGGTGTCAACTCGCGGCGGTCGACCTCGCTTCTTTCTGAGGTCGGGGTCATTAAACCTCTGACCGTCCTCTTTCGTACCATCACGTTTGGATCGGGAACTTCGCTTTCTCCTTCGTCGAGCATCATCGTCCGAGTCGTCTTCGTCATCGTCATCTTCGTCGTCCTCATCATCTTCCTCATCTTCATCTGGAAGAGGATCCGCTTCTGGTATCTCACCAAGGTCTGGTAGCTGGGCCTCTTCTGCGGATATGATCCCTTGTTCGACAAGTTTCTGGAATTCTGCGACGAAAACATCCTATTCGACAATGTATCAGTCGTTGATCAGGATTGAGAAGCGACTTGGTGTCTGCATACCTTGATGACGAGCGCGTCCTCGTATGCTCTAGACTTTGGACGATTGTAAGTCTGCGCGTTGTGCGGTATCTAGTGAGATAAGACATAAGTCAGTTAGTTGCCTGAGCGTCGAATATGGGCGAATAGAGAATAGATGTGTGGCCGAAAAGAAAACCTGGATCGCATACCAAGGCGCAGTCGCGAACGAATTCCGCGAACGTTTTGTACTCGCGCTTATTTATCTTCTGTTTCAGGATACTTAGAGCCATCGGCTCCTTGATGACGTCGTAATAATCGGGAACGTTGCGCTTGTTAACGCTCCGCTGGAATAGCTTCGACGGGTCATGGCCACTGAAGAGAGTCAGCTTGACACGCCAACGGATAGAAAAACTATATTCGTAAAGGCTAAGAAGGGTGTAAGTCTTACTCTGCCTCTCTGTACTCATAGATATTCATAACGATATCCATCATCGCCCTCCACTGACCGTTGGTAATCGCCGACGTTCCCGGATCCGCGTCCGTCTTGCCAAGCTCTCTCTCAGAACCATCATCCTTGCCCTCGCTTTCAATGGACTTGAAAAGCTCTTCAGACGTCGGTTGAGTACGAGACAGGTTAGATTCTGACGGCGCCTTTTCCATGCTGCGAAACACGGCGGTACAACGAAGAACAAAGCGAGTAAGACACGCAGCAAAGACGTGTGAGAGTTCGCGCTTGGTTCCAGCACTGCTTTGATAGATAATGCGCGCGCGTTTCCACTGGACAGCTGGATAAGAGAACTCTGCGAACGGCTGACTCAGCGCCAGTTGGTCACATGATAAAATACCGCACGCAGTACTGTAATACGACCGTATCGGTATTTTCCAAGACAGGTGCTTTCGTCATTCCGATTCCGGTTGCGTCTCCGGTCGACCATCATCATCATGGCTTCGGCGCTTTGATATCATTTGCCGCTTTGTTTCTATTTAATATTAGAACTAGTTGTATAGAACTAGTTGTATCGTTTTCGACTGACTTTTATCAACCATTCTTATATATAAGAGCGCTGCATACCATTCCTTCGGAGGGTCCTGGAGACGTCATTGCCGCATGGTAGTGCCGCGGGTTGAGAGGTGTTTGCTGCGCTGGCCTTGCTGATATTCTCTCTACCCCACTGCTTTGCATTCGTGATTACTTTTTGTGTAGTGCACCTCTTCGTTACTTTCATTTCTTTCATTTAATAGTCCTGCATTGCTTGTTCACCTGGAGTAGGATGAGATTCCGAGTCCGTGGACCTGCTGGTCAGTCCACCGTCGCACTCGATGACTCGGCCTCCATCGAGGAGCTTCGCGCTCAAATCACCGAGAAAACTGGGCTCTCGAGCTATGACGCCAAATATGGATATCCCAACCCCAAACCTCTCGAGCTCGACCGATTCGGGCCACACGAGACGATCAAGGAAATGGGAATAAATCTGAACGGCGAACAGCTCATTATTACCAAAAGGGAGGGTAACGATGACCATCATCAGAGTAAGCCGCTTGCTTCTGCAATAGGGGAGCAACCCCCCGCGCCTCAGCGAGCTCCGGGAATGCTGTCCCTGTCCCGGAAGGATCACACAAGTATATCGGACGATCCCCCTGAGGTGCCATCACCCGAGCATTCCGGCACCTTCGTCTTGCGCATCATGCCGGACGATAATTCCTGTCTTTTTCGCGCGGTCGGTAGCGCTTTCATGGGGGGCATGGACACCATGACCGAGCTACGCTCTGTGGTGGCGCAAACTATACAAGAGAATCCAGAGATGTATTCAGAGGCCGTTCTCGATAAAAAGCCGGACGATTATTGCCGCTGGATCCAGAATGAGAATTCATGGGGAGGGGGAATAGAACTCAGCATCCTGAGCAAGCACTTTGATATCGAGATCTGCTCAATCGACGTTCAGACTCTCCGTGTGGATAGGTTCAATGAAGGAACCCCCACGCGGTGCGTTCTTGTATACTCGGGAATTCATTATGACACAATTGCATTGTCACCATCCGATCCTCCGTTCACGCACTCTTATGCTCCTCCAGAATTTGATACGAAGATATTCGACGCGGCAGACGCGGTCGTGCTTGAGAGATCCTTGGAACTGTGTAGGATCTTACAAACCAAACATTATTTTACGGATACTGCGGGGTTTCGCATTCGATGCAATACGTGTGGCGGGACTTTTGTTGGGGAGAAAGGTGCTACTCAGCATGCGGCGCAAACCGGCCATTGTGATTTTGGCGAGGCTGGTTAGAGGCTGGTTAGAGGCTGGTTAGGATATATATTGCAGCATGATGTCAGGAGAATATTATGGATTGGGTAGGTTAGGTAGTTAGTTAGCGCTCTGTAAATTACATTAAGTGGCATGTTGAAGTTCTATCATTTTGAATCTGTTCCTCGTACGTCTGGCAGGAAACGGTGACCAAGGCTAGGCACTGGTAACTACTTATCGTCTGCTGAAATAGCCCACGGAACCAGAATATCTAAATGAGCTTCCTCGGGAGGACAGTGAGCGCTCTATAGCAACCCTGTTCCTGGCGCTTTTCTCAATTTCTTTCCCCTGTTACAGGAACTTCCCATGCTGATTAGTGAGAACAATGGGAAAACCCGAACACTTTGCATTGCACATATCCGAGCTCTAAACCATTGCTACTTCATCCACTTCATCTACTTCTTCTTCCTCTTCTTCAGCTCCAGCTTCGTCACCTTCTTCCTCTCCCGAATCGGCGCTATCTCCAAAGTAGCCGCCCCATTCAACATCATGGTCAATAGGTTCTGTGAAGAAATCGTGCTGCAGGGCTTCTTTGGCACTTAGTCGGTTTTGCGGATCTAATTCCATAAGCCTAGCCAGGAGACGTGTCGCTTGTTTCTCACTCTCTGTCAGGTCCTCCACGCAACTTGCCCATTTGACTAGCCTCTCCCAACTGTAACCTTTGTCGCCAATAGTCGGAATGCTTGTCTCAAATATTTGACCGTGCATTGCCGCCGCAGCCTTCATGCGACGAGCGCCAAAGATACTTGCCATTTCTATCATTGCATCGACATCGTCAGCGGCGTTAAAGAATGGGAAGCGTCGCCCAAGGAAAGTCAGAAGTATAACGCCAGCAGACCACATGTCTATCTTTGTGGTCTGAGAGGTGCATTTGAAGAGAACCTCCGGCGCTCTGAATCCACGAGTTCCCGCCCGATTAGCTCGTCTTGACGACCTTGAGTCATTCTTAGGATAGCCAATGGACGATCCTGACATGTGAGTAGAAAAATAGCTCCCAAGTATCCGCTCACGGCGCACATGAGGTGGGTGAAGACAAAGACATGTTCCTGTGTACTCGGAGCCCTCACGCTGTCTCAAGTCAGATTCCCTTGAATGTGGCATTTCATCTACAACAATTGGCAGAAGAAACTTACCTCCGCAAGCCCAAAATCAACGAGGACACCCTCTCGAAGCTGTGGGTTATACAAGAAATTACTGCAGAACGTCACCATTTATTAGTATGAGATTTAACCAGAGGACTATGAAGGAATTGACTTACGTTGGTTTGATGTCGCGGTGAAGGATATTATGTCGGTGGACGGACTGCAAGGCTGTGAATAGAGATCGAAAATAATGCCTCATGTCCGAGACCATGAAAGTGCGGTATTGGATTCGGAAGTCGGTATGAGGGAAGAACGGCAAAACTGCCACAACCTGATCGTGATGTCTGAACGCGGTAATTAGAGGACACACAGATTTACATCCTTGGAGATCATGTAGCAGCTCAAGCTCATTCTGAATGCGAAGAGGGCTGCTTGTCACGTAAATCTTCTTCAGAGCAACATATCGAGGTTTCCTTCGCTTGCTGGGTAGAGGGCGTCCGCTCTCATCTCCCAATCGCCGTCTTTTAGGTGGAGGACTTGGCCAACTCTGCTCTTGAAAGGTATTCCAGTCGTTCCGATAATAGTCGTACAGCAGATCCTCCGCTTTGTATACTGTGGAGAAGGTTCCTGCGTTGCGCAAAACATTCAATCAGTTCCCATCTGCCAAAAAAAAAAAAAAAAAAGAGCAAAGCGATGCTGTACCTTCTCCTATCCGATTGACTAATCGAAATTTGCGCGAAATTCCCGGGAAAGTACTCTCTAACCTCTTCATATCCTCTCTGACTGACTCGTCAACCTCCTCTGGTCTCTCCTCCTCGTCATCCACTCCAATCCCACCAATATCTTCAGGCTCATCTTCAGGGCCATTCCGGCGCAACTGTCCCTCGGACACATCACCGTCTGAGCCAAGTCCATTCTCCCTGGCATAGATGTCAGATTTCGCTGCATACACTTCGTTGAAGACATTGCTCTTTTGTTCTTCAAACACACGTGCTGGCGCCAATTGTGAAGTCGACATCGTAGCTATACTTTTGCGAGGATACCCAACTGACGTTGGTTTTTGGCTTGGAAGCACCGCGATTATGCCTACCAATCCTCCTCCTCCACCACCGCTATGACTTCGGATGAATAGGCCGGAAACTTGACAGGCCGTTAGAAGGGGAAATGAGATAAAATAAGTACTTAGTGTAGGAGAACATCAAAGGAGGCTTGTCAGCGTCGCGTCAAGTTGTGAGCTGTGCGAATGATGCATTGAGGCAACTTTTCGTGGCATTGTTTATTTTACCTTGCGTATCCGCGCATCTGACGTATGGGCCTCGGTCATACCTCGTACGGTACCATGTAATATGTAATAGCACCGAGTATCTATCCCACATAAAATGGCACTTTTTCGGATCTTAATATCTCAACAACAAAGCATCCAGATGGTATGAAGCTTTGAATTTAGCATTATGTGGGAGTACATTTATTAACTAAAAGAGATCCCACCAGTAGATATTTCTGTAAGTAAGATAAATTACAGCCGTATTTTTTATATTTCACTTATTCTAGCAATCAGAGCTCCAACGAAATTAGTCAAAGTTCTTGAAAATGAAGACATGCTTCTAGAACTAATTCATGCATTGTTATTGTGCTTATATTCTTCCAAATATATTTTTGGTCAAGACATGAAGATCCGAGAAAGTGCCATGGTATGGGATATAGTCGCATTTACACTAGTTAAGTTAGTTAAGCTAGGGCAGAGGGGGCTTACTAATCGCTCTTATCGGTCATTGGGAAAACAACGACCAAAAGAGGTAAAACACAAACAAAACTTTGGAGGGACATCTTCCGCGTATTCATCATCAATTCCCCAGTGTTTTGAAACATCTCAACGTCCCCATCGTTCCACTTCCTACGACTGCTCAACGTCTCTCAAGCAGTTAAATCTTTCTCCTCCCTCTTACCTTTCCTTTCCTTGTCGAGTCTCCTCTCATATTTAACATGGAGGACAGGATCCAATTCGACCTAAATGAATCCCTCAAATACTACCTAAGTGACCCAGTCTCTGTTCCCAACCCGGAGGCCGACTCCGACCTTCTAGAATGTGAAGCGGAACTCGATGAAATCCCCACAAGCCTCATCGATGCCGTTCTAAATCCCATCGTCGATGCCGTTGCTGGGAATCCAGAGGAGTTGGCTAGGCCCTCTACTTTTGACTCTCTCCAGCTTTTGCTAAAGTACGTCTTTCCCCATCGAATCAGTTCTTGGAAACTGTCTACAAGTTTGCCTAAGACTGAACTCTTAAATTTCTGCAGGTACCCTCCGGCACTTCCAACGAAGTCTCTAAGCAAGCTACTAGATTTGGTTGTCTCTGGATTATCCGTCGAAGCAGATATTATTCATGGCGATCTCGATTCCGACGAACAGGACACAATCCATCATCATAAGCAGTTACTCGAAATGTACGGCTTTTTACTACAATGGGCGTTGTCTACCATGGAGGCCAAAGCGGCGGAAAAATCAGCGGAGGCTGTGCCTGCACGCAGAGGTCAGGGGAAGTCGGGAAGGTCTAAAGCCGGCTCGAAAGACGGTCATTGGGATTGGACGGCTCAAATCCAAGTATCCATGGAAACGATGTGCAAGGTTATGAAACTGAAATTGGGCCGGATCTTTCTTACGACTTCTGATCGTGACACTTTCATTAACCTGTTTACACGTTCGATCTATCTCATTCTTGAGAACGAGCAACGAGTGAAGAGTATGACTATCCGTATGCATGCATTCAAGGTCCTCTGCATTGCCATTAAACACCATGGTCATGCATTCGGTAAGTTCACCCGTCATCGTGATCCAAGGGTTCACTAGCTAAACTACCCTACAGGAGCGCAGACGTCGATTGTACAGGGCTTGACATATTTCGAGCATCTTTCGGAGCCAATGGCTGAATTCTTACATATCCTTGCGGAGCAGTATGATTATCCGCAGCTTTCGGATGAAATCCTGAAGTACGTGGTCACGTATTCACCGTAACTGGAACAGCAGCTGATTCTGCGCAGGGAGCTTGGGAACAAGGAGTTCAATTCGAATGATACCAGAGGTCCCAAATCTGTCTCCGCATTCATGGTCAAGCTTTCAGAGCTTGCTCCACGACTTATCATCAAGCAAATGACGCTCTTAGCCAAGCAACTTGACAGCGAGGTACTATAATCCGCCCTTGATATAATAGGATATATATATTCTAACGAGTCTTCGTAATAGTCCTACACTCTGCGATGTGCTGTAATCGAGGTGTGTGGGAATCTCATTGCTGATATCAGCAAGCAAGACGAACGCAGTGAGAACCACAAGACCCAAATCAATGCGTTCTTCGACGTCCTTGAGGAACGCTTTCTTGACATCAACCCATACTGTCGGTGCCGAACCATTCAGGTGTACATGAAGATTTGTGACTTGGATCAGAAATTTCCGAAGAGACGGCAATCCGCAGTTGAACTGACAACACGGAGCTTGGAAGATAAAAGCAGCAATGTTCGCAGGAATGCGATCAGATTGCTAGCGAAGCTGGTTTCGACTCATCCATTCAATATTATGCACGGTGGTCAGCTCTCTCACAAAGAATGGCAGGCGAGACTTGAGGACGTCGATTCCCAGCTGAATGCTTTGAGACCCGTGGAGACTCCAGGATTGGGAGAAGCTTCCTCTACCCATGTTGACAGTCAACTCCTAGATGATGCCACCCAAATCCAGGACGAATCCCCATCCGAGGCACCGCAAATTACAGAAGAAGAGAAGACTGCCGCGATGCAGAAAGCCGCCGAAGAGGCGGCAACATCAGAACTTCTTGGGCGACTTCAGTTGACGAGGAAATATTATACAGAAGCACTTCGTTTCATCGAGGTTCTCCATTCGGCATCTGGAGTTGTCTCTCAGCTGCTATCGTCAAGAAACAAAAGCGAAGTCATTGAGGCGATGGACTTCTTTGTAGTACTCGATGCATACAAAGTCGAGACTTCTCGGAGTGGAATTCGACGAATGCTCCGCCTGATCTGGACCAAAGGGAATAGCGATGAAGGCAAGGGGGTTCAAGCGCATCTCATTGACTGCTATAAAGGGTTGTTTTTTGACGCACCAGACTCATTCAATCCCAATGATGCTGCTAACTACGTTGCTCGGAACATGATCAGCTTAACCTTTGGTTCGACTCCGGCAGAACTTACCTGCCTTGAGCAACTTTTAAGCACGATGATGAAAGCTGGACATATCTCAGAAAACGTTGTCGCAAAGCTGTGGCAGGTTTATGGTGTACAGAAAAGAGAGATATCAAAAACGCAGCGTCGAGGTGCCGTTATCGTCCTCGGAATGCTTGCTCTCGCGGATGCGGAGGTCGTCGTCAAAGAAATCGAGACGATGCTGCGAATTGGTCTAGGAAGCTTGGGAAGATCGGATCTTGTCCTCGCAAAATACACGTGCATTGCTCTGAAACGAATGATGCCCGGCCGTCAAGCAAAATCCAAGGAGGCTGGCATTCCGAAACTCTCGAACGACCATCCCATCCTGAGCAAGCTTGCTGCTATGTTAGAAATTACATCAGACAGTAAGGAGTGGTATGGCGTGGCTGAACAAGCTATTGGGGCCATTTATACACTGTCGAAGCACCCAGATGTTCTCAGCACCGAGATCCTTCGTCGGAAGACCAGATTCGTCTTTCAGCCACAAACCTCACGACCTTCATCATCTAGGGGACCCGCCGAAGGTGATGAGCAGAAATCCGACACAGGTTCGACAATGGAGAGCCAAGGCTTTCGCGCGAAGACTACGTCTTCCGCACTCTCTCAGTTGCTCTTTGTCGTCGGTCACATTGCCATCAAGCAAATTGTCCACCTTGAATTATGCGAACTCGAGTTCAAACGTCGCAAGGTCGAACATGAGAAGAACAAAACCGACAATTCAGGTTCTCAGAGGAAGGATGAAACAGCCGAGGCCGATGAACTTGATCTGATCGGTGGGACTACTGAGGACGACTTCACCGAAGCTATGGCACATATCCGGGAACGTGAACTTCTCTACGGAGAGAACTCGCTGCTGTCAAACTTCGGGCCACTCGTTACAGAGATATGTGCGAATAGTAACATATACTCCGACCGCAACCTCCAAGCAGCAGCGACATTATGTATGGCGAAATTGATGTGCGTGTCAGCGGAGTATTGTGAGAAGAACCTTCCTCTCCTTATTACTATTATGGAGAGGTCCGAAGACCCCATTGTTCGCAGCAACGCGGTTATTGCCCTCGGTGATATGGCAGTTTGTTTCAACCATCTCATAGATGAGAATACCGACTTCCTGTATCGTCGATTGAACGATGACGATGCTTCTGTTAAACGAACATGTCTCATGACGCTTACATTCCTCATTCTGGCTGGTCAAGTTAAGGTCAAAGGACAGTTGGGCGAGATGGCCAAATGTCTAGAGGATGGTGATAAGAAAATCGCGGACTTGGCTCGCATGTTCTTTACCGAACTTGCTACCAAAGACAACGCGGTTTATAATCATTTCGTTGACATGTTCAGTCTCCTGAGCGCGGAACGAAATCTCGAGGAGAGTTCCTTGAGACGCATTATCAAGTTCTTGATTGGCTTTGTGGAAAAGGTAAGCTCTGACGATACTCTCCAGGGACCCTTTCCACTGGTTGCTGGACAACAGATTGACTGACTTTTTTACGTTCAGGAAAAACACGCCCGGCAATTAGCGGACAAGCTTGCTGCTCGTCTTCCCAGATGTGAGACAGAAAGGCAGTGGAACGACGTGGCATATGCGTTGTCGCTTCTCCCGCATAAGAACGAAGATATTACAAAGACGTTGAACACAGGGTTCAATAAGGTAGTAACTGCGAATGCCTAGACTACTATACGTAGAGACTAGCGGCCGAGATTATGGATTTCAGTGGTTCTGGCTTTTCAAGGATAGTGGGTTTACTTGGATAAAAGGCGCTACACACGAAGTTTCATGGGATATTGTTTGTGATAGCGAACTGAGTTTTTCATCTTGGACTGGATAGGTATCATTTACTCTTTGCTGTTCATAGTGCCTCCTTATTCTCATCTTAATGTTACTATGTCAAAGACTTCCTCTCCCTCCCTAGCATGTCTTCCGCTCTCGGTCGAATAAAGATGATGTTTGTCTATTCTGACCTAGATCTTCTATAAGAAGTATTGAAAGGAATCAATGGCTGGTACAGAGTTTCTCAAGGAGTGGTCAAAGTAGGAGTAAGAAAATCGCCTTAGCCGGCTTCTATTTCCAAGTGCATGGGGAATCAGAAAAAAATGACTATATCAACAGACACCTTTGATGTAAAGTCTAAACTTATTACAAAAGAGTAACAGAAATCGCAAGATGACGGGAAATCAAAATGGTACCGACCCCCAAAAAATAAAGGCAGCCAAACAAAACCTGAGTAGAAAGGAACGCCAACTGGACCATCGTCTAGATACCTCAAAATTCCAAATGTCTTGCAATCTAGATGCTCAGTCCCGTCTATGCACCCAAAACCTTGCTCTCCTCCAGTTTATAATCATTCCGGTGGAGACCATCGAGAACTCGACGCCCTTCTTCTGTTAACTCGGGCTTCCCTAAGGGTGTGACAGCCTCCGTAAAAAAGCGCGGCTTCCACTCTTCATTCTTATCTTTCCGCTCCGCTGCTTTCTGGCGCTGTCGTTCCTCAATGTTGTGTTTCAATTTGGTAGCTTCACTATACTGCTTGCCCAGTATCGCTGCGGTAAGGTCAGACCAGAATCTGCGTGATTCATTCGGCAACTGGTCCTCATCAGGAGGCAGGTTCTTAGACACTGGCATGAGGGGAACAACGTCAATCAGAAGCTGGGGCTCCGTTGATCCAGAAAGAGTGACGTATATTTTGCCATGCCAGCAGCCACTGATGCGAGCGAGGACGTTAGCTTGTGGCACGTCTTTGATCCTCGTTACATTGTCTTTGTCTGGATCATAGCGAAAGATGACACCTTCCACCTTGTTCTGGGCCCGGCCAATCCAACCTTCCTCCATGTACTGCAAAATAGCTTTGATGCCTGTCTTGGGGCAAGTAATGTAGCAGGTATCAGCCACTGAGATAGATAGAGCACCTCTTAACAGACCACCCAGATGAGCACTGGGATGGGTTAATTGATACTCTTCGTTATCCCGTTTCTCAACAGTCACAAATATTCCCAAGTTGTGTTGACCAGGACTGACGCGGATGGTGGTTCCTGTAAACTTTGCGCTGAGCTGGTCGAATCCTCGAGCCGATATGCCCCGTTTGGGACAGTCTATGTAGAAAGCAGAAACGGGCGGATGATGGGAAGTCTGTTCGGTTAAGTAACAGACCTTTACCATTTCTCCCGAGGCATCCTTCGAGGCAGAGTCGCCATTGACTCTGCCGGGTACGGAAGCGACTGAAAATGCGGGAGCAGAGTCTTCGATCTCCCAGGTACACTAGGATCCCAAAAGTATCAGCTGCATTGAACTGACCATGATCTGGCCAAGTTGACGACTAGACTCACCCTGAAAAATTCTCCAAGCGTGGAGTTATACGGCTTGCACGGCTTGCCCTTGATGTACTTCTGCCGTACTTTCAGCCAAGTCAACCTATTCAAACAGAGCCACAATCAAACCATACCAGGTCTTTGGTGAACCAAAACCTCAGAACTTCTAGCATACGACCCACGGCATCATCTGATTTACCAATGCTGTCGTTTCCAGATCAGAGATCACACGCACGCCCTCTTAGCTGAAGTAACAGGATTAATAACTAACCTCGCAAACGTCTCCGGTCTATCAAGGTAGTTCCAGTATTCTGAAATGATTCAACGGCGTTAGACAGATCCATAGGGTACAAAAGTTGTTGAAGATTATGGGACCAGGCGCATACCAAGATTCGGGATCGGTTCCAACAGATTGGCCGGTAACGAGAAGCGGACAGAAGCGATGTCTGTCACGCCGATGAATCTAGAACAGTCACACGGGAACAAGTCAGCTACAAGAAGCTCTATTGCTAAGAGGAACCGGACAACGGCGAGTAAAATGAAATCGAAATCGTACTTTCGGAGAATGGAAAGAAACGTCTTCAGCTTTGAAGAATCATCATGATGAGTTTGTTCGGGAGCAGCTGAGGTGGCGGAGTCCAATACAGGACCAGTGGACATGGCGGGCCTTAATGTGAGCGCAGTCCAAGAGTACGATCTCGGGGAAGAGAGAAGGCACTGAAACCCATCAGTACGGTGGGTTAGATCGTGACTGCGTGGGGGAAAAAGAAACCAACAGTTTGAGATCAGAGATCATACGATCCAAATGAGAGCAATAGCGGGCGGAAACACGCCCAGGCAAAGGGCCTCGTGGAGATGGGGGCTGGGTAAGTACAGCGGTGTACAAACACGCCCCAACCTGGGTCCGCTGGGGGGAGAAAGACAGGAAGTATGGAGCCTCGAACATTATCTGAAGGACCGAGGCTGTGCACTGACCCAGGTGCCTACAGTGTGCAATGTGACAGGCGGTGATGCTTCTGTGGCTTGACCTCTAAGAGCCGGCAATCTGGTACGGTATCGTACGGTATCGTACGGTACCAACCGACCATGGATGCAGCCCTGGTACCTGCCTGGTACCTCAACAGAGGGTGCGCCCTGGAGAGCTGAAAGGTGCTGACCTCGCTTCACGTACGATTACACAGCTACTTCCAGGTACCGACGCAGGCAGCCTAATAGGTACACAGGTATGTCTGCACTATGTACAGCACACGTCCATCGTCAGGATATCACCATCTATCCGACCCGGCAGATACTTTGCCACCCATATCACAGTAGGTCTTCGATCATCTTCTTCCGTGCCAGTAACCGCACCCAGGATCTCACTGCTGGGCCGTAATCATATCTTCTTCCGGCCGCATAGTCGTCGTCAGCTCGTTGTGACTGTTGCTCTTCTCGGATCGTGGCCCGGAGTTCTTGCTGGACGATGCTGAGCTTCTGTCTATGCTGCACTAACTCATCTGTTGAGCAAGTTCGATACTGTCCCTCTTGGTCGGAAGGAATTTGCACCTGATCAATAGCCTCTCTTGTCAAGTCATACGAACTATCAGGTCCTAGGACAGTATTCCGCAAGGTGGTGGACGCCAAAGCAGACTCCGAACCATTTTCAATGTTCGCGTGCAGACGATCGTTGACTACCTCGAGGCACTTCACGTTAATAGCCAGCGCATCAACCAGATCAGGCAAAGGGTCCCTGACGAGCCCCAGAATGGAGAATTCTATTTGATCTTCTTCATAGTCTGCCATTCTATCGAGGATGTTTGGCTTCACCCGATCCAGCCAGTCGTCTTGTGAGCATTCTCCTTTAGCATTTGTTAGTACACCTGAGTAAAGCATTGGTTCCTTTAAATAGCGTACCTAGAGCCTGAGGCTGGCGCTCTAAGCCATCAAACTTCCATACTTTGCCCATCGCTGGAACGAACGCAATGAAATGGAAGCTCGCATCATTCTCCGTATAATCATGGCTGGCTTTCGATGACCGGGGCTTTTTCGAAGTTGCCTCATTCTTCAGTTGCAGATCTGAATTCAGGATATCCATTTTCCTAGGTGCGAAGTCTTAGATAAAGCCACTGGTATCAGGAACAAAGAAACAAGCAATAGATGGATGTACCGGGCAAATGAATTGTGTATCCGCTTGACGAACTCAAAGTTGTTAATTGCATCTCCTCGTAATGCTGGTGTAAAAGGCATCGTGAAATCCTTGAAGTGCCGCAGATTCTCGCCTAGATCAATTCCTTCGATATTGTTAACAATGTTTAGGAGCGCTACACTAGCGCAGGCATTGCCAGCTGTCTACATTATAAGGTCAGTAATGAGGAATCCGACCTGGTTTTATCCTATCCACTGACCTGGTTGGCAAACCAGAGTCCATCAGGACAACTGGCTTCCTGTTTATCAGGATCATCCTCACGCCAGCGGAACAAGAAAATCAAGCCGTACACTGGCTTGCTTGAAGGTACGACGAAAATTAGCAACTTGTGATCAGCCAAGGTTGACTCCCAGGACTGACTTTAGGAACGCCATCATTTCTTCCTCCAACGACACGACTTCCTGGATTTTGACTCCTTTTACTCCGAATTCACGCAGCATCACATTGAAAAGAGCCTGTGGACAATTTAATCAGCTTTGTGCATCAAATGGGAAGCGTAAATGGATATTCTCCTACGGGTTCTGATTCAATCTCACAAAATCCATTCCAGCTTTTCTTCTCCTCAGGTGTCGCTGGCTGGTATAGTTCATTAACAGAGTCTTCCATAGCATGCGCTACTGATCCCAAGCGTCTCCGTTTTGGACGCTGCTGCTGGTCCATATCAGCTGTAGTCAGTGGTTGTCGTTGCTGCTGCTGAATGCAGTGAATCCACCAAAGAGACAAAAGAAGAAGTGTCTAGAGTTAAGAACTGTTCAGATAACTGAAAACTGTGAATGAAGGCAAAAGCAAAGCTGCTTAACCGACAGACAACCACACCAGGCATTTAATGCCAGCTGCCTCTGCTTAGTCAATTGAATACCATGTGATTTGACCTAAGGCATTCCTCCCTCTGTTTTAGACAAGTGGATCTGTAGAAATGCTGGCAGGTCATCACACAAGTTTGTATGATAGAATGTAGTTAACTGTGTTGCTTTGCAAGAGCTTTGGATATCCAGCTCATTCACGGTAAGGTCTCACGGATGCCTGATTGGCCAAAGCTCCCTCCTTCAATTTTCGCCCTCCACGCGTTTCCAACCGCTCACAAAGAACGTTACCTCAACGAGAATATCACCATTATTTTTATTCTTATTAACTTGGTACTACTAGAGTTTACTTACTGGTTGCCATTTCTAGCCCTTGTCACTTGCCACATCTATTGCTGGGGACTGCTTTACTCAGAGTTCGCCGCCTCTTCGCAGAGGCAGCCACAGCTACCGCATTATTTACTTGAGGCGTGCGCGCCGGAGTCTACTTCTGCTTCCAACAGACTGTTCGCTCTCAGGAGTCCGGTATGGTTCACCAGACAGGATAACTGTCATTATTGCTGCTCCATTGCTTCATAATTTATAGCATTCTTTAACTTGCCTTGCATTCTCACAACCTCTTGAGATCAGTTCTGCAACAACAGCATGCCATGAACGGTACTCCCCGACTCCGGTCTGCCTTCCCTCAGACACCCCAAACCACCCGAGGAATACGAGGCAATAATGAAACTTCTTTGAGACAAAAGCCTCCATCAGCGTCGGAACTGAAACCTTCCTTCCAGGCGCGGAGTCCGGAATCGCCTCTTATTCCTGTCGACGTGTTAGATGCCCCGACGCAAAGGCTTTATGTGGTGGCTTTCTACATCGCATTCAATGCCTGGCGAGTGTACGAGTCCTCAACTGTATCCGACGATTTGGATTCTACTTGGCTCTTCTTGAAGTGGGTGTCCTTTGATGGGATCTTTCTCTTCGGCCTGCAAACTCTGCGCATACCATGGCTGGAATGGGCATTTCCTACGACGCTGGCGGCTTTCCTCCTCCACGTTGTTGTCAATTTCTTTCTGATGTTCCGCATCCCGGTTAGTACCACACCTATCTTGAACAGACGAATCTTCCAGTCAAGACCTTACTAATCCGTAACAAGATCCCCATTGGCGTGTGGGCTTCCGCGATAATGAAATTACTATATGACAGAGAGCTTGCAATATCTGAGAGGCGAGTTAGGCCTGGAGATATAATCCATAATGCTTCCTTAATATTGGGAAAACAGATAGTTCATATTCTGCCGGAAGGGTAAGCTCTGTTGTGGTAATCCTTCTTCGCTCTCACTCCGATTACTGACAAGTGACCTCAGATCGTCCATCCTAAACCCGGATCGAGTGCCGATTTGTATCGATTCGCAGAGCAGCCAGGCCAATTTGCCTATCCGTATCAACCAAACGGTCCCTATTCTGATAGAGCTGCTACGAGTTGACCTCAGCAGTGGTCGAAATGAAACGATCTCGATTCAGTCGAAGCAGCTGAAGCAGCTTAAACGCCAAGCAGACAAGAGAATTTCAGGCTCAAACATTGCTCACCGTGACTTGCTCTTACCTGTTCGGAAAACTGGGATCTATCGCCTTCAAAGGGTTGTAGATGAATCGGAGCTCGATGTTCGTATGCGTTTGTCTGATGCTCTAGTTGTGCCGTGTCCCACCGCCTCAATTAAGAGCTCACACCTACATATGTGTAAAGGGGAGTTGTCGAATTTAATATTGGAAGTCGAAGGGACACCGCCTCTGAGGGTCAAATACAGCAGGCAGGTGAATCATCTTGACCGCGGATTCTCGTTTCAGAATGTCCAGCCGGATGATTTGCGTTCTCCCTTGTTGAGTCAAACACATAGCAGAGTGTTATTTAGCCCGCAGCAGCCTGATACTACGTGGGCGCAAAGCCAAAAGATCCAAGTTCCGTTGAATGAGTCTTTGAATGCTGATGGCGAATGGCTTTACACGATTGAAGAGGTTCACGATGGCTGTGGGAATATAGCGAATTTTTCCACGCATCTGGACGAAGCTGATCGACCATCTACAAAATCCCTAGCACCATGGCACCGGTTCTCTGTTCACGAAAGACCCAGGCTCTCGTTGACCGGATGCGACGACCAGCATTTCTTAGAATCTGCACGAGGCGAAAGTGTGGAATTACCTCTGAAGTTCCACCCTGCCGGTCAAGGGTACGACAAAGATGGGCCTTTTGCACTCACATATTCCTTCAGCAGTACAGAGCAGGAGAACGTGAATGAAGCCCCTGCAAAAGTTCGGCAGGTACCTTTGAAAATTTTGGGGCAAAAGCCTTCAATACAGAAACCAGGCTGGTATACACTTAATTCAGTATCTAGCCAGTTTTGCTCAGGAGAGATCCTAGAACCTTCCTCTTGCTACTTGCACAACCCTCCGGAGCCTGAGTTAGCTGTCAGATACGATAAGATCTTTGACGAATGTGCTAACAACTCGGTCGGATTACTTGTTGACGTGGATCTGGTCGGGTCGCCACCATTCCGTCTTCGGTATAGTATCGAGCATTCGAAAGGGGTCGAAACCATATCTCAGACTATCGAAGGATCCCACGCCCAGTTCGATTTCACTCCAACCGATGCAGGACATTACCGCTACCGCTTTTTGGACATAGCGGATACCGTTTATGGGCCCCGGTCGTTGAAAGACAAAGTCCCTGTCCTGGAACAGGACGTTAAGCCACCAGCGTCAGCTCGTTTCCTTGGTTCTAGAGAAGTTCGCAAGGCTTGCTATGGTGAACCTGTGTCTATAGACGTTTCTTTCTTCGGGGAATCGCCTTGGACTTTGGAATACGAACTTGTCCATAATGGCAAGAAGACAAAGCGTCTCTTAGAGTCCCGGACCGAGATATCCAGCATTGTAACCGAAAGGCTTGTCAGGGGCGGTGAATATACTCTTGCATTGACAAGCGTTAAGGACAGATCGAATTGCAAGCGGTTGCTTAAAGACAGCGTCAAGATTGACGCTCGGTCGAAGCCGCCGCATGTTTCGTTTGGTCAAATTGATAAAAAAAGAAGCGTTTCAGCATTGCAGAACTCCAAAGTTGACATTCCTCTAAGATTGAGTGGCGAACGACCGTGGACAGTCAAATACAGAAACACGGACATTGATTCTCCTTCGTTCTCGAAGGCTTTCTGGGAAGAGAATAGCGTTTTAACGGTGCAGCAGGAGGGCCACTACGAGCTTGAGGATGTTTTTGATGCTTCCTGTCCTGGTTCCGTCGACAGTTCAGCCAAAACATTCGAGATTTCATGGATTCCTCGACCCAAAATTACGGCGATCGACGGCCATCCAGTTGGGGCATCGGGTCAAATTGTGAAACCAGAGGTATGCGAGGGTGACGGAGACAGCGTTGAGCTTCACCTCTCTGGAAACCCCCCGTACAGTATTCAATATGAGCAACAACGAAAGACAAACAGCGGGACGTCTCCCGTTCGGGTCCAGACTCTGCGAACGGCTCGGAATGTTGCTTCTGTCGAGATGGACACTTCTAAAGCAGGGCTCTATACGTATCAATTTACGGGAATAGGCGATAATCTTTACGACCAGGGTCGGCCGGAGAAGCCGGTGATGGTTACGCAACAGGTCAATCCGCTTCCTTCCGCACGATTCGATTCACCGGGCCATATCTACAGTTTCTGCAAGGAAGATACGACCGGAGATGAGTTGATTCCCGTAACTCTCGATGGTCTCCCTCCATTTTCGCTCGAGATTAGTATAAAGCACCACTCAAGCTCAAAACCAGAAGTTGTGTCTATACCAAATATCAATTCGAATCGACACAAACTTCCCATCCCACGGCGCCACCTAGAGTTGGGCCAACACGTTGTCAGCATTCATAAAGTTAGAGATGCTCGCGCATGTCAGCGTGTTACAGATTTCGACGTCTCGTCTGTCAGGGTGTCTGTTTCAGACGTACCGACTATCATTCCTCTCGAGTCCAAGGTTGATTACTGCGTCGGAGAAAGACTTTCCTTCTCTCTTTCTGGACATGCACCATTCGATGTGTTTTACACGTTTAATGAGGCCCAGAGGAAGGCTACTTCTCCGAACACCAATTTCCGCCGGATCGCAGAGAAACCAGGCACCTTCACTATCACGGCTGTGAGCGATGGAGCCAGCGGGAAATGCAAAGCATACAAGGATATAACGAAAGTCATACACGAGATGCCAAGCGTTAGGGTCAACAGAGGCCAGGTATCCATCGTCGATATACACGAAGGGGGGGAAGCTGAAATCGACTTCCAGTTCTGGGGAACGCCGCCATTCGAGTTCACGCAAGTTCTCTCCCACCCTTTTTCTTTTATATAGTGACTAACTTGCCGCAAAAGTTACATTCGGAGTTCCAATGTCAGAAAGGGAAGAAAGCAGGAAATACTTGACATTAAACATGATATTTCTCACGAACATGTCAGGACGATCAAAACTTCTGATGAAGGCACCTACGAAGTTGTTGCAATCAAGGACAAGTTCTGTTCGTTTTCTCAGATGCCTGAAGGCCATCCCGAGAGAGCTGTCACAGGTCCTTAGTGGAGTGGAATTTATGATTCTCGCACTTTTACAATGTAGATATAGTCTCGGAATATGTTGGCATCATGGTGGCGCTATGAGGTAATAATATACATGAATTTTTTTTTTCCCTAAAGAGAGAAGAGAATAAAGGGAGGTCAAGTATCCATCTTGCCAGTATTGTGGACCTCGATACTTTCGACCATGGTACCACCTAGCCTGTAGACTTCGTTCAGAATTGCAGGGCAATTAACTTTGACGACATCTCTCTGCAGTTTTGTATCGCTGAGAAACGCTGGATATGTTGAGTACCCCAATTTCAAGCTCATCTCCTTCGGTTTCATGCTCTGTGGGTTCCAAAGGCCCCCAATCACGCTGCAGTACTCGTCCCCATGGAAGAGGAGTATGCTTTGGTCATAACATGCTTGCAAATCCCGAACGAAAGACTTGAGCACAGAAGAGTTACTTGTCCTGCCTTGGGATAGTTCATTCAGATTTTTGAACTTAGCTAGGCGTGATCGGTCAGCTAGTAGCTCAGGTCGTAAATTGATGACAAAGTCGTAAGGCGCTAGGGACGTGTGAAAGAGGTTGCTTGCATCAAGCGAACATCCTTTTTCTCGTAACAACTTCACTGCCGCCTTCGCCAACGTAGATATCCTAGCAGCAACAACTTTCGGAGGCATCTCGCCTTGCGTCCAAGTGACACCATCGTGGTCAATGTCCGAGGCCACAAATAGAGCGACATTATTCATAGCCGGGTCGATGCTCCGCCAGGCAGCAAAACGAGTGTTTATCTCTTCGACGTCATGCTGGCCAAGCTCGCCACCCAGATCCACGATAAGCGGTTCACGCTGCCAATCCCATCTCGCAAGAAAATGAATCGTTCTCAGGAAGCCGGCCATAATGCTCGACGGAGTATCCCATGGCTGCGGCTGAGTTAATGTTCGCGCCGTGATCAATTCAATTAGTTCTTCGTTGATCTGACCTGCGAAGAGGTGTGCATTGAACCAGTGTTTTACTAGGCGTATAGTCGGCGACAACAGTGGAAATCGTGTACAGAGAGTTCGAATTGCTTGAGTAAGGCGAGGTACTTGAACGAAGAGGCGCTTATACGAGGATAGAGCATACACAATCTCCTCCCGAGCTTGAGACGAAATCGCCTTTTCCTTTAGTTGACGTTCTAATAGAGGCTGCTCCCGATCATGGTGGATCCTCAGGCGAAAGGTGACTCCAGATGAATGGACAACATCCAAGAACGCACGATTCAGGATCTTGCTTGATTCGTTCTCCAAACCAACCCGACACGAGGAAGCGGCACTGGAAGATTCCAAAGAATCACCTATTTTGATCAGGAAAGCAACCTTAGTCATCTGAATGGCCGCCAGATCGTCTGGCCATCGCCCAGAACTCTCAAACTGAAGAGCAAGATCCACAGGCTTTCTCGGAATACCAGCGGCATTATGGACACGAAGGGACGTATACCGAAAAAGTGTGCTAGCTGGAGACAGCTGCCTAACGGTCAATGGCACATCGTCCATTGCTTGGATAGCCCTTTCCAAGGAGGTGAAAGCGTCTGTCACCGCTTGGAATGATGGGTCAGAGTATGAGACGACACCATCGCCGACACTACTGAGTTTCTCATCATATGCGTCGCCAACGTAGCCGATATCCTTCTCCACTATGCCGAGATGACGATGCAGGGCGTGGGCCAGAATCTGATGTATTACAGATGGCGCGGAAGGTAGGTCAGACCATATCAAGCTCTCGAGAATGCTACCGTCCTTGAAGCGTCTCAACTCCGCCTTTTCTCCCCAAAAAGATCGGAAAGACGCCGCTTCTTCTGGTTCTTCAGCAGACGGACCATGATCCACAACCCGTGTGCAATTTTCGGGGTCCAGGATAAGTCCAACTGACAGTGTGCCACCAGACCTCGACGAGCGTTTTACGTCGACAGGCCAAGCTTCAATGCCGCAGCTTGAGAGGAAGATCAGTTTAACTCTGTTTCCCAGGGCGGTTGAGAGCACATCGTAAATAGCAGATTGATAGCTAAGTGTCTCAGTAATTTCCCCATCGCCGGAGAAGGGGAGTGAGATAAGCCGGTCAAACCTAAGCATCGGTTCGCTAACTTTGAAAATGAAGACTCGTTCAAAGTTGTCATGTCGTGACTCGTTCAACATCTTCAGAGTAATCATCGCTTCCTGGCGAAGGAGGGCATAGGACCATTGAGTCATTTTGTAGAGGATATTCAATCCTCTCTTACCATCATACAGAACCGGTCCGCCCTTTGGGAACGAAACGCCAGTAGCGAACAGTTGCAAGGGCTGCATTAGATTTCTCCCAGCAAGGAATTGGACCGTGGCCTTAAACAATTGATAGCTGCTGTATGACGTCGAAAGAATGGGTTTCCCATTTGGACCTCCACCTTCAAAAAGAAGCGACATGAGTACAGCCCATTCAAAACCTCCAAACCCACAGCCCTGAAATGAAGACCGAAAGCCTCGTTGACTCAGCCAAATTCGACCAAGAATACAAGCATCCCTGAAAGAGTCGCATTTCTGAACTGTTGAATACAGGAACTTATGATAAAGAGCCACTGTAGCTTCTGAGCGAATAGATGAGTTGTAAAAAGGAGTAGGATTCTTTGATGAATGTTCGGATTTATCCATAGACGACCCATGGCGCACGTTGCTCCTGGCGGGAAGGATCTTCGATAGCGGAAACACAGTAGTCTCGATAGCCGTAATTATACGAATTCGTGACTTCGATTTCGCTAGTCCATATTTTCCAGACTCACTAGGGTCCAAAATGATAACAGGACGAAGACTATCACCATCGTGCAGATCAAACTTCAGTTCAAGGCCAAGATCTGTCGTTTCTCGAATCGCAGAAGCAATACACGCAACATAGTATGCCCGTTTATGAAAATACCTATAATCGAGATAGTCCTTTTCCTGGAAGATAGACCCCGGCATCGTAACCGCCAAGTCAATCAGGTAAGGCTCCGCTGTCCTCGACCCTGTCCTAAGAGCGAAGCTTCCAACAACGTTTATATTTACTGGCTTAGCATATGACAGTAAATACTTTGTATCTTTCCCGGGGCGCGGTTCACAGAATGGCACGACAACTCCATGTGCAACACGCAGTTCCTTTTCTGCGTCAACCGCAGGTTTGGGCTGTCTCTCAGGGGAACTCTCAATGATGGTCTTGAGTCTTTGAAGAGTATCACGAATCCGTGATCCTTGATTATCATAGTTTGGCCTCCTGTCAACAAGTAATTCATCCATTTGAAACTTAAAGAAGCTGGATTTATAGAGTCCCGTGGCAGAGGCCAGCTCCGCAGAACGACTGCCATCTCCACGATTGCGGGTGGTGCTATTCACTGAGTGTTTCGGCTTGGCAAAATTCGCGGCGGTCAGACTGCCATTCGTAGAAATATTCCTTATATCATTATCGCTCGAGAGATTTTGGCTTCTGCGGCCAGTCGATTCTCGTGGGTCATCCTCCGGAGAGGAGCTAAGCTTCCTCCTTTTAGCGTGGTGAAGCGACATCCTGAGATGAGAGGACTAGTAATCATTAGACATCGAAAAAAAATCATCGGAGCTGCGAGGTGGCACCAATGCAGCTAGGAGTCAGCAAAACATCAGAGTGCGAAGCCGATCTGTAATTGACGCTGGGGAAAAAGAAAACCCGTCGCCCCAAGAAAAAAAAAGTTCTCGAAACCCAGAGCTAAACTCCGACTTCCGACTCCGCCCACGTGACGGCAATCTCATCTCCGAACTCGCAGCAGATTATGTCCTCAGGGCACCAAAATTTCAATGCCCCCGCGGTGGATACTTAATCTTGAGGCGCTTTTTCCTTACTTTTTAAACATAACGCTGTTCTTTTGTTTTTCCATTATTTTCTTTTTTGTCCTTTTCCTTCTTCTTGTGAACCTCTCTCAATCGAACTGTACTTAGTTCATATTGCTGACCTTCATTATGCGTCAGTTCGTGGGGGGTCCTGTTCCTCCGGACACAGATCATGTACGTTGGTAATTCTTCACGTCTGAGTCAAGAGATCTTCTCCTTCCCCTCGCCAATTTCTCTCCCATTTGCCATTTCTCATGTCACAGGGTTGAAGCAATTGAACCTAGCTTTTCACTCTTGCGGCACCCTCTTCATCTTGTCCTATCATCCGATGTCGGTGTTCGGTAACCGTCCGCATCTCGCGCATGTACAAGATTGCTAATCGCAGGAAAAGACAGTGAGTGTTTCACTTCCAACATGGAGAGCCAGCGTGGCATATGAGGAGGGAGAGGACTGGGTCGTGAGCAAGATGCAGTGTGGATATCCCAGGTTCTTCGTTCATCCCAGCATCAAGAAACTCGCCCGGGAGATACTATACCGCAATGGCAATCCGGAAACTGAAGACGCGTCTCTTTTTCCGTCTTCTAAGACGGCTTCGGTGTGCTATTTTTTTATGCTGGCTCGTGTTCCTTCGGGCGAGGCATCCAAAGTTCGACAACTCAATTTTATTCCCTCGTCTCGAACTACTACCAAGTCACAGGCGATCACTTCACAACTATCGTGCATTATCTATCCAAAAGAATATATGTCTATTGCCAAACAGGTCTGGGCCCATTCTGGTAATGGGATTTCCAGTCGTCGGAGCGAATTCTGCCTCGGTGCCTTGAAAGACGGGTTCCTTGTCGAAGAAACGAGATCTGCGACTCCAGTTGCGAGGGCCCAAAGACCTTACAAGGGCCCAAGGCGGTATCAGGGAAAGGATTCACTAAGCGGGATTACTCTGGGAGCTACGGCGCAAACCGAGCAGTCCAATTTAGCGTCGACCGCCGATGGGCTAGCGGATGGGCGGGAATATGCTGAATTTATCGAGGAACGGTTTGGACGCAACCTGAGTGCCTCGTTAGCTGATAAAGCGAAATTGGCTGTTCGAAGGCGGATCGCGGGTGTTCTGACTGCTGACGTCGAGCTACATGAGGCGCTCGAGGAATCGTCATCAGAGGGAAGAATGGCAGGGCTAAGCGACGATGATGTCTACCTCTTCCCTACAGGAATGAGCTCTATTTTTAACACTCATCAGACTCTAATGGCTGCTAGAGGCTCTATGAAAAGCATATGCTTTGGGTTCCCTTACGTTGACACTTTAAAGATCCTTCAGAAATGGGGGCCAGGTTGCGTATTCTACGGACATGGCTCTTCTGAAGATCTAGATGACTTGGAGTTACGACTACGTAATGGCGAGAAATTTCTCTCACTGTTCACAGAACTTCCCGGGAATCCGTTGCTCAAATCGCCAGATCTCAAACGTATACGCCGGCTAGCGGATGAGTACGATTTTGCCGTGGTGGTGGATGAAACTGTGGGGAATTTCCTCAACGTCAATGTGCTGCCATACGCCGATGTCGTGGTCAGCAGCCTGACAAAAATTTTCAGCGGAGACAGCAATGTTATGGGAGGAAGCGCGGTGATCAATCCTCGTGGTCGTTTCTACGAGGTCTTGAAGAAGTCTTTTACTCTAGAGTATGAAGATAATCTTTGGGCGGAAGATGCTATTTTTCTCGAGAGGAACAGTCGAGATTTCGTGTCGAGGATTGCGAAAATCAATGCGACTGCTGTAGCTACAACAGCACTCTTGAAAACCTCGGCTCTCGGTGAGTCTCTCTTTTTCCCTGGCATTTGTTGACGAAGCTCATTAGTTTCACAGTGAAAGAGGTTTACTACCCGAAGTACGACCCTTCGAAGACATTCTATGAAGACTTCCGTAATCCCAGTGGTGGTTACGGTGGCCTATTTTCTGTGACGTTCCATTCAACGGCTGCAGCGATAGCATTTTTCGATGAGCTGGAAGTGTTAAAGGGGCCTAGCCTTGGGACAAATTTTACACTGAGGTGAGTTGCGTTAAATGTGCAGCGTACGTGACATTGGCTAATAGTGATATCGAATCTAACTCCTCAGCTGCCCCTATACATTATTAGCACATTACAATGAGTTAGATTGGGTAAGCCCGGGTCTCTTCCTGATGTCCTTTACAGCTTTCTTTTTGTTGCTCAGTTCTCCTTGCCTGACTGTCTTTACATTACTATTATTATTTCTAACTTCTATCCAGGCGAGCACTTTTGGTATTGCCTCTGACTTGGTGAGGGTGAGCGTTGGCTTAGAGGAGGTTTCGGATCTCTGCTCTAGGATAGAGCGAGCACTAAATGCTGCCGCGACTGCTACTAAAGCATGATGTATATAACTGTTGCTTGACTCGGGAGAACATTGGCCTTCAACAGTCCGGCCTAAGTCGTCACATATCAATGCCCCAGCTGTGGAGACCGACGGTACAAAATGCGGCCGTGATGGTCAAGCCTGTCGTTGAATCTGATGGGAGAAGTAAATAGAAAATAGAATCGGGAAAGTCTGCCTTTTGGCATGTTTGAAACTGCCTGGTGAGATACCTAGGTAGTCGAAGGTACAGCATACGCCAAATCATGTAAAAAGAATATCTCAAGCTGGGCACCTGGGTAAGCAGCCAACAGATTTGTCGCCAGGCTTCTAGCCAATAACATAACTTTCTGAAATCGGTAATAGGTATATTTACAAGTTTACCCATATAGGTAGGTAGATACAAACAAATCCGTCGAACCAGGGTAGCCAAAATCGATTTGGATTCAGAAATCAAATGTAGGAAAGGTGAACGCTAAGACAAAATCAGCTACGGTCGAAAACAACGTCATCATCGCCTGCTGCGCTCGAAACTTGGCTTCTTGCTCCACTCATATCTCTACTCCCTGTTCTCCGGAGTACCTGACCCATGGTTTCTATGTTGAGCTCTGCCCCAGAACTTGAGGGAAATGGCCCCTGTTCAGTTATCGGCGCATCCCAAACACCACGCCCTCCACGGTTTGGAGAAGCGTCTGGGCCCCTTAACGACGTTGAAATGCTCGACGGAGGCGACGTACCGAGACCATTGGAAGATGTAGGCGAATGCAGTGGGGACGGTGAGCTATTGTGGAGTGCTGTGCTACCAACATTGCTTGGGGGAGCCGGCGTTTGATACTTGCCACGATTGAACGAACTTTCGCAGCTCTCAGCATTCTCAGAATTAACTAAGTCAGCAAATGAGACGAAACTCAAACGCCGGACATCTCCCGTCTCTGGCGGCTCGTGTGTCGAATGGCGCCTGTTGGGTTTGCTAGGATGCGTCATCCCAATGCTCTCATGTCCGGCGGATGATAATGGGCGCTCTGCAGAAATAGGACTTGAAATTGCACTCGATGTGGGTTGACGAATGTTAGGCGTGACGACTTCGACGGAGTCCGGGTCGAGGTCATCGTCGGTAATTGCAGCCGACGACGCTTCCAAAGCTGGAGGAATATAGTTCTCAGTTCTGATGTGCGGAGGAATCGAGGGCGAAACTTGAGCGGGAAAAATATCTTCCTGCACGTTCCGTTCAAAAATTTGTGAGGGAGAAGGAGAGCGTAATCTCGGGGGAGACCGGTAGGATCGTCTCGACGAAGATAAGTCCAGGTAAGAGTGTCTCGCCGATATAGGAGGTAAGACTGGAGACATCGCTCCAGCAGAGGCAGATATACCAGGGGAAGCCGGAGCAGAGCGCCTCTGGTCAGTTGTCAAATTTAACGGAGCCGCATTCAATTGTTGATGGTTCCATTTCTTTGGTCCGTCTCGCTCCTCTTCACTCGCCAGTGGTCTCTGATGTAGAGGACAAACGTCCACCACGTCAACAGATTGTCCATCGACTGGATGCCCCTGAACTGAGTAAGACCCGCCATGGGACGACCCAGTCGCCGCCGCAAAGCCCCGTTCGGTCATCGTGGATGAGGGAGGCCGGCTTGGCTGATCGCTGCTCGGTCCAGACAGAGATTTACCTTGCGGTGTCGCCATTGTGGTAAGCCCAAACGAGAAGAGACTAGACGGTTATCACAGAGTTTCAGTCGAGCTCAGCCCTCAGCGACAGCTTCCCAAATTGCGTCGGCCTTTCTGATAGGAACACAAATAGACAAGGGTGACGGTAATCAAAAAAAGCTCTCCCACAGAATAGAGCACTAAACGCTGCAAGCCGAGATATTGCGAACCATTTGTATGATGTAACGATCAAATTCGTCGTCTCTGACTACCTAGAATTCAGGCCCGCACGCGAAAAGAGAGAAGAATCAAGATGAAGGAGCTGCAAGAATGATCAGATTTACTGAACAAAACTACCACTCCTCTGAAGTTGACAGGAAAAGTAAATGGATATATAGTTCTTCAAGTTAGACAGCAACTATGGAAGCGAGTTAGACAATTCTAGATAGTTGGAATTTGGCATTAACATTGCCAGAAGATGAACATTATCGGGAAGGAGGATCAGCGAAAAGATAATATTAACTCAAAATGGAGATCCCCGCATAACTTGTTAATGGTGAATACTATGGTGGACTGGACACTGTGATAGGAGGACTGCACTCCAAATCATTCGAAGTCAAACGCAAGTGTGAAGAAAGCTGATGCTGGTAATATTATTGTTATTACCTGCGGACTGTCGAGTCCTGCCAGGTGACCTCAAACCAAACAGTGCAAACAAGGATACAGCAACAGGCACTGGTAGTGCAAACTTGCAAACACCCAGCGCCCTAATGTAGATAGTCAAGAAAACGCATTTTAATGGAAGAACTCTTTTTCTGTATTTCATTCTACAATACGTATTGCGTATCCCATAAGTATGTCAAATACTCGGTCCCATATTGGCCTCGAAAACGGAGCTAGCGGGCAGAATCGATCATTACTACACTAAGTTAAGCAATCCTCGGTCACGTGACTTACCGTCGCGCTGAGAAAAAGTTCTTGGTTCCGAGCCTGTAGGTCAAGTATTCCTCACAATTTACCAGCCTGGCCGGGGAAATAGGAGAGCTCTTGGATTCATTACTGTGTGTATCTGAGTAAATCCTGATATGCCCCATCTATCTTTAGACTGATTATTTCTCCTTCCATCAGCGTATCACTTCTGGCTCCAGCCAACCAGGACCTGTCGCCGCGGACCTTGTCCAGGCCTCTGAGATTGTCTTTTTGCATAGCTCTCTTCGAGTTACACATGCGTCATGGCAACTTCCGCGGTGACCCTCAAAAGGCCTTTTTTGACTCTTCCGTTTCTTCTACCTTCTTGGAGTGAGTCCGTCGGGTTAGAAATACGACGCAATCAGTCTTCATACAGACGAACAAAACAGCGCCTTCGTGTGAAACCAGATGCATCATTCGGCCAATCTTCAAGCAAGCTACATGATCATATCATATACAACCCTCCGTCAAGTGCACCTTCTGTATATCAAACTCCGACGAAATTCTTGCCTCCAGATGATGTCCGCCGGACGCTACGCGCCGATTCTGCAGCGCCGAAACGCGATACCAACAGTCTCCCTCCGGTGTTCAAGCAAACGTCCGAAAAGAAATATCACTTAAACCCTTCCGATATTGAAGAGATCCGCGAACTCCGACTTAGCGATCCGATGACATGGAGCAGGTGGAAACTGGCCAAGCGTTTTAACTGCTCCCCACTATTCATTGGCATGGTATGTGAAGCTGGGCCACGGAAGAAGGAGATTCAGAAGCAGGTCTTGGAAGCGGTGCAGTCAAGATGGGGTGTGAAACGACGAATTGCTAGAGAAGACCGACAGCTGCGGAAGGAAACGTGGGGAAGAGATGAATGAAGCGAATGCCAACATCAACTAGCTAATCTCTGTTTGGCTTTTACGCGCTGCTCAGGGACCGCCTGTTTCGTTTGGATCATGCCCGTGTCTTCCAGATACACATGTAGAGTGTCCCATGAAAGGGATCTTGATATAAATTTGCCAAGAATTGTAATTAAAAAAGCAATCAATCCCTTCTAAAAAGATCTATCTGTTTCCTTTCGAGAGCGTGGGTGGAGGAGGTATGTTCCACCGTATCATGCGACAAGTTATCATCTACTGCAACGGAGGAGTACTACCCAAAGTTGTCCACCCTCCCCCGCCAGCGTCCCAATGCATCTCCCCCTCCTTCGCACTACGACATCACTTGCACGCCAGAGCCTTCATCCGCTCTTCTGCTTCTCATCCAGAAATTGCTTACAAGGACAGTTTGGTCATCCGAGAGCATC
Organism: Byssochlamys sp. BYSS01; assembly: GCA_002242795.1. Classification (NCBI taxonomy): domain Eukaryota; kingdom Fungi; phylum Ascomycota; class Eurotiomycetes; order Eurotiales; family Thermoascaceae; genus Paecilomyces; species Byssochlamys sp. BYSS01. The sequence goes on from NIXA01000030.1 coordinate 324,334, forward strand.
TTATCTTTCTAGACGCTACCTTTTCTACGGCCACATCACCGACCAAAAAATGGCGCCACAGTTGGAACCCTTTTTCAAACAGTATGTTTAAACGTTATTTGGTCCGAAAGCCAGAGAATGAGACGGTCGCTCATACTGAATTCTGATACACTTAGAGTGGACCAGTCGTCTGATTCTTTCATTGATCGTGTGGTACCCTCTGCGCACTTGAAATCCTGACCAGCATACTAACGACATCAAGGACTGCGGAAAGCCGTTGCAATCCCTTCGATTTCAGCTCAAGACGAAAATAGGAAAGATGTCTTCAGGGTCAGTAGTACACAATATGTGCAAATACTATCCGATACAAACTAACTTACCAACTTTCGGAAAGATGGCTCAATTTCTCACCTCAGAGCTGGAAGCTCTGGGAGCTGAAGTACAACAGAGGCCCCTAGGCAAGCAGCCCGGAAAGGAGCACCTCGATCTCCCTCCTGTTATCATCGCTCGGTATGGGAATGATAAAAACAAGAGAACCATTTTGGTCTACGGACACTACGATGTTCAACCAGCCCTGAAAGAAGACGGATGGGCTACCGAGCCTTTTGAGCTAACTATCGACGATAAAGGAAGAATGTACGGACGGGGCAGCACCGATGACAAAGGACCTGTCTTGGGCTGGATAAATGTCATTGAGGCTCACAAGAAAGCCGGCATCGAATTCCCAGTGAATCTTCTTTGCTGCTTTGAAGGAATGGAGGAATACGGCTCTGAGGGGTTAGAAGATTTCATCAAATCTGAGGGCAAGAAATTTTTTAAAGACACAGACGCCGTTTGCATATCAGATAATTACTGGCTGGGGACGGAAAAGCCTTGTTTGACCTACGGTCTGCGAGGTTGTAATTATTACTCCATCAGCGTCTCTGGCCCTGCTCAGGATCTGCACAGCGGTGTTTTCGGTGGCTCTGCGCATGAGCCGATGACAGACCTGATCGCCGTATTGTCGAAACTTGTTGACTCTCAGGGCAATATCTTGATCCCGGGCCTTATGGACCTTGTTGAGCCGCTCACGGAAGCTGAAAAGTCCCTGTACAGCGGAATCAGCTATACAATGGACAACCTGCATGAATCACTAGGGAGTGAGACAAGCATTCATCCAAGCAAGGAAAGAACGCTCATGGCCAGGTGGAGATACCCGTCCTTGTCGATCCATGGAATCGAAGGCGCATTCTCTACACCCGGCGCCAAGACCGTCATCCCAGCAAAAGTAATTGGCAAGTTCTCCATCCGGACAGTGCCAAACATGCAGAGTGAAGATGTGAACAAGCTGGTATTTGACTATGTAAAGGCCGAGTTTGCGAAGTTGAACAGCAAGAATACTTTGGACGTTTATCTCCAGCACGATGGGAAATGGTGGGTTGCTAGTCCGCAGCACTGGAACTTCGCTGCTGCTAGTAAAGCTGTCAAGCAGGTGTTCGGAGTTGAACCAGACATGACCCGTGAAGGTGGAAGGTAAGTCCGCGAGAGAAATATCTTCATGCTTACCATTGGGCCTAACTTGAAATTAGCATCCCTGTTACATTGACTTTCGAAGAAGCAACGGGTAAGAATGTTTTGCTCCTGCCGATGGGTAGTTCGACCGACGGGGCACATTCGATTAATGAGAAGCTCGACAAGAGAAATTACATTGAAGGAGTGAAGTTGCTTGGGGCTTATTTGCACTACGTTGCGGAGGAACCAACTGAAGCTTAGGAGTGCCAGCTACCATGCGCGAAAGTTAGAAGATCAAACTCTCACCTGCTTCACGTTGCCAGCAAACTATTTATCTCCTTAATAAGCACTTCTGTATTTCGGAATCGCGCATCTCCAGAACCATTGTCGTCGAGATGGTTCCTGATTCACATGCATGTTGTACGGTCTATTGTAGTCCTTTGCAGAGGGAGAACATTTTTATGTACTTGTCTAGCGCGAAACAATGATAGAAGCCGCTATATTTCGGTGTGTACTCGCGAAGCAAGGTTGGCGTCAGGCTGTTTTCGCAGTGTTATTTAAAGGAGAGGGTGCTCTATGATAGGCACTTGTTAGCTAGAATGAATAATAATAACCGTGTTCACATGCAATAGATGATTGACTCAAAGCTCCAGGGCGTCGGGGATAAATACGCGCTCACGCGTCTTGGCGCCTAACGCGCGACGAACCGCGACTGAGTGACGCTCTTGCTTTCAAGTTAATACTACTTGATCGACGAGCTCAGAAAGTCCAGGAGCGGCACACAGTTTGCGTTGATCCCAGCAGCTTTAATATATTACATGTTCCATTTTCCTTACAGTTTTACTTATGCCGTCGTTGAAGCGCTCCCGCTCGTCCTCGGCGTCAGAGCAGGACGATGATGAGGGCGACGATCGAACCATGCTGACTGACAGCTCCTATCAATCGGTACGCATCCAAAGCAAGTACATGGGTTGAGACACTAACAAAATTCCAAGAGAAAACGGATTCGCCATTCCGACTCTCTGCCCTCCGAGAACGAACCGGATGAGAGCGACGATGATGGGATCGGACACGTACCAAGTACGCTGCCGGTTGACGATGAAGATGAGCTCGAACTACGCGCGACGCAGATGATTCAGGACAAGTATTCATTCAGAAGTGACGAGCCCAATGTACCTGCCGAACATGGAATTCTTGAGCGCGTCGAGTGCTACAATTTCATGTGCCATGACCGCTTCTACGTCGAGTTGGGGCCTCTAATAAACTTCATTGTCGGAAAAAACGGTAGCGGTAAAAGCGCAATTCTTACTGCCCTGACACTCTGCTTAGGGGGTAAGGCGTCTGCTACCAACCGTGGACAGAGTCTGAAGAGTTTCATCAAGGAAGGAAAAGAGTAGGCGAACTTGTCATGTCTGAAAACCTTGCATTTTCTGACTGTCTCCGATTTCAGGAACGCCAGCATCATCGTGCGAATCAAAAACACGGGCGAGGGTTCATATATGCCAGATGATTATGGGGAGTCGATTATTGTGGAACGGCATTTCTCGAGAAATGGGACCAGCGGCTTCAAAATCAAAGCCGCGAACGGACGTATAGTTTCCACTAAGAAATCTGAGCTGGACTCTATCACGGACTATTTCAATTTACAGATTGACAACCCGATGAACGTCCTCTCTCAAGACATGGCTCGTCAATTTCTCAGCTCATCTAGTGCGGCTGATAAATACAAATTTTTTGTCAGAGGAGTCCAGCTAGAGCAGCTTGACCAGGATTACCGACTGATCGAGGAATTCGTTGATCAGATAGAAGAGAAACTGGAGAGCAAGAAAGAGGATGTCGTGCTTTTGAAAAACCGCCGTGATATAGCAAAGCAAAAATTGGAAATATCTGACCGACACGAATCACTCAGGCAACGGATCAGGAACCTCCGAAGTCAAATGGCCTGGGCCCAAGTTGAAGAACAGGAAAAGGTTGGAGGAATCTGGCTAGAAATGATGTCTTCCTTAGCTAACTTCGACAGACCAGAATCGCGTTCGACCGTGAGCTAGCTAAAACAGAAGACAGGATAGCGGCCGAGGAAGCGGGCCTAGGCAGGTTCGACGCCGCTTTCCAGGAAGCCGAGAATGAAACCGAGAGTGTCGCTGCCGTCGTCACGGAAGCAAACTCAGATCTACAACGGGTGGATAGTGAAAGGGGTGACCTTAAAGCTAGGTTGGATGAGGAAATGGGAGAACGTCATGACCTACAAGTATGGGACTTAAGCTCTCGCATTCGAATCTGTCCATGCTGACATGCTATCATTAGGCTCAGCAGCGTCAAATAAGAGAATATCTCAAGGCGGCGGAGTCCAGAGTCGAAGATACACAGCAGAAAATAGCTGAAGAGACTAGAAGACTTTCGGAGATTAGCGGTGGAAGTTACTCTCGGAAACAGGAGCAGTTGCAGCAGGCAGAGGCTGATGCTGTCGAGGCTCGTCAACGATACGAAGAGCATCAACGGGGTGCTGACCATCTCCGCAAAGAAGTGCAAGAAGGTGAAGCTGAGGTAAAATCAGCAGCTACCCCCATTAGCAGAAAGAAGGCCGATGTTGAGCAAGCCGAGGTCCGCTTACGGAATCTAACAAGGGATGGGGGAGCAAAGCACTCTGGATATCATGAGAGGATGCCTACCCTTCTAAGGACGATTCAACAACAGAAGCAATCGTTTAGAAGATCCCCTGTTGGTCCTATAGGCCACCACGTGAGCCTACTGAAGCCGGAGTGGTCGTCGATTTTAGAGCATTCTTTCGGCTCAACATTGAATAGCTTTATCGTGACTTCGAAATCAGACATGAACGTTCTTTCCAGTATTATGCAGAAAATCAACTGGTAAGTCTATCTGTTGACTCAATTCACCTGGAACTGTTTGGATAATGATAGCGGCAGTGTGTGTCCCATCTTCATAGGAAGCGACGGCCATATTGATACAAGAGAGCATGAACCAGAAGAGCATTTTGACACCGCACTAAGGGTTCTTCAGGTAAGAAATTCTCATGAAGCTGTAATCAAAGTCTAATTTTCCTTGATAGATCGACAATGAGCTAGTGCGCCGACAATTGATCATAAACCATGGCATAGAGCAAATGTTATTAATTGAAAATCTAGAGGAAGCTTCTTCTGTGCTCTTTGATGGCCAGCGCCCCAAAAATGTGAAGCGGTGCTATTGTATCGACCAAGCGAACAGACGACGAGGCATTCATCTTTCGTACAGTCGCACTGGTGAACCAAGCCAAGCACCGGTCCCGCCGTTTAGCGGAAGTCCGCGAATGAAATCTGATCTGGCCTCGCAAATCAGGTGAGATACTTTTCGCATTTTGCAAGTTGTCCATGTCGTATTGACAGTTCCACAGGATTCAGCGCGAAGCAGTGGAGGACCTCCGCCGCGAACTAGGCAAACTAGAAGAGCACTTGCGTTCGTCCCGATCCCACTTAGAAGGCTGCAAGCAGGCTTTAGTAAGGCACGGAAGAAGAGGCAAGGAACTTCAGGTCGCCCATCAGAGAATAGAAGATCACGCAGAAGAACTTCGGGATGCCCTTGACAAAGAAACCATTGGGGATGGGCATCTTGAAGCACTGCAAGCGAGTCTTCAAGAGGCCGAGGAGGAAAAGCGCCTCAACGAGGGCTCTTACAGTGATAGCGTCAGTGCTATGGATGAGATCATGCAAAAGATCAAGCGCACTAGACGAGAGATTGCTGCAAAAGATGAAGAGATCTTGGCCTCCAAGGAGAATTTGCGAATTGCCCAGAGCGAGGAACTCAGAGTATCTGATAAACGTCAAAAAATTCTTACCGACAAAAACGCTGCGGTGAGGCAGCTAGAAGATCTCCAGAGAGAAATAGCAAAGATCAAACAAAGGAGGGACCAAGTCATTAGGCGAATTGCCGACTATAGTGAAAAAGCCAGTCTAGTTTCCCCCCGTGTTCAGGTTGACGAGGGTGAAACGCCTGCTAGCTTGGACAAGAAGCTCGACAGGTTTCACAAAGATCTCCAACGTTTCCATGAACAGTAAGTCGCGGCCTACGTTTCTTTTCTACAGATATTGACAATCATCAGGATCGGGGCTTCCCGAGACCAAATTGCTGCGGAAGCGAGAGAAACAAACGCATCGTACGAGCGGGCTAGGAAGCAGATCTTGGAGCTCGAACTGCTGGCTAATGTATGCTCTGCCCACGTCCGGAGATTGGACGGCAAGTGCTAACCATAAACAGATCTTCAAGAAGACACTCACCTTTCGCAAACATAGATGGATTTTGTTCAGATCCTATATTTCATGTCGTGCTAAGGCGCAGTTCACATACCTTCTGAGCGAAAGAAGTTTTCGTGGCCGGCTACTTACAGACCACGAGGGCAAGCTTCTGGATCTTCAAGTGAGTTCTTATATAAGAGAGTGGCGGTTAGTCCTCAACAATTCTGACAGATTTCTGCAGGTTGAACCTGACATAACAAAGGATAGTGGTACTGGTCGCGGGGCAAAGACCTTGTCTGGTGGCGAGAAGTCTTTCTCACAAGTCTGTCTTCTGTTGGCCCTCTGGGAAGCCATGGGTTCACCAATCCGGTGCTTAGACGAGTTGTATGTGCGATAGCATCAACTGTTATGGAGCCCGCTGACATCTATTCCAATAGTGACGTGTACATGGATGCTATCAATAGGAAGATGGCTATCGATATGCTTGTGAGTTTCGACTTACCCAGAGCTGAGACTTAAGATTACTAAAAGAATTTCATTTCTAGATGCTAGCTGCCAGGAGATCTATCGGTCGGCAGTTCATTCTCATAACCCCTGGGTCAAGATCAGAGATTAGCCTAGGGCCTGATATCAGAGTAAAGGAGTAAGTGCTCGTTTCAGGATATGAGTATCCATGGGAGACCGAACTAAAGATCTTCATATTATAGGTTAGCGGAGCCTGAACGGGGTCAGGCAACGCTGTCATTCCGCCAGTAGCGGTGGGCAGGGTACAGAGGAATTTTGATTGATTTTTTTTACCGACCTTAATTTGTGGAACGGAGCAGGGGAAGAATCGTATTTTATTGGCAAATACGGTAATCCTACTCGACATAATTCCCTTTGATAAGCCTGTGGCTGAGAGGATGCTAGGTACTGAGGTACATAAGTAGTTTGTCTATATGCCCTGAAAACGAAGCTTCATTCCCCAAGAAAGGAGAAAAGGAGATTCAGAGAAAAGAAGAAACAAGGCCTTACCCAACATTGTAGAGATGTTATCATCAGAGTTTGAAGAGAAAGTGCTAGACATCATACCCAAGATATACTCGGATCCATCCATACCTCCATATGGCCAGAGGCTTCAATGTGTGGATTACGTAATGAGGGCCTTGGCCGCCTCCCACCACCCTCAAAGGAGCCTCCGTAAATAATAATATGCGTTGCAATCGCTTGCAACTCAGCAAACACCTTGTTCGTTCATCACATACCTATCACGTCCTACTCTTCATTATTTGGCTCACTCTGAACACACCTGATTTCCCACAATTTCATCAGAGTTGACCTTCCCTGCCTTCAATCTTCTTGACTTACCGACGTCTTCCCACCAAGGATTCGTGCTCCTCAGACCCGTCTCTCCAACCTCGCCTTCGATCGGTCGCCAAGTGTTCCTTCCACTGTCAAATCTCAGCTCAAGATTATTCAGGTTAACTGCAAGCGCCGGCAGTACGGAAAAGAGCAAAGTTTCTGCTCCTAGATTTTCTTCTACCCTCACTTCTCCGGACAACAAACTGTCTAGGTCGTTCGGCTCGCTCCGTTTGTATAGGGAACGAGAGGCTCCAGGAGCTTCACCATTTCCTTTCCTCGACAAAACAAGATACTGCACGCTCTTATTGACGCTTTCTCCATACCACGAAGTGGCTCTCTGCGTTACTTATCGTCGACCATAATATTCCCTTCGTTTGCTTTCTCAGACTCATATCACTATGGCCGACACACTTGCCTCCCAATTGAAAAATACAAAATTAGGGTGCGTGTGTTTTCAGGTGCCTGGTTGCCTCCATGTGTATCACAAACTCACCGAGATTCTCACTCCAGGGAAGCCAACACGGAAGCGAAGTCGAAGGGAAAATTAGATGTTCCTAGAAAAGATAACAGGCCGCAGACTGAGGTTCGTCTTTCTTTTTTCTTTTGGTGGCCGCAGCCCCCGACAGCAGTCTGACTTTTCTACAGGATGTGACCGCTACTAAGGGTCTGGAGTTCGAGGATTTCTACATAAAACGCGAGTTGATGATGGGTATCTTCGAGGCCGGTTTTGAAAAGCCCTCCCCTATCCAAGAGGAGACAATACCCGTAGCTCTTACCGGCAGGGATATACTGGCTCGTGCTAAGAATGGCACCGGGAAAACGGCGGCATTCGTTATTCCTACCTTGGAACGCATAAACCCGAAAAGCACAAAGACCCAGGCACTTATTCTTGTTCCCACAAGAGAACTTGCGCTCCAAACATCTCAAGTATGCAAAACCCTTGGAAAACATCTGGGTATCAATGTCATGGTAACGACTGGGGGAACGGGCTTGATGGATGACATTATCCGCTTAAACGATGCGGTCCACATCCTTGTCGGAACACCTGGAAGAGTACTGGATTTGGCAAGCAAAGGCGTCGCCGATCTTTCCGAATGTCCTACATTCATTATGGACGAAGCTGATAAGCTGCTATCCGTCGAGTTTACACCTGTCATCGAACAGCTGCTGTCATTCCACCCCAAAGACCGCCAAGTTATGCTCTTCAGTGCCACGTTCCCCTTGATTGTCAAGTCATTTAAGGTAGCATACCTTGGAAACTTATTTCTTTGATGTTTCTTGTCATTAACTGTCGATTAGGACAAACATATGCGCAATCCCTATGAGATAAACCTCATGGATGAACTCACATTGCGGGGAATTACTCAATACTATGCTTTCGTCGAGGAAAAGCAGAAGGTCCACTGCCTGAATACTCTTTTCTCCAAGCTTCAAATTAACCAGTCCATTATCTTCTGCAACTCTACGAATCGCGTAGAGCTACTGGCGAAGAAGATAACAGAACTGGGGTACTCCTGCTTCTATTCACATGCACGGATGCTTCAGCAACATCGCAATCGAGTTTTCCATGACTTTCGAAACGGCGTGTGCCGCAACCTTGTTTGCTCAGACCTTCTGACCCGCGGTATCGATATTCAAGCTGTGAACGTCGTTATAAATTTCGACTTTCCGAAGAATGCGGAGACCTATCTGCACAGAATTGGGCGGTCCGGTCGTTTCGGGCACTTGGGTCTGGCAATCAATCTTATTAATTGGGATGATCGGTTCAACCTGTACAAGATCGAGCAGGAACTGGGAACGGAAATACAACCTATCCCCCAGAATATCGACAAGAAACTCTATGTCTATGATTCCCCCGATACTATTCCCCGCCCGATTTCAAACCCCTCTCAACCAGGTCAGGCGTCTGCTACTACGCAGTACACAAATAGTGTTGAGCACCAGCAGCGTCGCCATAACAGTCATGCGAATGGTGGACATTACAGTTACAGCCGCGGTCGAGGCTCATATCGTGGAAATCGCGGACAAGGTCCACGGCGCGGCCCCCCGAACGACGCCAGTAAATCGATTACTTCGGCTGGCCAAGCAACCGGGAAACCGCACGCGACACCGGTGTCATAGAGCCTCCAAGAAGGTGCATCCGAGAAACTGGCACGATTACTGACGTATCTCGGAGAGCCGAATGCAGACGCAGTCTGCGTCGTTGTTCATTGTACCCGTTGCAGCCATTTACTGCTTCGTTTTGGGGAGCGCAGGGACTGTCTGGTTCCTCTGGTCTGTCTCTTTCTTGTTTTCTGATTAGTTACTTGTCGTTTAGCACAACTTCTCTGAATGCTTTTGCTATGATGACATGGTAATACCGCGACATGTGTATCATATTTCCTTCAATCGTTCGATCTACGTTCTCACCTTGAATCGGTCGAAGCTATGTGCTTTATCGTCTATTATGAGTTCGGCGTTACTGGTGTTGTTTTCTTCGTTTAGTAAAGCATGGGGCGCCCGTTCACCATTATCTTCGGTGGGTGTCTTAAGGGCGAACACGGGGCGTTTCTGGAGTTGAACAGCAATGTGGTCGTTTCTGGTGTTCGTCTTGGGTGACTGACTGACTTACTTATGGCCCCTTGCCAATGGATATTAAAGTCTCAGCGACTCGATATGCACCCTTCTGGGCAACTTTCGAAAGATTACATCACTGACCTATGCGATTGTCGACGCCTAGTTCATCGTTCCTATCTCACTTCAGCTTCATATCTTTTACACCCCCCTGCCTTATTACCTCATTCGTCTCTCACCACGATGTTCGACTGATGTTGGACTCTTCCGATTCGCTTGCAATGCATTAATTCAACCGAACAGTCGAGTCCATTTTTCCAATCGTCCGGGAGAAATTTTACCCCCGAAATCTCCAGATGCTGTCTGTCCATTAGTGAACATCACAACTGCATGCCATTTGTCGAGGACCAAGAAAAATAGTCAAGACACAAAAACAAAACAAAAAAAAAGAGAGAGAGAGAAATCTATAAAGGGGAGGAGTGGACATCTCTTCAACGCTTAGTCCTCCTTCGTGCTGCATATTCTACGGTCTTATGGCGTAGCGTCACAGACGCCCACATTGTCGCCTATCTTTGCGGAGGTGGAATGAAAGGCCACAAGATGAATCTACGATGGTGGAAAGAAGTCGGTCAGAAAGATCTCAAAGGGAAGGGAACGAGGGGAGGGTTATAAATGAAGATGAGAGGGTCCGGAGCCCTTGTCAGGGAAAGGTGAAGGAGAAATCAATGGGGAAAGAGAAAAAGCAAGGGAGGGAAAAGGGGAAACAAAAGCAAAAGAAAAAGTACAAAAAAAAAGAGAGGAAGTGTAGAAGGATGGCAAGAAGTGGAAGGGGAGAAAAAATTTAGAAATAGTTAAGAGGAGCACTTGGATGCAAAGTGTTCGAACTTGGCCTGTACTTTAGCATCAGGTGAAATGTCAATTGGTCCCTCTTAGCGAGAAACAGCAACTATCTCGTAGCACATACAGTACATAATTGCCTCTCGTAAAGGTAGTCCTGGACGAACATACTCTAACTTTCAAGCTCCTCGGCATTTTCCAAACAACCTGCGCGGATCGGCTCACTCGACTCCCGTACACCGTTAAATCTTCGAGTCACCCAGTCGTCAATTTTGACCACCATCTGCGGCATAGTTCACGCAGGTCTCACTGCATGGTTTCCTAGCTGAGGTGGACAAACCCTGTCCGTACTTTTCTCCCTCCTTTTGCCCGCCGTAGCAATGACTGCTGCAGAAGGAGATCGGAGGCCGAAGGTCTGATGTCCGGCCCACACACGCTGGCGAGCTACTGCTAAACTAGATATTTTCCCTCTACAGCCCAGTAGCCTTCGGTCCATTATAGCCGGTTCTACTGCCGGAGCTGTTGAAATTGGTAATCGTCACTTCGCGAAGACAGATCGATCCCTGATGATGTTTCTTTGCTAATCTCGGCGATAGCAATCACCTATCCAGCAGAATGTGCGGTGCAGGCTTCCCTTTCGATTGTGCTCTAGTCTAACAGAGAGCCCTAGTTGCCAAGACACGGACGCAGCTCAATCGCAGGTTACCGGATTCGAAAAAGCTTCCATGGCCACCGTTTGGAAGGCAATGGTATGCCGGGTGCACCACGTTGATCATTGGGAACTCTGCTAAGGCGGGAATCCGTGAGTTTGGAGCTCCGCTTGCGCCAAGGAAGCCCGAGAGTCTTCTAGTCGCAGCACGGCTGACGTTGGTGAATTGACTTAGGGTTTGTTGCCTTTGACACATTTAAGTCGCTTCTCCAAGATGAGAATGGGAAAATATCAGGGCCACGGACGGTAATTGCTGGGTTTGGCGCTGGCTTCACCGAGTCCCTTCTAGCTGTTACTCCTTTTGAAAGCATAAAAACGCAATTGTCTGTGCTGGTGATCCCCGTTCATGGTCGACAACGTCCACCACCCGATTTCTTATTAGCTAACGGTCCCAATGGGTTCCAGGATCGATGATCGAAAGTCCGCTAAGCCCCGTATGCACGGCTTCTTAGACGGTAGCAAAGTTATCTTCCAAGAGAGAGGCATTCGAGGATTTTTCCAGGGCTTTGCGCCGACAACAGCCAGACAGGCTGCCAACTCTGCCACAAGGTTTTCAAGTTACACTACATTAAAGCAACTAGCCCAGGGCTACGTTGCTCCGGGCGAGAAACTGGGGACTTTAAGTACATTTGCCATCGGTGGTATAGCTGGCCTTATTACGGTGTATGTCCCTCCTTTCCCCCCGGGTCCAACAGTCCCTCCTACAAATATTTTGGGTCATGGTTTGTGTGTTTGCTAAGGCCAGCGGCTGGATAAAATGATTCCGTATAGTTATGTTACTCAACCACTTGATACTGTTAAGACCAGGTGAGTGTCTAAAAGTTCGACAAATTTGTTCTATATCCGTGGGTACCTAATGCAACACTAGAATGCAATCTTTGGACGCCAGGAAGAACTACAAAAACAGCCTCGTTTGTGCCGTCAAGATTTTCAAAGATGAGGGGTTATTGACACTCTGGTCCGGCGCCGTACCACGCCTAGCCAGACTAATCCTAAGTGGTGGTATTGTTTTCACTATGTTAGTCGCCGTCGAAGTATACCTACCCCCTTGTGTTGATCTACCACTGACTCTCCCACAGGTACGAGAAGACCATGGAGGGACTGGATACCCTTGACCCACAGAGGAAGTACATTTGATGCCACCTTAATGTCCATGTACAACTATCTTCAGGTTCTTTCTCCCTGACTGTCTCTTTTCTGTTTTACCTTTGCTTCATATAGAAGGGCATTCGCATGTGAGGGCATTATTGTGATAGAAAGAAATAGCGCCAAGTTCGCGGAGACCGGGCACTGGTCGAGAGTCCTGTATTTCTAGATATACCTTGTATGGAGAAATTAATTCCTGCTTCGTATATCCTCGCCTTGCCTCGCTAATTCTTCAGCGAACATGGCTTCGACTTCGCGATCATCCAACCAGGTACGCACGCTGGCCATCACTTTCTCCAGGCCATCACCACCATCGAGAACGTCTCCTAAATTATGTACCGTAATACCACTGCGATGATCTGTACAGCGACTCTGGTTGTAGTTGTAGGTACGGACTTTGTCACCGCGACCCATTCTTGCAACACCTCCCATAACTCCTCTTCTGAGCTTTACTAGCTCCTGCTCTCGGGCTTCTTGTCGCGTTTCTGCTAACTTAGCCCGAAGAATCTGCCAGGCTTTCTTGCGATTTGCGTGTTGGGATCGGGAGTCTTGCATAGATACAGTGATGCCGGTAGGAATATGGGTAAGTCGGACAGCAGATTCCGTCTTGTTCACGTGTTGTCCACCGGCACCGCTTGCTCTCATCTTTTCCGCTCGGACATCCTGTGGATTAACATAGTAGTCACTGTTCGGATTTTCGAAGTCCAGCGCGCTGTCCTCACCGCCTCGCGCCTCCGGAAAGCTGGGAAGAATCATGACGCTGACAGCACTCGTATGCGTACGGCCCTTTGTCTCGGTGACGGGAACCCTCTGGACCCTGTGGACCCCAGATTCGGTCCTTAGGATGTCGTAGGCTCCATCTGTCTCGATTTCCAAAATTGCTTCGCTTAAACGGTCTTCTGAGGCTCCTTCTTCGATTTCTTGTTTCAACAGGGTTGAGCGAAGGCCACGTCGAGAGCAGAAAGCCTTATACATTCTCAAAAGTTCAAAAGCAAAGATACCAGCCTCATCACCACCTGCACCAGGGCGGATTTCGAGAAGACAAGGAAGTTGAGCGAAAGGATGCCTAGGGATAAGTGATTGTTTTAATCTGCTCGATATTACTGGTACGGAGGCTCTGTTGCTGTCCAGTTCTTCGACAGCGAGCGACCGTAATTCGGGATCGGTATCGGCGTCATCGAGTAAGGATTTTAGTTCCGATATAGACTAGAAAAAGCCAGCACAGCGTCAGTAAAGTCAACGTAAATAACGCAGGCTCCACAGAATGCACACCTTGTTTACTCGATCCCATTCTTGCACTGCTTTGGAAATTGGAGCCAACTCACCAACACGCTTGGCTAGGCTCACGTCAAAGGAATTAGATAGCCGTGCGGAAAGTGCGGAATGCTCTTTTGCCAATGTGCGAGCCCGATTGAGCAAGGCTGGAGAGAGGTCAGACTCCTGTGCTTGAGAAAGGTCAGCGCCGACTGCTCTGCAAAAACGAGTCAAATATTCCGCCTCAACCTCCAAAACGAAAAAAAAAAAAAACCGAAGAGCATACTTGTTGTCACAGACCGCCACTGGAACCGAGCGCGTTGCCGTAGAGCAAGTCTGGCAGACTGCAGAAAACATCGGGAGCATAACATGTTTCCGCGGAAGAAATAGGTAATAATTCTCCACAAGCGAATAGGTGCGTTTATGGGTTTTTATTGTGAACTTCCTGGTTCTATCGAATTCCCCAGAGCACACTGGGAATCAGCAATTGACCACCGCCCATGCCAACTTCGCGCGCTGCTTGCAGGTTGAATGTGCCTTGCTCGGCGAATGTCAGGAAAGATGGGAAGGGCTTAAATGTCATGTGATTTTGTATCATCAAATAGCATCCTAAATAGGCAAGGCTAATCTCTGGTATTATGTAACCTGCCCATTTAACTAGATGCCAGCCTGGTAAAGTCGTATGGATGGAGTTCCATCACCTTCTCGAGCTTCGTACCCCGTAGATGCAATTTCGCCATGTGAACATGTGTCCAATCTCCTCAGGAGTGTTGTCTACCTAAATATTATCTTGTCCCCGTGTATTTACCGTTGAGCGCTTTCGGATTCCTCTTTCGAAAACGACGGCGACATACTGTCGCAAATCTTCCGCATCTTGGACTTACTCCACTGCAGTCCCGACTATGCTACTTTCTTTGAAATCTTTTACGGTCGTCCTGGCCTGTGCCTCGACCGGATATGGCCTACAACCATCAGAGATCCCCCATGATGCACCGTTATCATCCTTGATCTCCACTGCAAAGTCCCATCTTGCGAATGGCTCCCCACGAGACGCCCTTCTATACTTCGATGCAGCCATCACACGAGATCCGACAAATTATGTGACTATTTTTCAACGTGGCGCAGCCTATTTATCCTTAGGAAAGAGTTCACGAGCTTCGGAGGACTTTGATCGAGTACTGAAGCTTAAACCGGATTTTGAAGGGGCCTTGCTACAACGTTCCCGTCTACGATCAAGAACTGCAGATTGGACTGGCGCATTGAGTGATCTGAAAGATGCCGGGAAAAAGTCATCCGCGCAGTACCAGGAGCTTCAGGTTGCACGGGATGCAGCCACCTCGGCCCAAGATGCTGAGAAGAAAGGCGACTGGGACGCTTGCATTAGCCAGGCAGGTATCGCAATAGCAAAGGCAAGCGAAGCGGTGAATTTGCGGAACACTCGAGCACACTGTCACTTTGAGAAAGGAGAAACAGAGGAGGGCGTCAACGATCTTGCCCATGTCACTCACATTTCACCTAGTCTGGTGGAGCCGCACTTGCGAATGTCGACTGTATTATTTTACGCTTTAGGCGACATCGAACGAGGTGTCTCTCAAATTCGAAAGTGTCTACATTTTGACCCTGAGTCTAAAGCGTGCAGCGGCTTATTCCGGAGACAGAAGCAGCTCGTCAAACGTTTAGACAGAGTGAAAGAATCTATTGATAAGCGGAAATTCTCAACCGCTGTCAATTTGTTATTGGGAACGAGTGAGCAGAGTGGCTTGATGAATGATGTAAAAGAGGATATTCAGCAAGCCAGGGAAGCAGGCTTCATATATCCCGCGACCCCCACCAACCTCTACACACTTTTGGTCGAAGATACTTGCGAAGCATACCGACAGGTTCGTGTCTCCTAATTCTGGAATTTTTTGTTGGCTTCAGCCCGGGCTAATAGAGTCCAAATAGCAGAGCCGCATGTCCGAAAAGGCCCTTCCTTACTGTTCTGAGTCTCTCAAACTTAATGCGCGCTCCCTCGCTGGTCTCTTGTACAAGGCTCAGGTTGCTGTGGATGAGGATAGGTTCGAGGATGCTATAAACACACTTAATAGTGCCAAAGACTACCACCCCGATTCGAAGGAAGTCAAGACGCTTCTGCAAAGGGCACATGTCTTACTGAAACGCTCGAAGCAGAAAGACTACTATAAAGTTCTGGGCGTCGATCGTGATGCGGATGAACGAACAATCAAGCGTGCTTATCGTCAGTTAACGAAGCAGTATCATCCAGATAAAGCTAGCATCCTTGGGATTCCAAGGGAAGAGGCTGAAAAGAAGATGGCGGCCATAAATGAAGCCTATGAAGTGCTATCGAACCCAGAGTTAAAGGCACGTTTCGACAATGGTGAAGATCCTAATGATCCACAGTCTCAAGGGGGCAACCCATTCCAGGGCAGCCCATTTGGCCACGGAGGTGGTGGCCAGCAGTTCTTTTTCCAACAAGGGGGAGGTCCGCAATTTAAGTTCTCGGGGCAAGGGTTCAATTTTCCTGGTGGCTTTCCTTTCCGCTGAGTGCGCTTTTGGCACTCACAAGGGTACGCGCGATTATTGCCCTCTCGTATCGAACCGCTCCTTTGGTGGGCTGTGGTGGGTATTTGATGAATCGCAAGCAGCCGGTTACAAAGCTGTGGCATATTTCTTGGCGAAGTTATCCCCCTAGAGAATATCTTTTTTTTTTTTTTTTTTTTTTTCCTTTGCTCGTCTCAGGTGACTGCCAAAATAATTATAGAGCTAATGGTGCAAACGCACAAAACTTCTCAACGAATGGTGCAAGTAAGATGACATCTGCATACTAAGCAATTTGGGTACCTTGTTCCTATCCACCCACAGTGAAAAGCGACGGTTTACGGCCGTCCAGTGCATCGCCTATCTTTGCGGTGCATCCGTCAGGGGTACATAGCTGACCTGGAAGACCTTCTCTTTCTGTACCGACCCGTCGGCCTTCTTGTCCACTACCCAGATATACTGCCCACCGCCGAGTCCAAGCCTTGCTGCAAGCCCTCCGTTGCTCTCGGTCTCCACGGGAATGAACATGCGTCCTGGAGCACGAAGCTGATCTATCAGCACCGGATGAAGTTTCTCGGCCGCCGCGCCAACATGGATCACATCATAGGGAGCACCCTCCTTCCAGCCCTGACGACCATCGGCTGTAATGAATTTCGCCCTGCCGGATTCCAGGAACTTGCGGCCCTCTTCCGACTTACTCATGTTCTTGCGAGCAAGTTCGACGAGCTCTGGTATGTGATCGATTCCGATTACCTGGCCATCGTTGCCACCAGTAGACGACGGGTCCGTGATGAGATTAGTGAGCACATGCGTCAGATATCCGGAACCCGATCCAATGTCAAGAGCCCGTGAGCCTGGCTTCAGGTAGTCAACAAGGTATTCGCATGCATGCCCGTGCATGTGCGGTGCTGAGATCGTTGCGCTGTAGCCGATGGGCTGCGGGGAATCCTGATATGGGCTTGAAGGTGCATAATCCGCCCGATCGACCTTGGAACATCTCGCTTGTCAGCTCAGCAGTCCCTTGACACGAACTTATAGAACACTGGCGACAATGCCTTTCATGATGTGAGGAGGATAAGAATAAACTGGAAAATGACACTCACCCGTAGCATGGCATCCTTGACCCGTTCGTTCTTGATGAGGCCCGCTTTGAATAGATTCTCGACCAGCTCGGTATTTGATGAGCCAGAACAGTACCACGCCATCGACATGGCCCTCTTTGCAACTCGATTCACTTTGGAATTCCTTCCTGTACGTACCTATTTCAGTATTGGCCGCAAAAAAAAGAAAGCTTCCTCTCTGGAGCAATAGTGTGGTTGTCACAGGTAAGTTGACAGTAAAACGCCTGGATGGAATGTCGTACGCTCCGATAAAAGACTACGTGTTTCCGAGAAAGGTCCGGTTGTCAGATGACAATTATCATGATCCTTTTCTTCGCTTCTCTGCTTCGTTCCTCTGGGCGGGGTGGCTCGTATGTTGTACGTCAAGGAGGCCACCGTCATGCAAGCGGAGCCGTTCATGACCATCCATGACGCCATGATCACATACCTGTCTCTCTGCACGACTCGAGATTGTGGTGTCATAACTATGCTCTTTTGTGGCTCTGTCGGGGCGAGACTTAACCGGCTATTCCAGTTTATCGGCATTCAATAGACGAAGCTGTCATTTTTCTAGGGGTATTGAGGTTATTGTTTCCAGAGTATGGCTCGCTACGTTCCCGAGTGTACACAGCCTATCATTAGAATAGTATGTTTCTGCAACACCAGGGCAATAAACATTAATAGGAGCTCTGACTGCTGTGGTTTAAACACGGAGAGCGCCCCTTCAGCTACTTACTGTAATTATCATGGCGTGACATATACAAGTGACCTTGCACCTATTCATACTTATATGTATATATATATATGTCCCTAGGTATGTATAGGGGTG
Source organism: Byssochlamys sp. BYSS01 (assembly GCA_002242795.1). Classification (NCBI taxonomy): domain Eukaryota; kingdom Fungi; phylum Ascomycota; class Eurotiomycetes; order Eurotiales; family Thermoascaceae; genus Paecilomyces; species Byssochlamys sp. BYSS01. The sequence continues at coordinate 342,337 of NIXA01000030.1, forward strand.
TTTAGATATTATATTGTTGACGAGCACCACACATATACGGCCAGCTTTTATTGCACCAACAAACCCAATAGACCCAAGCAGATACATGAATAACCTGGCCATAAAGCACAGTCATAGAGGGCCATGGCTGAGTTTATACACGGCAAAGAAGCCGAGCGTGGAGGGCACCACCCAGGACGCGTAGACGCCGGAACAAAGCGAAGACCATCTGCAGGTTAAAGGTCGCTTACAACCCAACAGGTCACTCAACCCGACAAGAGCAGCGACAACAGCACCACGAACTCCTCAAGATGCTGATATCTCCAACACCATCTATCCAGACATCACGATGGAAGACAAGGCAGACCCCGCCCTCCAACTCGATGTTGATGTCATGGTCCTAGATTACCTGGTGTCCAATGCGATCAATGCCACACTGAGGTCTCGAATAGCAGAGAGACAGGGACAGCCACACGGCTGGGACGTCCTTGGGCTTCTAAGCCTGTCTAGCAGTAGGTCCACGATTCATTCATTTCTCAACACAACTCCTAATGCCCCCCGCACTCTGCTGACTTCCAATTAATGTATTACACGCAGAGTTCAAAACTCTTTTCTCACACACGCACGGTCAAACACGTCTCCCACCAGAACTAGACATAAAACTGCAGCTTCTGGCTTTCGGAAGCTGTTTTCTCCACCGCTCCATGGCCGAGAATCCATTTCATCCGGCTACTAGGGGAAAGAGAGACACGCGCTTTCACAGAGATACCGGCCGGATGTCCTCGTCGCCAATGCCACGCGATCCCCCGGCGGATGCGGCTGGCTTGGATAGAAGTAACCAATCGGTACCTCCATCACGAGCCGGTAACAGTACAAGCAGGGAAGTCGTACCACTAGCAGATACCATTCCGGACTTTATAGCACTCTGTATGCTTGCGGCCGAAAAAATATCGGACGCCCAATGGCTTGATCTTGTCGCTAGGATCATGTTGCAAGCTACGCTCGAAGCAAACCTGGCTCGTGAGAGCGCGTCACCAGGGTGCCCTGATGACTTCTTTAGCTGGATTCCCACAGAATCCAGAATTGCTCACAAGTGGGAACCAAAACGGGCCAAATACGTGGACTATCTGCAACCGCGAACTGGGAATACTTCTTACGACCACCTGGAAAACCTGTCAAAGGAATTCCCGATGTTCCAACTGGAAGACATGGTGATCCGATTCCTTGCCGAGCTCGTTGCAGCGCTGAGAGCGCCCGTGTTAATCCAGCTTGAGAGAGGGAAACTCGATGGACTCAGCCACGTGGACACGTTGATATTCAAGGATCAAGCAGGCCTTTAAGGTCCGTCGGCGCTTTTCTTGGCCGATATCCCTATGGCGTAGGACGTAGCGAAAACATTTGCATTGCTTGTCTTTTCTGCCACTGTCCAAATGTAGATAATTCTGATTCAACATAGCTATTCCTTTGAAAAAAGCAGAGAGCGACACATTGCGCAGCCACAGGAATCAATCCAAAGATATCGAGTTTTGAGGAAGGTAGGGTCGACAACCTTGGAATATAGCTATCCACTAGCCGCTTACTTGACCAGTAGACACTAGGCAGAGATGCCTACAGGTAGTTTTAGGCCGACCAGCGCAATTCCAAGGAGACGTAAAGCGTCGCCAACTCACCCGCTATGGAGGCTAAAGAATCGATAACTTCTGCTGTTCACGGAATGTACTCTTGTCTAATGGCAAATATCTACTAAATTACAAAGGGGTTGGACTGCATTGACATCCATATATCGACGGAAACAAGATCGATACGTAATCCACCTAGCCCAGCAGCATGCGCCGAGGGTCTTCAATATACTCTTTCACCTGTGACCATTGTCAGCAGTAAGCTCACGAATCCTGAGCGAATAGTCCGACAAACCTTGACAAGGAACGTGACCGCCTCCCGTCCATCAAGAAGTCGGTGATCATAGGTCAGAGCAAGATACATCATCTGTCCCTAGTGTTAGCTAAATGTCCAGCCAAAGTTAAAAAGAATTTGTCCCCATACAGGTCGGATTTCAATTTTCCCGTTCACCGCCACAGGCTTATCTTTAATCGCATGAAGTCCGAGAACGGCTGCCATAAAAGTTAGAGAGGTATCCAACCAGATAAGTCAATTCAAATGGACAATGTGGCTCACCTGTCTGCGGTACGTTGATGATCGGGGTACCCATCAGAGAACCAAAGACGCCGCCCTATGCTAAAGTTTAACATACCCACGTCAAACCACGGAGACCATACTTACGTTGCTAATGGTGAAGGATCCACCGGCCATATCCTCAATTGTCAATTTGTTGTCCCGAGCCTGATAAGAGTTAGCAGCCTGCACGATGACGAGACTGGAAACATTTGTCACCTTTTTCCCGAGATCCGCAATGGACTTCTCAATTCCAACAAGATCCAACGCTTCAGCATTGCGGACAACAGGTGTCACCAATCCCTTCTCGGTGGCGACAGCCACGCTGATATCGACATAGTCCCTGTAGACGATAGTATCGCCGCCATTGGGTCCTTCAATCGACGCGTTCACTGCCGGTATATCCTTCATGGCAAGGATGCACGCCCTAGAGAATGCACTCATAAAGCCGAGTTTAACGCCTGTCTTCTTGAGGACGTCATCCTTGTACAGTTTCCGGAATTCCATAAGCGACGACATGTCAACCTCATTGAAGGTGGTGAGCGAGGCTGCCGTATTCTGAGATTGCTTCAGGCGCTCCGCAATTCGAAGTCGCATCCGGTTCATTTTCACCTAAAAATATCAAAAAAAAAAGTAATTAGAACATGAACAGCGGAAGTCGAGCATCGTATGAGTAATAGGGATAATAGGGAACGTACCCTCCGTTCTTCCCGACTCCCAGGAGCGGCCGGCGTGGGCTGTGGCTCAGCTTTGGGAGCAGGTGCCTTGGGAGGTGGTGCGGGTTTCTCTGCAGCTGGAGCCTTCGGCGTCTCTGGTTCAGACGGTTTTGGCTCTTCAGCTTTCACGGGTTCCTCGGGCTTCTCGGCACCCTCATCCTTCTTCGGTTCGGGGGCCTCTTCATTTTTTGGTTCAGCAGGGGCGCCACCGAGTTCCAGTTTGATAAGGTCTTGTCCGACAGTAACAGTGTCTTCTTCGTTCACGAGGAGTTCCTTTATGGTTCCAGACTCTGGCGCATTGACGGAGACATCGATCTGAGAAATAGCACGAAAGATCAGTCCTGCTCATCCATTTTCCGCAATGATACACTTCTATACACAGGGCCGAAATCACGCTCCTTTCACTTACTTTGTCCGTTTCGATCGTTGCTATTTCCTCATCTCGTTCCACGAAATCTCCGACCTCTGTAACAGAGTCAGTGTACTAATAGAGACACGAACAAAAATAAGTTAGCAGCATACGTTTCGAGAACTGTTTCAAGGTACCCTCCGTAATCGACTCGGCCATCGTTGGTACTTTGACAATAGTGTCGGCTGATTTCAGTCAGTATGCAGATTCACTACTAGTCGCTTAAATAAAAAATACCATAGCCTCTGGCTTGAAAGCCTCCCACAAGCAGAGGTACATTCGGGCGAGAGCTAATTGTTGCGCGAAGTGTCAGCGAGGCACGACAAACCTGTTCGGGTCTCTAAGAGACTTACCACGAAACTGGTATTTGTATATGACCCGAAATCGGCGGCCTATAAGGACCACATCTTTTTAAGAGAGAGATGGAAGAAATGTTCCTACGAGCACCCAGACGTAGAACGTAAGAACCATTGGCGACTCTAGACATGGCTGTCGAATGGTGTTCCGGCAACCGGCAAAAAACTAGTCGTGAAGCCATGACAGCTTTCGTGGCAGCGGTCCTGGTCAATGTTGTGTCAATGACGAGGGTTGAATATAAGTCACTCCAAATAACAGACCCTTGAAAGACGGGGATCGAGCCGTAAACAATCCTTCCTGAGGTATGAGGAAAGGCGAAAGAAAAGGAATTGGCAATGACGAAAGTCAAGCTGGGATACAGGAAGCTCAAAAGAACAGGCCGAGACGGGAGTACCGGAATTCGGCGGCTTTGGGGCCAGCCCTTACCTAATTACCAATTATGGGGATGGGTAAATTCAAAATTTTCAGAGTTTTACATAAAATGTAAATTTCAAGCAAAAAATGCTTTACATTTTACATATACAGTCATGTGAGTTATGTGATATATTAGTAATGGTCAAACTCAGGCCAATAAAGTGCCCTGAATAGCTAAGCTAATAGAGGCTGCCAAGACAGCGTTTTATGTAAGCTGTAAATTGTACAGGACAGAAAAGTGTTACAACAAGGAGTCCAATTTTCAGTAAATTTACAAATTGCACAGACCTTCCCTACCTAGGTTAGATACAGGTAGTTAATTACCGTAAAATGTATTGCATTTGCCGTTATTGGATATCCTTGCCTCCGGTCATCGGAATAGACCAGATTGGCAGCTCCTCACTCAGGCGGTGCTAATTGATTCTATCGTGACACTCAGCGCAGCTCCCAGATCTCAAGTCGTGGATTGCGAGGCCGCTTCTCTGGTCACGAGTCTAAACCTGCCATCCGCTCGCAATTTCTCGGAGCTGGGAGTTTTTATTTTTGTTCTCCCCCACTTCACTTCCTGATCTTCGCGAATCCGACGATTGGAACAACCATGACCGCCAGCACAGTTGCGTATGCCTCCAAACTTCAGACAATGAACACGTCGCGATTGTAACTAATTAGTTCCTGGATCAGGTCACTTTACCGTCGGTCTCTCAAGCTAGCACTTGATTGGGCTGTTCATAGGTATATTTGGCGCGGACAGGCGGTGTATATTCGATCTTTGTTCGATGCCAACAAGAACGTTCGTGATCCGCGACAACAGAAGGTAAGCCAGCACCAGCGAACTCAGTTTTCTGCATACAAGATTCACAGCAGAACTGGCAGATTTTGTTACGGGAAACAGAGAACTTATTGGAAACTTGGAAGCACCCGGATGCTTACCGACCGCCAACTGCTCCAGGAGGTAAGCGTTGAGCGGTTTATCCGACAAGTGATATGTACAACTACTGACCAGTATTGAAGGCTCCAAATTCGAAAGGAATCTGCCTTGTCGTGTGCTGCCTCGTACGTTCTAATTACCCCTTCTGTCCTTCTACGATGTTTTTGGAGCTGACACTCTATCCAGTTGCCGAACACGGTGTACAGGCACATTAGCGGAAGTCATCGGGAAGGCGGCAGAGAGTCATGTAGAGAAGGTTTAGGTCAGACGAGTGTCTTGCAATTACCCAACGGTCAAAATTAACTTCATACTACGGAAACAATAAAATCCCCATAGTAAAACAAGAATGATCTAGAGCTACCCAAGAACTGAAGCTTGCAATTTGTGTAGCTACTGAGCCCGTCGAATTTAAAAAGCTTTTAACATATCGGTTTAATGCTTCGAACACCATACTTCGATGAACTATTGCGTGTCATTCCATGTCCGTAGACATAATGTACAACCCTAACGCAAGCTTGAAAAGAAAGAAGACATAAACGTGTCCAGCCCGAAACCCCATTATCACATCAATAAGTTACCCAAACAGCGCCGAAAAACCCATGAAAGAAAAGGAAATACTTCAGCCTACAGCTCCTGGCTAGGGCCCTTTCCACTCTTCGGAGTCTTCTTCGGGAGGAGGTCTGTTTATGCGTTAACAACAGGATCAAAATGAAAGGGAATGGTGTCCTCACTCTGGTGAATGTTGGGCAGCACACCACCCTGGGCAATAGTGACATGACCCAGAAGCTTGTTCAACTCCTCATCGTTGCGAATGGCGAGCTGCAGGTGACGAGGAATGATACGTGTCTTCTTGTTGTCACGAGCAGCGTTACCGGCCAATTCCAGGATTTCAGCAGCAAGGTATTCAAGAACGGCAGCCAGGTAGACCGGAGCACCTTAGTAGTCGAATTAGCTGTTGATCAGACCAAATACATCAGAGAACCGGCTTACCAGCACCAACACGCTGGGCGTAGTTCCCCTTGCGAAGCAGACGGTGAACACGACCGACGGGGAACGCGAGACCGGCTTTAGAAGAGCGCCTTAATCCATCAGAGTCAGTATGACCGAGATCGAACAGCGTAGACTGGAACGTTTCCTTACGACTGCGCGTTCTTGGTGCCACTGGCTTTGCCTCCAGATTTGCCTCCGGTCATCTTGATTTTTCAAGGGTTGGAATGTCAAAAAAAGGTATGTTTATGGCTGAACTTGAGCAAGCAAGCGTCAGACTCAATGAACGCAATATGTGAGAGTGATGATGGAAAGCTGCAAATTCTTTGTAGACAAGGCGGAACGAGGGGAATTTATAAGGGTAGGGAGCGGGTGACGTTGGCGCCGGCCGAATGTCCTCTAGATCACCTCTCGCTTAGTGGGGACAGCCAATCACAATGCGGATCATAAGTAGCACTTCTGTTTCCTGATTAGTCGATCGCCCGGAGGTTGCGCACCGAATCAAGCTAAGCTCTGTAATATATCCCAGTACCGTTCAGTACGCCATCCTCAGCGCGACTCTTGCGTGTCCTCCCCGCTATTTCACGCGTCTCCGTCTCGCTAATCATACAGATCATACAAAACTGTGACAGTATTGAAATTCTGCTTCCTTTGCACTCCCAGGATCACCTGCGCTTTTTGCCGGGTGATATAAGTACCACGACTCCCCTCATCGTCGCGCTTCTACACTTTTCCCTTCTCCATCACTTATCTCCTTTCATATATTCACGCCCACGTACAGTCGCATCCTCGAACAAGTGTTCTCAATTCCTATTCATCAAACACAACCCACACTACCTGTAAAAGAAACCGAAAATGCCTCCCAAAGCCGCCGAGAAGAAGCCTAGCACTGGTGGCAAGGCCCCTGCTGGTAAGGCTCCGGCTGAGAAGAAGGAAGCTGGAAAGAAGACCGCAGCTGCCGCTGGCGAGAAGAAGAAGCGTGGCAAGACCAGGAAGGAGACCTACTCTTCTTACATTTACAAAGGTGAGTAGTTCTCTTCTAACGCGTTACGTGTTCTCAGATGTTGACGTGCCTTGTAGTCCTCAAGCAAGTCCACCCGGACACCGGTATTTCTACTCGTGCGATGTCTATCCTGAACTCATTTGTGAACGGTATGTTCTTTCATGCATATGAGTTCATTTAAAGAAATATTCTAATATTTGGAAGATATTTTTGAACGCGTCGCGACCGAGGCCTCTAAGCTTGCTGCTTACAACAAGAAGTCAACCATTTCGTCTCGGGAGATTCAGACTTCCGTGAGACTCATTCTTCCTGGAGAACTCGCTAAGCACGCAGTCTCGGAAGGCACCAAGGCCGTCACAAAGTATTCTTCTTCGGCCAAATAAGCCTGGATTATCTTTCCTTTCATTTTATCGGAATTTGTTTTCTACCTCATTGTCGGTAATGAATGAGGTCGTGGGTTACTGGGTGTTCTCGGGCTTCTAACGTGTTATGGGATGGTTTTGTTTTGTTTTTCTTCCTTTAGGCAGAAGTCTTTACGGTTGCAATTCGAGTTACGCAGTGTAACATAGCTTGAATCCGGAGTTGTGCAAATTCCACCTCGAAATACCAAGATACTTGCGAGATTAATTGTGTTCGAGGCACATTACTCGACCATCGGAAAGTCCAAATCTAACTAGCAGAGTGTGCTGTTGATTGGTTTCGCTCAAATGTAGTCTCTGTGAGTTGAAAGGACTATTCAAGGCTATCTTCGAAGTCATCTAGCGCTTCGACTTCGTCTAGCGCCTCCTTCCGGCCCTGCCCAGAATCAGGCTGCATCTCACCACTGTGGATGTGCACAATTGGCTTCCCTTCTGTTGACTTGATGCGACTCTTCCAGTCCTCCCAATCATCTTCGTCTCTGATGAGAAATCCGATCAACATGCTTGGGTCCATGTCCTTGATATGAATTCTCCTTATTCGACGGGTATGATATGAATCGAGGTCCTCCTCAGAGTATGGTCCATCAGAATCAGGGTCATAACATGACGCAGGGCGAGTGTGGTGGGGATCGAGATAAAAGAAAGATGAGCCTTGGACCCCGACAAAGTAGTGCGAGGCTGACGGGCGACCTCTGACAAGACGAACGGTGAGTGCAATGTAAACGAAGGTGATGATTGCCGGAAAGGGGATGTGGTGCGATTATGTAGCAACATACCCTGCTATGCCGACTGATTGGGGATATTGTAAAGTGGCTTCCAGTCCATCCCAATATATGGGGGTGATGTGATCAATGCCTAGCCTGGTGCCGATGAGAATGAGAGTGGGGTTGAGACGCCCCGAATCCCCGCGAGCAATTCTCAGGAATCTATCCTCATAAACATCCGAGTTGTCATCGGTGACGTATACCCTTAACGTGGGATTTCCACATTCGGTTGAAAGCGCTCTGCCTCGCTTGTGAGCCTAGTCCATCCAGGAGAGCGAATGCCAACCGCTTACTCGATACACCTAGCAGTTGCTGAGGGTCCAAACCACTCGCCGGGGTATTTACCACACGACTCAGAGCCATGTTTCACAAATCGATGTATCGAGAATGGAGCATCCGGACGATCTGCAAATAGTGACAAAAGTTTCGCCTCTTCTTCAGCATTGCTTCCGCGACGCCAATCTAGATATAACTTAGCAAAGTACTTTAATGAAATCTTCTATCTGGGGGATATCTGATACCGCGACCCAGAAGCAAGACGGACAAAGCGTTAGCTAGGAGACTCTGGCCGGATCTTATCATACAACCCCATCCCGTATCAGAAGTGAATCCTTGAGAATCCATAAATTGATTCCGCAGTCGCACACTTAGGGTCATTGAAAACGCTGCATTGGGATCCTCGGACTTGGGTATGGTGGGGAAGTTCGACCGATAGGTGATCCATATCTTTGATTCGAAATCACCGAGGAAGGCCTCTGGCCAGCCGTGTGCAGTCGTAGTGGCTGTGGGAGCGTCTGGATCGCTATTTGCAGGATGCACAGACTCCTGGGGCCCTGTGAATCCATAAGCTCTGTGAAAGCAGTAATCAGTACGCAATTCTCTGGCTTACCTGCATCTTCCTCAGTAACATGAGACGCGACAAGGGGATCATATTTCCTGCCTAGACACCAAATGGGTTTGTCTGGCTCTTGATCATTTCTAGGTTCCGGATCCCAGAAATACTGCACTATATGTTTGTACCTCCGTACATCGATATTATTCATTTCCGTGGATTCTCCGCTGGGCGCTGTTTCGGTTGTCTTGTATCCGCAAGATGAGTCAATGAGTTACTGCATCTCAGGGTACGGGCATATATATGCACTCGTGCATACATACAGGAGGTCTACATATAGATATATATGTAGATAAGAGAAAGAGCACAAAGACGTCTTTCCTGAAATGTCTAGTTGGGAATCAGAGGCAGAACGGGTCAACTAAAGAAAATCCCAAATACCCACGGAATATCCAAAGATGAGAGGGAGTGGAAAGGATGAGAGAGAGACCATACACTTTGTGAGGAGGGTCTAAACATGCGGGCTGGCCAGACGTCATCTGTCACTCCACTATCTATCTCACTCTATGCCACTCACTCGGCCCAGGACCCCACAGCATACTAGGCAGAAAGGAAGGTTTATTTAATCCTCTAACGCACTTTCGGACATCGAAACTGCAGACACCAAAGGGATTCTTAAATCGTTAGGGGTCACTTAAGGCGGACGGAAGTCCATCGCCTCAAGAAACCGCTAGTGCGAGTGGCACACTGTTATATGCATAGATACAAATAAAAATTTGTTCACCGCCCCTCTGAAGGACAACCTCCCGCTGGGTTTTCCAAACTAGCCACCGGAGAGTCCATCGCCGCAGCGAAGTTTGAGGGACCCTGATATGGATACCGTCGAAGAGTGAAAGTCAAACCGGAATCTTCATCGTCTCTTGATCCTGCATTAAGCCTTGGAAAGGGCTGCCACTGTCCTACCATGGGTCGGTCTGGTAAGATCAAGGCGCGCCCTAAGCGGCAGATTCGCTCAAAAGCCAATTCAGGTAACTGCCATGCTTCTTCCAGAATATACGTTCGTTCCAGGTTATCTTAGTACGTTGCTGATCGACTTGTATAGGACCTGATGGACATGAGTTCACAATGCGGCAAGAAGCGCGAAATACTGAAGGGCGTGGTCGCGACTGGTCGACACTGCAGCTTCGCCATAAAGCCATCAAATTTGTCAGTGCGAACGATTCACCGCCCGACGACGCCAACGACTTCATCCATAAGTCCACGGACAGTCACAAGCTACCAGAGATGACACTGGAATCAGCTGCGCCCAAAGAGAAAGAAGCAGTGGATGGAGGATATCTTTCCGACAAACCTCCCTTTGTTGGACCATCAATCGAGAGTGACACACAAATCAAGCCTTCGGATCACATTCCTCAATCATGGTCGCCTAGCGCTACAAACTCCAGTGACGACGAAATAATATTGTTTCGAGGGAGAAATCGACATAGAGAACGCACTGCTCTTGCTCACGAACAGTCCGGACCGGCTGGGAATGAATCAATTAACAGTTTCGTCGATAACGCGAACCCGGGACTGAAAGCAGAAACAGAGCGCTCGGCACGTCCGATGTTCTCGTTTGATTCAGAAAGCATAAGTGGATCGCCACCATCTAATGTTCCTATGAAAAACTGGCCCTCCGATACGAGGCACTACGGATCCATACATGATAAACATGACGCGGCTTACATAGGTCTTCGGCAAACTGCTGCCCATAGAAGGAGGCAGAGCACTCTTTCTAGGGACGATATTGACATTCTGGCGGATTACATAGAGAACATTGACGAGGACTACGCAGAATCTGATGCGATATCCGCGGAATCGGGGGAGCCCAAGGACGCCAATATCGGCAATCTCAGGGCACGACCATTACTCTCAAATTCAGGTGACTCTCCAGATGCCGATGACCTAACACAATTCGAAGATACCAATCACGAAATAAGCCTGCGTACATCACCCAACAAGTCGAGCGGAAACCGAACAAGCCAGTCAGACGATTCCCAGCTAGGTGAGCTTCATAGGTATTTAAATTCTCATCTAGATTTCAACGACGATACGATCTCCGGTGCCGAAGTAGATGCGCAAGACCTCGAGGATTCAGAGTACGAAGAAGAGGCAGGCTCTTTCAGTTATTATCGACAACCCGGTAGCAAGCCCAGGAAACATACTTATTCATCCGCACTGTCTCTCGCAGACGCGTTGGAATCTGATCCTTACTATGGGTTCGATATTATGGACTTCGACCGACCTAGCCTCAGAAAGAAAACCAAGGGAAAGAAGCTACCGTCGTCTCTCGAAATTTCTGATAGCGAACTAGGACTCGGATTGACGAAAGCGTTGCAAAATGACCACAGCAAGAAGAGGTCTAAAAGGAAGGAAAGAAAAGAACTTCGCTCGCAGGGGTTGCTTGGCCGAAGAGGTTCCAATCCAGACCTCAGATTGAAATACTCTGACGGTATGGGGATTGATGACTTGAAGCTAGAATTACGAATGTTCCTTCTGTCGTCTAGGGACAGGTAAGTTCATGGCAGGGAATCCACTGCATTAGCACTAACCTCTGTTAGTTTATCTTTGCCTCCTATGGACAAGCAACGCAGGAAACTCGTCCACGACTTGGCACATGCCTTATCCCTAAAGTCTCTGTCACGAGGCAATGGGCGCTCAAGATTCCCAGTTCTTTACAGGACTTCTCGCACTCCCAGCGATACTTCCAAGACAATGTCTCAAGTGGAGAAATTATTTTCAACGTCGAGATTTAGTCATCGTGCAGTCAAGTCATGGAAAGACCGGCCTCCAAGGAAATCTGCCAAAGATCGCGGTGGCCAATCTGGAGCTTCCGTTTCTTACACAGATGGGGATGTTGTCGGCGCATCTGCGCCAGAAATCGGCGCAGGGAATAAGGGGCATGCAATGTTAGAGAAAATGGGCTGGAGCACAGGAACAGCTCTGGGCGCTAGCAACAATAAAGGCATCTTGCAGCCTGTTGTGCATGTTGTGAAAAACTCGAGAGTAGGTTTGGGATGAGTTGTTATCAGTGTGCTCGCAGTCTAAGCTGTTTGACCTGGGGCCCTCTCCTTCTGGATTGAGACAATTGGGCACCTCTCCATTTAACGGCGGACTTAGACATCATATACGAACTTATAGAAACCATAGAGAGAATTTACAATGAAGGAAATTTAGCATGGATCAATAGTATCTTCGCATTGCCAAACCCCAGTCTTTCCACACGTTACCCAGCCCCAATACGGCCATGTAACAAAGGTACATGGGAACTTATTTGCTTGACTTAGTTCTTCTTCCCTTCTTACTAGCGGGAGAATTGATTGGCGGTCCTGCATGGTCAAGTTCTCTCAAATGGCGGAACAATTGATTTTTAGAAGGGAATGACTCATGGCATGTTGAACATGTCAACTCAGCAGATTGCTCAGTTATCTCCGACGCAAGTTTTTTGGCTCGCTTCTGCTTTGCCTTCTTTATTTTAGGGCTAGCTGTCTGAGGACTTTCCCTGGGCTCTGATGTCGAGAGTTGCTGGAATGATGTATGTATCCCATCTCCGTTCCCTTGTATAGGAAACAATTCCGAATGAAGCCGGCGTTCAACAGCATCCCTTGAAACATAGTCAACATCATCTTCGGTACCAAAAGTGTAGCCTCCAGATTTGCCCGTGGCCACTGAAATCCCATCATTCAAATCTGTATTCAACCCAGTGTTGGCGTCGCCCCTGACAATATGTACATCAGATCCAGCAGCGAGTTGAACGTCACTGGTAAGGCTTTCGGCAGCCGACTTTGATATGTCATCGTCATCGTCAGCCTGAGAGGTTCCAGTCGAATCACCTTTGTTGTCTTTCTCAGGGCGTTCTTCACCTTCAGACCGCCACTCTGCATTGCCTCGCTCATCGCTCGCCATCAGATCCAACTCTTTTTCTTGCATCTTCATTTCCCAGCACACTTGTTTGATATTTTTTTTGTGCTTCTTGCTACGTTCATGAGTTTCGAATTGGTTTTGGCTTTTAAAATTCTTGCGGCAAACGACGCACTCGAAATCCTCCATCTCGCTCTCTGAGCTTGTCTGTTGATAATATTCTGGCTCCTCCAACTTAACCCAGGACGGGGCGATGTGGTCACGGAGCTTGGCTTGGTTACTGGCACGGGACCTAGCAGCTTGCGCAGCTGCTGCTTGGCGGAGAGTCTCTTGTCGTTGCGTTTCGCTTTGAGTGTTCATCTTGTATCGAGGATCTCGCTTCTTGGCAAAGGCTACTAGCGATCTAACGGCATCGTTGAACTCCCGGATTCCCTCTTCCCTCAAGCGCTTATTTTCTCTCTCCATCATCCTACGAACGCGGCGATCGGGAGCTTCAGAGTATCGATAAGCATCTCTCCAGGAAAACGGCTTCTTCGTGGAGAAATTGCCCCATGTCGCATAGAAAGGCCGTACGACACTTTCAAAGTTGTCCTCCGAGGTTCCAAAGGACGGATAATCCGCATAGTTGAGGTGTTCCCGTTGACATACCAGTTTTTCTTCAAGAGCGAGCCTTGCAAAAGTATCACGAAGGATACCGTAAAATCCGGTTGGGGAATCCGAGAATTCCATCCGAGAAGTGAACTTTGAGAACAGCTTCAGTATATCATCGACTGTCGTGATCCGGGCGCCATTTGAAGACTCTTCCCTTGCGGCTACTTCATCGATCCTCGAGAACACATCACGATGGGAATCGTACCAAGCTCGCTCTTGCGGATCCGACAGTATTTCGTATGCAGACTGGACTTCCGCAAAGAATTTCGTGGCAGCTTCGACATTTCCGTAGTTTCTGTCTGGATGAAGCTCTAGGGCTTTCTTTCTGTATGCTTTCTTGATTCTACCGCAGGGAAAGCGCAGACAAGCTAGTTAGTTCAATCGATATGCAGGCCGAAATTTAACTCACTCTTCTCCGGAGGCATCTGTTTCCACGCCAAGAAGTTCATAGAAGTCAGTCCTTTCTGTTTGCCTCCCGTCCGAGTCATGACCAGCACTCGTAGACTGATTCTGCCCCATTGAATCTTTTCCGAAGGATAAGGTTGAGCCGGATAGCCCACTTCACACAGAAAGTGCTCGATTAGGAAAATCCACTGCTATCTTGACAATGCGATGAAGTCGACGTCGTCTTCGAAGTCTCCGGCTCAGAGAACCTGAAAGCAGGCGCAATTACGATGTAGCGCTTTCTCCACTGGCAGCACGTACAACCGTAAGAATGCTAGATACCTTTGAGGTATTCGAAAGATTCTAGAGCCTGGGCTTCCACCGTTGCCTTTGTCTTCAGGCATTACATTTGGCTGCGGATCTGGTATGGTATTACCGGGTACGCCCTTGCAGGCGGAAATAACGTAATTGCGTTGCCCGCAGTCTTTAAGATTCAACCAGCGTTCTCAGTCCTGATGTACGCTGTACTGCGATAGCGGTTATGGACAGACTCAGCATCTGGCTTGCTTTCTATTATTGTCGTGCTCAGGATGGCTCTGTCTCTTGACAGTCTCCCCGACGAAATTCTCCATTCTATTCTATGCTATTGTCACCCTCGCTCTTCGGCCTCCTTGGAGCGTGCTGCTCGGAGGTTCAGATATGTAACGAACGAACCTTTGCTATGGCGCTTCTACTGCCAGACCAACTTCAAATTCTGGGACAGTAAGCATGACATGCCAGAAAAACTCGCGAAGTCGGTATCGTCGGTAAATTGGAAGAGAGTCTACGTTACCAGATATCTTGTGGACCGTGAAGTCTCTCGTCTTCTGGATAGTATTCTTGCGAGCCAAACCGGGCGCATCGAAAAGTTTCATACTGTGGTCGGATTTGGATACGATGCAAAGGACTCTCTCCTTAGGCACAGTCTCGCAGAGTCCACAGCAGAAGACCATTTAGCGCGAAGGTTCGCTCTCCTTCTAGACTGAATCACCAGAACACTATTAACGGGTAGACTACGAGCATATCCGAAGATATTATGCTAAATCACTCCTGGCTTGTCTCCACCGAAGTATTGCAATATCCGAATGGTCCAAGCTGGTCAATGGAGAGTGTGTCTCACTTGAGCGCGCATTAGGTGCATTCGATCTTTTCGTTCCCGAGAGCGGTTATGGTGATTTGAATGAAGTACGTTGAGCAGTCAATGAGAGTGTTTAAATCCTATTCCTAACTGTGTATAGATAAGTGCTAAGCTCGAAGAGATTGTTGTCCGGCTTCTAACTTGTAATCCTGATATTGAGCTCCGCACGCCTCGTGCTAGAGCTCTACTGGTCGCTTTATTTCTCAGAGAGAACAACCTGACCGGCATCGAGCCGGGGCGTGACTATCATTGCCTCGAGCATAACTTTTTAGGGTTCGCGCTCAAAGATCCTGAGCACAACTCTCTTCCCTTGGTGTCGGCGGTCATTTATTGTTACGTTGCGCAGAAAGTTGGCTTGAACGCGCATCCTTGTGGTTTCCCCTTTCACGTCCATGTCATAGTCATGCCCCCTTTGGGGTTTGATATGGATGGTAACTCACTAGAAGGTACAGCTCGTGGGGAACCAATTTATATGGATCCGTTTCGCTCCGACAAAGAGACACCCATTTCAGATCTGGAAGGTCAATTGAACTTCCTAGGAGCGTCAAGTTTCGAGAAGGCCACTTTCCTTGGGGAGTCGCTTACCTCGGAGATTGTTCTGCGATGCGGCAAGAATATCCTCAATTCTGTTCAACAAATATCCCAACTTCCAAACCTGCACTTGGTGCCGGACGTGGCTAGTGCAAGATATGCAGCTTTCTGGTCATCTATGCTTTTCACAAGACCCTCTCGAGCCCTGGACCTTCGAAATTATCTACCTTGGCTGATGGAAATAGTCGTTACCGAGTTTCCTTCGGACGTCTACCTGATAGAAGAATATCTTCTTCCTCTCTTTCAAGGAATGTTAGAATATGAAGGTATTCTAGACGGTCTTCACGTTATGCGTACTGTCGACGGGTTACCAAAACAAGCACGACGACGGACTGCTGGAAATGAAAATGTACTATACCGGATTGGCCAGGTGTTTCGACACCGTCGCTATGGATACAGAGCCATCATCACAGGATGGGATGCAGAGTGTGGTGCCAGTGAACAATGGATGCGAAGAATGAATATTGACCAGTTGCAAGCTAGCAGTCACCAGAGCTTCTATCATGTTCTGTATGTCTCAACATTCTAGTCCGGCTGTGACGTTTATACTGACTGTTCTGCTTGACTATTCAGTGTTGAGGATAAGAGTGTTCGATATGTAGCAGAAGAGAATATTGAGATCATCACTCCTCATATTTCTGAGCTGCCCTGGATGCTCTTGGCAATTGCAGGCAAGCACTTCAAGAGATGGGATGGAGCTACACAGACATTTGTTAGCAACATTAGAGATGAATACCCGGATAATTGAATTCCCTTCATACTTTATCTGCATTGGGGAGTCGAATCTGAGTGGGTCAGTGGTCTTTCTTTTCAGCAAGTCCTGGCTTTGGCTCAAACACTGATTGTGAAGGTAAGCTTTCTTAGGCCTTTCTATAATTGCTAGGTGGCTTGATGAACCTGCTTTTGAAAAGCTTTCCGCTTGGGAATGCGTAATATTCCTCAGCAGACCTTTGTTATGCCCTGGGCTTCCTAAGACCTGTATGCTGTTAGACTTGGTATTTGGTTGACTCTGACCTGCAATCTCTAAGCCCTCTTGG